>JAWWEE010000074.1:46265938-46301142 GCA_035221455.1 Xenops minutus
TCCCTTTCCCTTTCCCTTTCCCTTTCCCTTTCCCTTTCCCTTTCCCTTTCCCTTTCCCTTTCCCTTTCCCTTCCCCTATTCATCTTTCTTGCAGTGCAAGACAGAAGCGGAATAGATTTTGTTGTTGAGCTTGTGCTCCCTCTCCTGGATAGCAACTCGTACAGCAATAGCACAAACCGAGGTGTATCCAAGGGTACTAAGTATGCTAGAGCAATCTGTCTGTCCACCCCATCCTCTCTCACATTTCTCAAGGGAAAAGCTTGTAGACTCTCACAGTTCCTTTCTCTGAAGTCAGCTTTGGGATAAATTTTTCATGCATTTCTCTCCTTTTAGTGTCTTTCTCGACTTTTCCAGTACCAAGCTGTAATGCAGCAGCATCTCTGATCAGCCGTCAGCATTCTTCAGTTTGTCTTCTCAGACATCTCTGGCACTGGTTTGAAATGCACGCCAGGGAGTGAGCCTTGTCCTCTTACCCCAGTGCACAGCTGGGCTGTCTGCATCCACATCTGTGGACCTAGGAGAGCACACACACACACTGTGGATACCAAATTAGGGTCCAGAGTTTTTTGGTTTGTTTCTTTTTTCTCACTCATTAGGGTTGGAAATACAATATAAGTGAAATCGTTTTCTGTTCACATGAGGACAGGATTGTTTAATGAGCATTTTGAGTCATTCCCTGTGTTTCTTTGAAAATTCAGCCCTAGACAAAAATCTGAAACGTCCCCAGTTGAGCAGTATTCCTTCAGTCAGCCGGGTAAAGAAAAGCTGCTGCAGTCAGGGAGTGTCTGTGTGGTTTCTCAACTTATCTCCTGCCATCAGGTTTGCAGGCTGCTCCTCGGTCTTACTCCTTGGGATTTCTCAAAGGCAGAGGTTAGAAGGAGAACTGCACTTTTGAGATTTTGATATATATCAGCATAAGGCTGTGTCTTCCTGGGTTCCTCACAAAAGTGTCCTTGGCTTTTACAGAAAATATATAAAAAGTCAATGTCACGACAAGTTAAAGCAGATACTATTTCTTGCAGGGATAAAAAAGAAAGAAGCTTACAAATTCACAGATTTCTAAAAACCTCCAAAATAAGACCTGCTTGTCTTTGTCACTATTAGGGAATAGCAAGCAAAAAACATCAATATAAAAACATCAATATAAATTAGATTATGTTTAAAAATGAGCATCAGATGTGTACTGGCTACTTTTATTGTCATGAAGAGAGTGGCCACGAGTAAATAGCCAGTGACAAAGGCTTTAGACATAATTTCTTTCAGGAGTTCAGAGTAGAGAGCTTTGCTATTCAGTATTTGTATTTTTCCTCCTCCCATTTATCCTCTCTCCCTCTTGTACTTCAGTGATGGATGTCCATTCCTCCCATTCTTTTCTATTTTTCCTGTTTTCTAGGAGAAAAAGATGTAATTATCCTTGGAGATTTTAACCAGGCCCCAGACAGCAGCGACTATGACATCCTGAGAAAGGAGAAGTTCCATCACCTGGTCCCTTCCAGCACCTTCACCAACATCAGCACAAAGAACCCACAAGGGTCCAAGTCATTGGACAACATCTGGATCAGTCGGAGCTTGAAAAAGGTTTTCACAGGTAGAGTTGCTTTTTAGTGAGGTTGTGTAACCTTTGATTGGGTTAGGAGTGTGTGTGGAACTTGGGCAGGGTCACTTATCTTTTCCTCTCTGGTTCTTTTTGATGCAGGCCACTGGGCTGTTGTGAGAGAAGGGCTTACAAACCCGTGGATCCCTGATAACTGGTCCTGGGGCGGGGTGGCTTCAGACCACTGCCCAGTGCTCGCTGAATTTTACCTGGAAAAGGACTGGAACAGGAAGGAGGTGACGCGGAATGGGAACGGGGTGATGGTTGAACGCAACGACTCCCACACTAAGCACGAACGATGACGTGAACTTGAGGGTGCCTCTTCTGCTACCCAGGCAGCTGTTGGAAGCTCTGGTCACTCATGGCTCTGGCAGAGCAGGACTGGCTTTCCCTCTCCCTCCTTCCTCCTCGCTGCGCCTAGAAAGCATCAGCACTTGATTTTGGTGGCCCTGGATCTGTGCCCTCCTGGAAAGTTGTGGACAGTGTCTCGTGGCAGCAGAGCAATCTGCAGCGTTTTCTGGGGACACAGTGGGCATTTCCACTCCTGGAGATTTGAATGAGAATTGTACAGAAAATAAAGTGTACTTTTAATACTGTACAGGATCGTTGCTAAAATGCAGCTGGGCAAGGCTTTGCTGTGAGGGTCAGAGGGGTGTGATGGTTATTTTCCTTTGCCTCTTTGTAAATTGAGGTAATAAGACAAGCTCCAAAAAGAGAGATACAGTGGAAGTTCTTGGCAAGTTGCAAATGCCATTCAAAACTTGCAAAAGCTGCTGGAGTTGGTCCCTCTGTGACCTGAAGTGAGATCTGAGTGGTCCCTCCATCTTAACCTGGGGAGACACCATTCCTCTGCAGCCCCATGTAGGCACCTCTCATCCTTCCCTTTCTCCCTCATTATGCTCCTGGTAGGGTCATTTTGCCCTAGAATGGTTTCCTGGAGCTTGGCTTTGGCTTTTTATTTGGTGCAACATTCAGTGTTGGGTTTCCTTTCTGCACACTAGCCTTCAGGAGCTGGGAAACCACCAATTTGTCCCTGTGCATAGCCAGAGGTTCACTTCTCCAGTGCCCTCCTCCTTGTTCCCTGTTGGGGTTCTCACAGGAACAGCTCTTGTCTTCTGGTAGTGCAACTGGCATCAGAGAGGCAATGTATCCATGGGTCTCTGTCCAGGAGACAGCGCTCTGAGCAGGGCTCTGCATGGGGGACAAATAGGTCACACATCTGGGAGGTCTATAGATGAGCCCACATTCATCTGATCACTGCAAACGGTAACACATGTGTTGCACTGACCTCTGTCCATTGACTTTTTTAGGGGTTTCAGTTTGAAAGACCAGGCAGTTATACATCCCTTTCCTTGCTGCATAAGCCTGGTCCAGTCACCGTGACATAGAGTCTAAATGCAGTGTATAGTCATCGTGCATATGGCAGGAATGGGGTCTGCTTCTGAGGGGTTTTGGTTCTCTGCATGTCCTGGGTGGGGGACACTTCAGTCAGCACCCTGCCACACCAGCACTGGGAACAGAGCATTACATTTGCCACATACGTAAAGTTTTTCAAGTAGTGATGATGAGTAAACAGTGACCCAGAAGGGAAACTATCAGGACTGGAAAAAGCAATTCAGCATCTGCAAGAGAAATAGGTTGAGTGTGAAAGGCACTGAGCTGACCTGGGCTGCAGATGACCACCCATTTTGCTGCTGAATGGAAAGGAAAGTTCTCTGACATGACTCATTGGGTTTTAAAGGGAAAACTACTCTTGATAGCAATGCCACACCAAAGGAAATGTAACTGAGGGGTATAGAGTAAACAGTATCATATTCTTGCAGCGTTTGAGATATCTCATTTCTAACAATTCAAAAGCAATAATAAGCAACTCATTTCTCAACAGCTAAATAAATTCCCATATAAACACACACAGTTGAACAGCTTTCCTGTCTGTATGCAAAACTAAACCCAGAAGATGGTGGGATAGGCTGCGGGTGATTCTCAGACTGAGGGAGGTTACGTGGACATTTCAAGAGGTTAAGTGAATGACTAAAAGCTCAGAGCATCAAATGAAAAATGTATATTCATTTACTCAACATTCCCTGTTGAAAATGGGAGGTGCAGACATTTGTTTCTGGTCATTAAAGATGCCAGCGGGAGATCTGGGCTCAAGCTTTTATTCTGAATTCTTGCTAATGCTTTGTCCTTTTCCATCAGGCACAATTCTGCTGCCTTAATTTAAGCAGCACCAGATCCTCCAAGAAACTCTTACTGGATCATTGCAAAATATAGGTGAAGAAGCAATAGAATTGCCATAGTCAAATAAGTATCACATGAGATGAGATGCAGTAAAATTCCCAAGAATACACTTACTCCCTTACACCAGCTAGTGTTTGGTAGTATTTTCGTGCTATAAATATGTTTGGGGGGTGCTATGACTTTATAGATCTAGAAATAAAACTCGGAATGGCCAGATGCCGTTTATTCTGCTGCAGGTGTAAATAACTGTAGAGGCACCCAAGCCTGGAGAATGACCTGCAGCTTTCTGTACAGGTGATGGGCTGACAGCAGCAGTGCTGAGGGTTGCAGGAGGGGCCCCTGTTCTGGGTGATGAGTTCCCTGTTCACAAGGGCTGCCGGTGGGGAATTGAGCTGAGTCACCTTCACAACCCATGTGTGAGGGGCAGGGAAGGTTAATGAGGCTGGTCTGTAGCCCGGAGGTTGCTCAGCAAAGCAGAGAGCTTTGGAAAGGTGGTTATTTAAGATTGCCCCCCAGGGTCAGGGGGAAGAAGATGGAGGAGTTGGATAACTACAGGTGGAGTTCTGCCTTGAATGGAGCATCTGTTTGAGGTATGTGCTGGGTCACTTCATTTTGGCAATAAGCAGTGCCTCAGTGTCTTGATGGCTTCCCTGGTTTCAAAAAGCTTGCATTGTTCACTTTTTAGGATGTCCTTGAAGGAGGATCAGGTGGTTGTGAGCCTGCTGGATTTTGGAGTTCCCAAGAACATCTGTCATATTATGATTGTTCAGAAACTGAAGTGGTGGCTGTCTTCCTCCTGTGACTGTGGGAGCAAACCTAAAGAGCAATTTTATTTCAAGATGCTGGCCCTGCTTTCTGTAGCTTTATTGCCCAGGCAGCTACAAAGGAGGTGGCACAGAACTCCTTTCCTATTTGCTCTGGCCCCTTTGCTTCATGGCAAAGCCCCTGCTTTGTCCCTTGTGCTTTTTTAGAAGAGCATAATTGACAAATGTCCATTTGGTCACTTGGCTTTGCAGTGTTGTTGCACCCCAGTGCTGCAAGCCATCTAAAGAAAGGAGGTATGATACAGGAGGGACAATCTGGAGAGCTGCTAAAAACCTCTGAGGAGCAAACACAACCAAATCAATGTCCTGGAGATGAACTTCCAAGAACCAGGTTGTGGCAGCAGTGGGTTGATAAACCCTGATACAGCAGGGGTGGAAGCTTGACCCTACAAGGTAACCAGCCTTGGTCCTGGCACTCTTGAGCTTTCATGGGTGTCAGTGCTCCTAGAAAATGACAGAAAAAGGTCAGCCCATGGGATTTCAAGGCTTTCCTAGATATCTAAATGCCGCCTTCTGAGACCGAGTTGATTTTTGCTTCAAAGAATGATGTCTTGAAGGAGCTGCTGGCTACAGGTGGGAGCTGGATGTGAGGGGAAGCAGAGCTCCAGAGACAGCAGCTGCTGTTCCCTGGGAGCACTCCGGGTCATGGATTCAAACACTGAGAAATTAGGTGGAAATGTCCCATATTTAGGTTGGGAGCTTTTCCTTAGCTCCAGGAAGCAAGGCAAAAACCATGCAGGCATTTCCTGGCCTCTGACCTTCCTTTCACATTTCACACTTTGTGTACAGAGTTTCTAGATGGGGAAAATTTTGTAGGAGGCTTATGTTAATTTGTGTTTCCAAAGCAAAACACAAAGTTCTCCCTCGTGTGAGGAGTTGCACTGACTGTGAATAAGGGCTCTCATGGGAAACATAGCCTGCAGCAGCTTTTTTCATCCCCAGAAGAGACACAGCAGCAAGTCTATGTGAACTGGCCCCTCTCAGGATGACTGGAGGGCCTTTCCAACAGGCTGCACAGCCCTCACTGTCCCCACTCAGCAGTTCTGGGTTGTGTCCCACTTTCCACAGAGCAGGACATGACCACAATTGCAGACAGAGCCCTCATCTGCTTACCTGGTTTTTAGGTTTTTAAGCCTTAAGTAATATTTATGTCCATATCTGGAAGTAAAAAGCTCCCTTGTAAAATCAAAGTAGCTAAAAGGACTTGTTCCAGAATACCCACGAGTTATGCATACACTTAGGAAATATGTGGGTGGATGACCCTTTGATGACCCGTCCTTCTGGCCATCTTGCAACCCTGCGTGATGAGATGTTCCCAGCCTGAGGGATGTCCAAGTGTGTCTCTTTATCAGCTGCATGAAAGGCCTCATTTATAAAGAAAAAGAAATGGAATGTGCACAGACTTGAGCTGCAGTGTTGCTCAAACTTTGTGTGAAAGCCCAAGGAGCACCAGCACCAGGCTCTCAGAGCACTTTCCCACCAGGTTTTAGGGAATGGACTTCAGGGAAGCTCTTCCTGCCTCAGACCTCCTTAATCCCTTGGCACACTGGTAGACAAGAGGGCCTGCCTTGCAGCAGGGTGGTTACTTCTGTTCTTACTGCTTGCAGTTACCAGCCTGCTCCCACCAAGGTCACTCCCATATGTGCCTGGTGGGCTCCTCAGTTCTCTTGCATAGACTTGTTTTGGGGAACCTTAACCTGATTCCCTCAATTATAGGACTATTACTCCTTTTCCTAGCACTTCTGTGGTCATGTTACTCTTCCTCTTTGCACAGGAGGCTACCCCAGCTACTTTAAAGGGGTTTCTCACTCTGTGCTCATCCGCCCAAGTGCTCCCTTGGGTCAAGAAGGAGCTGGAGGGAGGAGCACTTTTGCTAGGTCTCCTCCCTGCCTTCTGCCCTGTGCCTGGGGAGATGTGTAGAGGGATATGTGGAGACCCAAAGGGTGACATTATGGTTAGTGGGGGGTAGCAGGAGCATGGCAACAGACAGGCAGGAATGCCCTGGGGGCTCAGTGAAGTAATTCATGTCTAGGACTTGGCTGCAACATGGAGGGTCCTAAGGGGAAGGGTGGAGAAATGTCTGACCAAAGATGCTGAGAGCTGGGACAGAGAAGCTGGGAAAGGCTGAGGGATGGAGATGAGAGAGCAGATGGAGGACAGAATCACAGCTGGATGCTTCTCCACATGTGCCTGTGTGCCTGGTGACAAATCTTGCCCAAACCTGGAAAAGCTTCTTTGCTGAAAGCTGTAAAGGGAAATGAGAAATACAGGGGACCTCAGCTTTCAAATACTGCCAGGAGAGGAAGGGGAAGAGGTTGACTCACAAATCACCTGCGGATTTTTTGGTGGGTGGGAGTAAATTGACTTACTTTCTAAGCTCAGAGATGCATGATGTGGTAGTGAACATATTCCTTAGATATAAAGGTAAAGGACTGGGATTAAAAAACCATGGTCTGAAGGATGAGTCCAGGACAAAAGTCAAACAGGAGAAATAAGCCAGTAAGCTGGAGGAAACAGCCTGACAAGTCCTTGTCTGGGCTATGGCATAGGATGACCCTAATGCATATATGTGAGACCCTCCAAGTGCCATTTTCTGGGCACTGCTGGGACAGGACCTGATACAGCTCTGCTGTATCAGAGTAGCTGTGCAGGGAGCCTGGATTTGGCATGTGCCCTCTGCTTTTGCTCCAGAGCCCCACAGCATCACACAGGCCAGTGCAGAAGGTCCCTGTGGGGGGGTGTCTGCCCTGCTCTGACCCTGCAGCACGACAGGAATACCATGGCCTGGAGCCAGCCACTCCCATCCACTGGCTATATTTCTCCCACCACTAAGTTTTCCTGGTAATTTTTTTCTTTTCAAAACCATGTCTATTCAACCCAATCCTGCTTTCTCATGTGAGCCCTATCTGTGTTGTCTCTATCCTTGCTCCTTCCTGCTTCACGGGGCAGCTAGTGTAGTTCGAACTTCAGTCTCAATTGCTTTGTTATCAAAAGAGCTGAAATAATGCTCTACTTCACCCTGTGTGCCCTTAGAGACCTCAGGATAAGATGCTTAAAGTGTCTTAGAGACACTGTACGACTGGGGAAGATACAAAATATTTCAGCTGCACAGTAAGAAATTAATTTATACAACTTTAATGGGAAGGTTATGGCTATGCTTTCAAAGGTAATTCTGATGACATCTTTTCATTATTGAATCAATGTAAATGAATGGGTTTAAAAATCAATATCCAGATTTTCTGGATTTAATCTAATAGAGACTTTCACTTGTGAGAAGTCCGTAATTGTTCAGCAAAGCCAAAATAGATTTTCCCTTTTGTATATTAAAGATACACGATCTCATTTTAAACTACACACAATTTGGTGCTAATATATTATGCAAATTATTAAGACACTTTTAAATGAACACACCCTTAAAAAAACCAAACCAAAACAAACCCCCCAAAACCAAAACCAAATAAAAACATTGTTCAGCTGTTTCCTTTTGCTTTTGTCTTGGCTTTAGATGGGGTCTCTCTCAACTTCCACCCTGACTCGTGTGTTGTCAGATTTCTATCCTGGTTTTGAACATGAATGATTTCCATCTGTCCTTCCTTTCCAGGCAGGCAGGAGCAGAGAACCTTGGTGCTCAGGTTGCTCCTGGAACTACTGGCAGGGCATCCAGCATCACAAGCTTGGCACTTGAGTGTTGCAAAAACCCTTTCAGAGTTGCAGTAGTCCTGCAGAGAGCCTATAAGAAATGTGACATTTATCCAGCACTGAAATACACCTGCCCAGCAATGCTCAAGCGTTGTGTTTCATCCCACTGACACTGCAAAAGGGGTGTCTGGGATGCACTGAGCAAGGGAGGACAGAGGAGATTTGGGAGCCTGAGGAGGGGGCAGATTTCAGGCCATATTTGCCAGATTCTCTAGCAAGGGAGGGGGAATGTGGTGGGATAATATTTAGCAGTGTTGCAAGGCACATGAGCTAATGACTTTTAAAATATTTCTATTAAAAAGAATCTACAACCCTTAAATGTTATCCTTCCTTATACGTGAGGGAGCTGAACCATAAGGAGATGACAGGACTGCTGGAAGTGCATGAGCAGCCATGCCTTCTGACTGAGCAGAGGGAGCTGTGCTATGTGCAAGACTTCAACAGACCCTTCACAACTCCAACCCCAAGCGATGTCTTTGAAAACCACATGAGAAAGGCACCTCTTCCATGCACAGCTTGGGATGTCCAACCTGCTGTACAGCCAAGGCCTTTGGAAGACAGGAACACTCTCACACAACACAATATAACACTTCCCATCTCTCTATCGTTCTTTAATTTGTCTTTATTTGTAAAAGTTGTACAAAATGCCTTTTAAAATTGGTCTGGTGAAACCGGGAGGCTTTTCCAATGTTGACCAGGTTTCTGTACAGCAACAGTGTACCAAGACATAGAAATACAGCAAAGCAACCAAGCCAGACCTTCAGGGAAGGCTGTCAGCACATCATTGACATCGTGGAACTGTGTAGTGACGTGAGCTCACGTGCACTGCTGTCCATACACTCCATCACAGAACTCCAGTATCACCACTTAGTAACCAGCCTCTTCACAGTGAAAAACAAATATCCTGAAAAAATTTACAAAAGCTACACTTCAAAATTTGGAACACTTTTACAAAGGAGGAACTACAAATCTGATGCTGAAAACAGAAGCTGGCAGCTTCACCTATTGCTACATATTGATATTGACCACTTCCAGACTCCAAACTTGCACCGGGCAAATCTGTTTCTAGAATAGTGAAGAATGGAAGTTTAATGGCACCTACTGCTTTGAAAGAAAGGTGATGCAGGTCTTCAAGTAGAGCAGAAAGGCCTGTAATGGTGTTTAGGGCTACAGAGTGGTAAAAGTCAAGTGGCTGTTGGGCAAAGGGCTGTAGGAATGGCATTTTGTGGCAAAACAGGGTGACTAGCACAGCCCACTGGTTTTGAGGACACAGTATACACGTGCACTTAGATTATAAGACACACTACTGCAGGAGGAGGAAAAGCACTTTGCTTGTGTAGAAGTCACTGGAGGAAGGCAGGGATCTCTCCTGCAAGAATAAAATCAGTTCAAAATTGTCCCTTTCATAAAGGAGTGTCTCTTTCAGGAACCCCTGGGTCAGCAAAGTGAGCCAAATTCTTCCACGGGGTAGCTCGAATGATCTCTGTCCAGTTTACTCCAAAGACAGCTTTTGACTGCAATCTTTGGCTTGGCCTTGGCCTCGTGTGTCTTTCTTGCTGTTTCTGGCAAAGGAGCCAAAACCTGGAGCAGGGGGGTGACTTGACTGACTGAAGGTGGTTCCTGCTGAGCTGCTGCAACACCATGTCCACTCTGCACAGCTCTGCAACAGAGCTGGGCAGGCGGAGGCACCACTGATCAAAGTGGGCAGCCTGAAGGAGGGCAGGAGAGAAAATAGGACTTTTATTTCAGCATTGAGAGGCTGAAAGGCTTTCAGCTCCTGAACAACAGTGACAACACCAAATTAAGTCTGCTGCAAGAAGTTCTTGGTCTCTGCCTTAAAAATAACTAAAATTAGTAAATTTATGCTTGTTGAGTGCATTTTCCTTTTTTTTTTTTTGGCAGCAGTCAGCCAGCCAGGCACTGGAACCACACCTGCAATAGTATATGAAAGGCAGGTGCTTTTATGGGATTATTCATAAACCTTCAGACCTCTTAGCCAACTGAGGGCTTTTCCTCACAGGTTTTCCTATGGATCAGAAAATGTGTTCTCAAGACTTTACTGTCATGGCTGGTAGTGTCTGGGTGTAAAATAAGGTGGGAGTGTTACTCCATTTGTTCCTTTAAAGAACAGGATACCATGGCTCAGGTCCATGCAAATGTGGTGTGGAGAAAACCTCAGCTCCATCTACTCATCCCATGCCAGACCTGTTACCAGTGGGCCAAAGCAGAAGGATAAGGAAGGGCAGAAGCCCTGCCCAAGGCTCCCATGAGTTCCTGCCTATCCTCTGCTCCCACAGCTGCTTCCCAGGAGTTCAGAGGAGCCCTGCTAAATTGCTGTCTACCAAAATGAAACCCTTTGCCAGAATACTTATAGGTGCAAAACTCAATTTGCCTCGACAATTCCATAATAGTCTGGAATCAGAAAATGCAGTTTATGTAGTAAGTCCTCCCGTATCATTTAAGCTATTCATCATGTGACTAGAGAAAGCCTTACAGTAAGGATCTTTCTCTTCTTGGTCCTGGATATAGCACCAGCAGTTAAAACAGAGGTAAAGTTGCTTCAGAGGGGTGCAGCACTTCTGTTGGAGCACAGGAATAGGGCACTTGTGAATCTTGCTTCCCCTCCTACCATCACATCTTGTTTCTCCAAGGAGCTCTGCAAGCTCAAGCTTGCTGTAGCATGGAGGTACTGCTCAAAAACGTGACTTGATCCTCTGTAGGCTCAGGTGATCTAGAGAAGAAGTGAGTTGTTGCCTGCTGTCCTGAATCATGGTCCTTTGTTCCTGAATTTATTCAGAACACAGGAGTCATGAAATCACAGCTCTGCTCGATCCTTCTTCAAAAACATGGCCACGCTGAACTTCCTAGACATGCTACACTTGTCCTCAAAGGAGGGAGACCCTTTCCAGAATTCAGCTTCCTGAAACATGTACTTTACAGATAAAGATGTGGAACAGTGTAACTTTTTGAGGGAATAAAGAGGAATAACTTTGCTACCTGCTTACAGTCATTGAAACAGCAATACCTATCTTTTTTTTTTATACTATTTCTCTTATTTAAAAAACCCAAGACTTTTCATAATGTTACAGCACTTTGATCCTGTGGCACAAAGACCTGCTTCTGTGCACTGTTTTTAAACTTTCTGTTTTCATTGGAATGATGACTAAATGGGAAAGTTATGCAGACAGCAATGCAGTATAATCTACAGCAGTTCTATTGCTATGAACCATGAAAACTATGACCAAAGATAAGGCAAACACCAGTGAACCAACAGGGAATTTCTCTTCCTTATCCTTTCTTCCATCTCTAAACCTGGATGGGAAAAGGCAGTAATATTACAAGAGACAGCACCAAGCACTATACTTAACATACAAAACAGAATAAATGATTGGACAGATCACTGCAGAGGAATTTCTAAACCAAATTTAAAAAAAAATGCACAATCCCTTTAAAAATGATCAGTTTACAATCACAATGCAAAAGAAACATAAAGGAGCTTTTTCTGAATTCCGCACGTTCTGGGCCACCCTTCCCTCCCACTCCTCGTAAGTCTATTTTTGCAAGCCCTGGGAAGTTCTACATCTCAAAAAGTAAGTGAAAGGTGGGGCTACTGCTGTTAATTTATGAGACCCTGGAGCTCCTCATCAGTCAGCTCATTGACTTCCATGATCTTTTCCAAGTGCTCCATATATCGGGCATGGTCTTGCAAAAAGTGGGGCACCCTCATGTTCTCAATCACAGCCAGTCCTTTCAGGCGATCCACATCCTCGTAGGAGATCTGTAAGGAAGGACATGGGTTAGGTTAGCAATACAGGCCTGTTACTTCTCTGCTGCTGCTCTAAATTCTCTCCTGTAAATGAGAAAATATTTCAGAGCAGGGGAATTTAAAATCTAGGAGAACCCTTTGAAAACAGGACTAACTGTGTGCCGCAGTAGAAGATGCAAATAAGTGTGATTTTAGCAAAGGCCTCCATAATTCCTGGTTCTGTTTTTGATTCAATCAGTAAACAGACTCATAAGAACCTGAACGAGAATGATCCAGCAGCTGCAGGAACAGAGAGGGAAAGGATGGAGCACATGTGAATCCTGGAATCACTTTGCAAAGAGGTGGAAAAATTGACATGAGACTGGAAAAATATACTGTGCCAAAGACTAAGAAACGAGAAAGGAGTGCAGGACAGGCATGGCACAAGAAGCAGGCTTTGGGAAATGCATGGGGCCAGCTGATCTGAACTCTGATGTTTTCACTTTCACTAGCAAATGTGCTTATGGAAAGCTAAATTAAAATGCACTTCCAGTAACTAACAATAGCATGAACAACACTTAAACGTCCCAGTTTGAGTTTTTTGTTTTCCTCATTCAAAAGCAAGGTGAAGATTGGGTTTGCCTCTTCACATCAGAGCCTTATGGGTATAGAGTCAAACTCAGAAATATTTCCAGCTACTGCAGGGCCAAATACCTTTTTTTTTTTCCTAATGAAAACTGACTTTTTTTCTTCATAGTCTTATGATTCTCTAAGCTAGGATTCAATTCACAGTATCTCGAGGTGCTGTGAATGATGGCCCAGAATGGATGGATGCTTTGGCTGGGCAGGAGCTTCCCTGCCAGCACAGAACAGGACTCCTTGGGCAGCTATCCAGAGTGGTGAAATCTGTGTGGTTGCTGCTTTGTCTACAAGCTGTGTGTTCTGGGCACCCTACAGACAGAAGCATATGTACTGGCAAAACCCTCCAGCCTAGCTGTGCTTACTAACTGGCATGTCCTATTTCATCAGAGGAGGTTTGTGCCAGGTGGCTTAAGAGAGGAGCCTGCTCCTTCCAACCTTTTTACCCCGCATTTCTAAGGAGCTGAGCACTGTGCTGTCTGGGTTGCCTGGAAACAGCCTGCCCTCTTAGCAGGTGATGGTTTCTATTCAGAAAAGATTAATGTGAGCATGAAGGATTCGCCAGTGTGAAAGGGGCATGGAAGGGCTCTCTGGAAAGACAGGGCAGTGTAATCCAGATTGCTAAACCTGATCCATAGAGACAGATGCACATCTCACTGATGATAATGGGGAAAAAAGTCTGCAAAGAGAATGGATTCACATCTGAGTACCTGTGTGTGCTTTTCTAGTTGCAAGATGCATCCCAGTCAAAAAAATGAAGATACAGCAAGCCCAGGCTTACTCAAGTCACCAAGATACTGCTGTTTGAAGATGGTGTGGCATTACACCTGAGTATCCTGTTTAGAAGTGGATACAGAGGAGCTGTACAAAATCATACCATCTCCTCTCAGTCTGGAGAACTGAGAACAGCAACAAGTGAGATTAAATTCTACCTCTTTTCCTTCTCATATTTATGTTCAGGGGTTTCTGTTACCGCTGCAAGCAAGAAACATATATCTGTGATCTGAGGTATGGTTTGAATGGGATGTATTTCCCCAGTCCTTGCAATTGCTAAAAAAATGACAAAAGTTGACACCCCGAGGAGATCAAAAACATAATCTCATCCTATTGCAGAAACAGGTTGTCTTCCTTTACCACATGTAATTAAAATCATTGTTCTAGACAAAAAAGACTGAGGCTAAAACTTATGCTCTTCGTAATGTGTTCAGGTGTTTCTCAGGAAACACAATAGTAGGTGATATTCTGCTGTTTAAAACTCTGGTAGTTATGTTATTCTGCAGCGCACCCAAAACCTGCATCCTATTTCTCTTCAGGATTACTTGCATGTGATTGCCACATGAATGCTTTTGCAGTGCTTCCCATATTTGTTTCTTTCCTGCGAAGTTTTAAAACTGCTCCTTTTAAAAAGCATATTTTCTCAGGTTTCAAGTGTTTTCCTTAGTCACTTCTAGGTATGTTGAACAGCTTCCATGTGTTCTGTTTCCACACACTGTGCTCTTCTACACTGCAAGTAATGTCAGGAGCACTGGGAAGGCACAGCTCCACCACCCAGATCTCTATAGCACTTGGAAGAGAACAGAAAACAAAGAAACTTGAATGTGGCTCTGTCTTAAATACATTTACATGGAAAACAGTGCTCTGATTTTACAACTGTGACATCTCCCTCCTAAAGCACAGAAGCAATTCGTTGTCAGCAGCACGGTTGACTACTTCTGTTTCCTGTTATGTTCATATCTTTATTGTATTTGCAATGAAAATATGCCCAATTCAGGCATGCTGAGAAAGATGAGCTCACTTGTTACAATACAACATTGGGAATCTTGAAAATGCAGTCAAAATTTTGCCACTAAGTGCTGGGCTTCCCCATGTTTAAATCCTGTGCTTTTTATTCTAACCTGGAAGACATGCCAGCCAAGCTTAACTCTCCCTTTGGAACAAGCTGATCCTCGTATTCCACCCTAAAAAACCCAAACAAATAAATGCCCCTTTAAAGTTGTTATAAACTCGTCATAACCACAGGCGAGATCTGAGTGCAACTTTCATACTTCTCCATGCTCACAGAACCTGTCTTTCCTGAGAGTATATGGAGCTATGGGAATGGGCCCAGTGAAGGGTCTCTAAGATGATTAAGGCACTGGAGCATCTCTTCTATGAGGAAAGGCTGAGAGAGATGGAACTGTTCAGTCTGAAGAAAAGAAAGCTCCAGGGGATCTTGTCAGTGTGTATAGACACCTGCTAACATGGGAGTTGGGTACTCACTGGCTGGGCAAGAGGCAATGGGCAGCAGCTAAAATGCACAAAATTCCATTTGAACACAAAACACTTCTGTATGGTGAGGGTGGTAAAACACTGGTACAGGCCACCCAGAGGGGTTGTGGAGTCACCACCAGTGGAGATATTCAAAGCCCAACTGGACATGGTCCAGGGCAAACAACTCTAGCTGGCCCTGCTTAAGCATGGGGGTTGGACTAGGTGATGTTGAGAGGTCTCTGCAGACCTTGACTCATCTGTGATGCTGACTGTGGGCACTGTTTTTATACACGAATTTCCAGCTTGACTGCAGAAGATGTCTGAAGCAAAAACACTCAGAAGGGACTTTATGATCCCTTGATTATAGAAGTTGCAAAGTCAAGCGCTTGTAAGTAATCTTACTGCTAGAATTAAATTGGTTGTAGACCCTTAATGTGGATGCCATGCTAGGGATCATAGTGGAATCTGTAATTATATAAGGAATGATACGTTTTTGAAGTGGCCTAACAATCCTGCAGACTCCTTGCAGAGAGACAGGCATGAAGCAGCACAGGAACAGTGTGTGTTCAGTAGCTGAGCAGGCAGAAGCTGTGTGGAGTTAAGCAGGCTTAAAGCAAAAGGAAATTTTAGAGAATAAAGTTGCAGACTTATTTGACGGTGTGATTTAATTTTCAGAGCTTCCTAACTTGGTTCAGTTACCTAAATAGCTCTTGCTTATCAATATGGATGTTTCTGACAGTAAAGCCAAAACTTATATATGGACCAAACTCCACTATCAAAATATGACCCTTCCCTTTATCACCCATTGACTGCCAAGGAGGCAAAAATGTTGGTATACCAGCTCTAAATGCCAGGTTAATGTCAATTCAGCTCCCACTTTATGTGAGTATAAATCCTGCTTTAGGAACTGTGGAAACTTAGTTAACTCAAGGATTTGGTTCAGGAAGTGTGACAAAGTTTCTGCACTTCTTAGGATGATTTTGAGAACAAACAAGCCATGGCAGTTAGAATGGACATAAAATATGTTCTGTGAATGCAGAAATACCATGCATTTTTTGGGGAAAAAAAGCGCCACCCTGAGTCTTGGAAAGTAGGTGCCATCAGTGAGATAAATTTCAGATGAAAAATTCTTTGTGGTGGAAGGGGATGTGCTAGAATCAAATGGTTAATTTTATTTTCTGCTAGGACCACCACCTTATCTAGTACCTGTCCTTCTTGGCCAAGGCAGTCTGTTATACTGCAAGTCAGGCAGTACCCCATAAAGGGAGGAAAGTCTGAGACATATGACCATAAAATCTTAATTAAGGAGATAAAATCATAAGTGAGAAATGAGGAGACTGGTAGAAGTTTTTAGGACCTCAAAATACTTGCAACTTGCAGGGCATAATTCAAGGAGCTGTACAGAGCAGAGATTTCCAGATCAAAGTAAAACAGAGCACAGTGACTCATAGCTCATTGCAGGCAGGCTTGCTGCAGTGATAAAACTGTACCCTTTGGGGATAATGAGTCCACTCACCTTCCCAAGGGCTGTCAGAAGATAGAAATCAATGGACTCCCTGTATCTCAGGATTCGGAGAATTCCATCCAAGTACACCTGGTCCTTATTGAAACAGCCTGAAAGGAACAGAAACACATTGCACTCTATCAAGGTTTGGTCAAGGCATGTTCTCAGAAGCCATTATGAGCAGAACAATTTTATTTTTAGAAACTAGACATTTATATCTCTGGCTTTGAAAACCTTTCCAAAAACTAACTAGAAGGCAAAAAGCACTAGGCAGAGAAAGAAATGAAACACAGAAGATAGTGTCTGTGAATAACCACTGCAGCATTGTATCTCTTGTAATAAATACGAAAGGAAGTCAAACTGTGTTTTGCAGTTACATTCCACTTCCAAGAAAAAAAAATCCTTTAGTGATTCAGCTTGAAAGTCTCACACACGGGCATTTTCAGCCTTGTTTTCCATAGTGGAATCTTTGACACCTCGTTTCAGAAAGTGTGGAGCCCCATTTCTCTGCTTTACTGTGTGTCATGATGAAGGATCTCTGTGCACATTCTGAAAACCTCTCTGAAGTACAAACAAAGAGAATGCAAAGAGGGAACCCACCTGGCTGGGATGTGTCAGTCCACCCTCTCTTGGCTCGCACGCAGTAATCCCACCTAGTATTGGGGTCTTTGACAAATTTCCCCACGTCCTGGAAAAGCTGGCTGAAGGACATCTGGCTAGCCTGATACACCGTGTAGTAGAGCAGGGCAGCTCTCCAAAGGAAAGGGTCTTTGCGGAACAGGACGCTGTGGATGCTCGCCAGCCCCTCTTCTGTAGGGTTGATTGGTTTTAACCCGTGTTTCCTACGCCCATTCCGGTTGCACCAAGGCTGGCTGTTGTTGTTAAAACCACGAAAATAATGAGTTCCTTAAAAAAAAAAAAATAAGGATTATGGCACTTAGAAACAGTAGCATCTAATGGTTAACAAAAAATTATAAAATATATAAGGAGATGCCCATTTCGGAACTCTGAGCTGGTGGGAGTGGGAGCTGACAAACCTTTAGCCTTGTCTACAACAGACAGAGATACGTACACCATGCAAATGTTCACCTGTTGACTGCAAATGAGAACTCCCCAAAATGCCTAAGGAATACAATTATCAGGAGGACCTGACTTTCCAAATCTGTGGAAAGAAATTTTCCAGAGTGTTTTACATGCTGAACGTCTCTGGCATAGGCTAGAAATTGTAGTGAAGAGAGGGAAGGAAAATCAAAGTAAGGGGGCAGAAATGTTGCCTCCTGAAGGTGATTAAACAGCCCTACTGCAGCCTTGGAAGGTGTTCCCTTAAAAGGTGAGTGACAGTGATTCAAGGCAATTGCAAGGCTTATTCTTCAGTTGACACTCAGGTACTAGCCAGGTTTTTATGCACTTAATTAAAACAGAGGCACTGAAAAAATTGCAGAAATTTTCCACAGGGCTGGGCCAATGTTGTGCAATGCAAAACCAAGGCAATCTTACAGCATTTTAGGGATCACTGGCTAAATTCTTCATGCCTAAAGCATGCCTATGTTTGCAAGCAATGCAGTGTGACAGACTCAGATTTGTAAAGTGAAATGGCTGGAGCTGAGGTTGAATGGTCACACTGTTTTTGTTTCCCTTTTTTTTTAACTCCAGAGTAGACTAAATTCCTCTCAGAAGCAAAATGTCCCTGGGCAGTAACAGCACAGAAGGGATGCCCTGGAGCAGAGCCTCTGGACTAGCATCCTCTGAAAGGACTGCACTTTGCCTGCTCCAAGATTCCTTTGGCATGTGGACCTCAGTAAGTGGGACTAGCTGGTAGACTTACTTCCAGTGCTCTCTTTGGATCTGACCTAAGTGCTGATGTATACAAACCCTGGGAATTCTTTTACTGGATGCTGCAGTGATAAAAAGGTTTCTCCTTCCCTTTAGCACACCTAAAGCACAGGTTCTTTCCACAGGGACGTTCCCTCCTTCTGTACACCCCCAGTGCCTGGCCCATCCCTGGGAAATAGTTCAGAATGCATGCAGGTACTGCCCTTTGCCTGAAGAACTGCTGTGACGCTCATACCAATTTCGTGTCTCAGCATCCCCTCCAGCCAGTGCTCTCGCGCCGTGGAGATGTTGATGGTGAGCGTGGGGCGCCCATTCACCACTGTCATCGAGGCTCGAGACAGCAGGTCCTCCGTCAGATGGACCACAATCTGAAGAGGAGACAGTTCAGGCAGCAAAGAGCTCTCCTCTCACTCCTGTTCCTGCTTTTTTCCTGTTTGGCCCTTCCATTATTTCCTTTCCCTTTGGTCCCTTGCCCTTCACAACTTCCTTGCTCCCAGCAACCAGCTGTGAGAGACCCCCTGACTCCAGTGAGCTCATCCTACTCACCCGTGCTGCTGCCAAACCCGCAGGCTTTAGTGGGACTCAGCATCAGGGTTTAGACAGACAGACATGAGACTGCAAAATTTAATATGGTAACACTGACTCTATTCCAGGGTCAGGGAGCAAGTACATTAGCAGAGTAAATTAGACAAAATTCCATTTTTTCAACTGTGTTTAATTATCTTCGTATTGCTGAGAACTGAAAAATACAATTTATGTGTATACACACATAAATTGATTTGGTATCTATATATCTAACTGTCTGAAACCTTTTTAGTTGCAATTCTAAAGCCACATGAATGGGAGGAGGAAGCACTATGTATTTTGTTTCCTGTTACATGATGCAGACTTGAAATATTACGAAAATGCTGGTATTGTTTCATTTTGTTTTATACAGGAATATAGTTCTTGCTTTCCTGTTTTCTCTTGGAAAACTGGTAATCAAAACAAAAACTGCAGACGAGGAAATTAATGCATATTTATATATTTTGTTATTTGACTTCAAAAAGCCTTTTTAAACAAGTGACTGAGAGCAAGAAGGGAAATTGTTGAAGACTAAGCACCTTTCTTCCCCTCTTCATGTAAAGCCTAAAGAAACAGTACTGCTCAGAAGACTACAGGGGAGAGTACTTCAAAGAAAGATCACTTTTTTAGTATCAAAAAAAAGGGCCCAGGGATCAAAGGCATTAACATGACACTTCCCTGTATTCAAAACTCATCATTCAGATTCAAGTTCAACAGCAGTCAGTCCCATAAAACTTGTATTTAAGAGGCACAAATAAAAAAAATTGGAAAATTCCAAAGCATTTAGATTTAAAGCACAGGTACCACTTTATTAATACCTCCTCAGCTGGAGAGAGTATTCTCGTAATATTTTAGATCATACTAAACATTATGTATTAACCCTATTTTTGCAGAAAAAGTAAAGCACTTCATTAAGAGGGGCATGGGTTGCTGGGTGACAATGTAGGATCCTGCTTCCACAAAGTTAAACCAAGGCAAAAATGAATGCAAAGAGAGATAAAAGCACAGCAAAGACCAACCATATAATTTTTTTCTGCTTGCTCAAAAGTGTAGTTTATTAACCTCACTCTTAGAAACACAGGTAAAGTCTGGTTTCAGACTTATCAAATCATAGTCTCACAAAAATGTGTGATGAGTTGAATAGTTTCTCCTAATAATACTGTATTTACCAATTAAACCTAGTTTCTGGGAAACTAATTTTTGTCTCTTGATCACCCATTCCAGACTCCACTAGCAGTGACCTCACCCAAGTCTTGGACTGTGTCAGCCAGTGATTTAATTTGGAATAATTCTTGTTTTATACATTCAATTTCATCTGACTTTTCCAAGCAATTCTATGTAACTCCATCAAACTGGTCTTCTTAAATCCTGAATATTGAAAATAAGCTTTTTTGCACTGGGCTCTAAAAAATGAGGTGGTTAAAGCCAGGAAAAAACAGCACTCAAACCAACTCAACAAGCCAACCTCTTTCAGATATTTTTATTCACTTATGTCACTTTCATTTGTGTTACTTCTTATAAATCAGTCTCTTGGGCTGGTGCTTATTTTTCTTGGCCTTTTCTTAACTCTTTCCTCTGGTGTAAATAAATTGATACAAGAGAACGGATGGCAGAACTGATGAATAAATGGAAATGTGCTAGTCTGCAAGCAGCTGAAAAAAAGGAGGGAAGGAAGGGTGTCGTTCTTGGGTACTCCCAAAAGAGGTGAATTTAAGAACAAGCATATATGAATCAGGAAACACACTCAGAGGGGTGGCTGAAGCATTCACGAGGAGTTTGCATCTTTTCAATTGTTCAAATGTTAGAGTGGGTATAGCCATGAGAAAAATATGA
The DNA here is from genome assembly GCA_035221455.1 of Xenops minutus. Taxonomy (NCBI): domain Eukaryota; kingdom Metazoa; phylum Chordata; class Aves; order Passeriformes; family Furnariidae; genus Xenops; species Xenops minutus. The sequence goes on from JAWWEE010000074.1 coordinate 46,286,665, forward strand.
TGAAAGGTATGTACAATAATTATGGAGGAAAGCCCTCCCAGATGGTCTCTTGGGTCCATCCATGTGTGATGTCTAAGGTCCACAGAAATGGCCCTTCCCTGATGCAGTGCAGGACTTACCTCCCCAAGGCAGCCTTCTTTCACCATGTATTTCCTGACACGATTCCAGATACGACTCTTGGTCAGCAAGCTGCCTCCAGTGGCCTGCTCAAATTTTTCATAGCTTCCATATTTCTGCAATGTCCTCTCCATAATGTTAATGGACTATAAAATATAAAAGCATAGCAAATATCAGTGCAGTAAGATCCCCATGGCAGACTTGCATGTGTTTTCTTTTCCTCCCTCTCAACCTCTCTTTTTCCTTTTTATCTTCTTTTTTTTTTTTTTTTTTAATTTTAAAATCTTTCTTCTTAACTCTTAACTCACTGGCAGTCACCGTCAAGCTGTACTCATTTAATACAGGCTGGCACACTCTGCAATGAATTTATACCGGGTTCAGATGTACATTAATGCCAAAATACTGAAAAAAGATTCTGATCAACTCATCTTAGACCCACATACATGACACAGATGATTATCAGTGTAGTGAAATAATACTCATTTTCTCCTTAATTTGGGGAATGTTGCACAACTGCCTTGTAAAACAGATATAACAGGTCTTCAGGACATTTGTAGTTTGTCAGCAAGTTTCTTTTTACAGTGTTCCAAATAATGTTAATAAGATCAATGTTACTGTCATCTCACTGCATTTCTTGGTATTTTCTAATTTAGGAACACTGATCCATGATTAAGCAGATGTGTAACTATAATTTTAACAATAATACTTCGACCAAAAAGTCTTCTTACAATGAAACCCTCTGTACCATGGGTCTCTGTTTCAAAAGGAGGAGAGAGAGCAGGAACTTAATTTACAGATCTTGCATTTAGAATTTGCATTTAAACCACAATACACCTTTATAGCCCCCCAAAATTAAGGAGGCAAATTTAAATAGAGTGGTATCAACAATTCTCTTACTATTGCTGCTAGAAGAAGACCCTTGCAGGTGTAAAGCTTAGCATGATGCCCATAACATGACCTGAACTCTGCATGTTGAAGATGTTACTGGTGGGGTATGAAATGCTCATCCCCAGTAATCTGTTTTCCAGTATGCCATTTCACACCCTTAAAAGAAAATGTGGTATGGAATAAGCTCTCTCCCAGCAACAATCCAGCTACAGGGAATAGCTTTTTTTTCACAGGTTTGATAACAGAAGCTCCTGATATTACCTTAAAAAATTAATGCTCTTTCTTACAAAATACCACTAACAATGAAGGTGGAAATGCTGCAGACTGAATCTTTTTTTACATTATACACTTGTATCTATGCATGAAGCTGGTAAAATGCTTGTTTCCAGCTGTGTAATTCTGACATTGTCAGACTGACTGATTGTCCACAAAAACTGGATTAATCTTTTATCTCTCACAACCACTGCTTCAAGTTGAAACTCAGCAACCCTGACTAATTGCTATTGAAACCCATAAATGACAGCTAGACATGTTCTTAAAGCCCAGTAGCCCTTTGATAACAGAAATACCACTTGCCTGGATGGCAAAGAAATATTGTACCTAATGTTCAGTATTTCTTTGTCTGTCCCCAATATATGTCATTAAATTTGAAGGGTCTTCTGGTCAGATCTGAATTTTTCAAGAGTGAAGAAAGTACATAATTCTGCTACCTTAGCATGGATTAGCCCCACTCTCTGTGTGTTTTTAAAGAAGGCTGTATTTTTGGGGGGGTTAAGTTGTTCATAACTCCAGCACCATGTCCCACTGGGGCCCTGGACATGTTTGGCTGCATAGAGTTATGTAAGTTAAGTTTTCCTAAGTCTCTCACATTTAGAAGCTGCTGGACATTTTCTCACACATTCCTGAATTCTGTTAGACACACATGACCAAGGACACCTGCAAGAACTCTGAGACAATCAGATAGCTTGGAGTCAAAACAGGAGTCAGCTCAGAGCCCTTGGAGGGGCTCCAAGGGGCAATTCTGAGCAGTTTTGATGGTGGGCACCAGGGGAAAATGGTATCACAGGTTGGGTATAGTTACCAAATATGTTAATTACTGAAAGTTATAAAACGTGTAACATCTGGCTGATGCATGTGTACTTTTGTTGTGCACCTGGAAGCTTCTAATAAAGGGGCCACTCTATCTATCTATCTATCTATCTATCTATCTATCTATCTATCTATCTATCTATCTATCTATCTATCTACCTATCTACCTATCTACCTATCTACCTATCTCGTTGTAGGTAGATCCTCCTGAAGAAGCACAGACACACTCTGGCCTCTTCCACCTCAACCTGACACAGTTTGCAGCCTCAGGGGAAGGGTGGGATACTGAAAGGTGCTTCCCCTGCCTTCTATGCCACACTGAATAACCCACATTCTGTCATTCCAGCCACATCCACATTGGTGTTGCAAGTTTGAACTCATGCATGCTGAGAAAGCCATTAAGCTTATTGTTGGACACATGCTCAGAAATTACTAAGAAGGATCCTCACCTATAACACCTTCTCTCCTGACTCTGTTTCAAGTGAAACAGAAGTCCCAATAATTCTTTCCAAGCAGGCAGGCATGGCTCTGGAAGCACTGAAACAACAGGGAGAGCCACCACACACACATACTGCCACCAGCACACAAATCTCTGGAGAGTGGCACATCGCCCCAGCACTGAGACAGTCCCCATTCCCAGTGCTGGTGCTGGTTTTGACACTTCTTGCCACAACCAACCTAGCTGGGGACAGCTCCTCAGGGGAAATTTTTTGGAAATTTTTGGTTTCCAGGCACTGAATGCAACACCAAACCCTTCATTTGGGGTTCTGCACCTGTCTCCAGGTAAGATGACTCAGTCAAGTGTTGCAAGAACTTGCTGGGAAAGGGGAAAAACCCAGACCAGCATGCCAGGTCCTGTCTGTTCCAGCATCCAACTGTGAGCTTATTTTCCAGCCTCTGGGCCAGCAAAATACTGGTATTGCCATAGTTCCTAAGGCAAAACTGTAAACTCCTCAGGAACTGCTAAGAAATGGAAGAAAATAACTATGTGGCTGTACCAGGTTACTGGTTAGGAACAGAAATTCCTATTCTTTTCAGTCTTAGTCAGCTAAAAAGTCTGCTTCAGTCACTCTTACTTCCAAAGAGTGCTAAAAGAAGCAGCCAAGACAAGCCCCCTTGCCCAGCAAACCCTACTGATGCCCAAGAAAGCAATGACACAGAAGACAAGGCTGTTTAATTGCCCAGTTTAGGTGGTGGTGGCTGTTTAAAACAAATTGTTTACAGCCAAGTAGGTCTCTGAATTCCAAGTCACCCATGTGCAGAAGGCAGCTTAGCTATTTGAGTTACTGTACAAGTATGCACATGACTATGAGTCATCTGAGGCGACCAGGTCAGAAAAGGGGCTCACCCCTCTACATCTGAATCAGCTCATCCTACATTCAGAAGCAGCTCTGCTACAAAAGAGTCTAAGAGGTCTAAGAGGTACCAGATTGAACTTGTTAGTCTTAATCAACAGCCATGAAAAGGTGGCTGTTTGGATCAAGAGGAATGCAGGGAGGGAGATTTTTGAGGCCATTCCACTCACGCTGTAGCATTTTGAGTTTTATTCAGTGTATACAGGTGGCTTTTCTGTTGAATGCTTAATGTTAGTGTTACTTAAGTTAGTATCTCAGAGGGATAAAGAGCACATTTAAGTAACTTAGAGCTCGTAGAAATATTTTTAATGGAAAACTTTTAAAATACCTATGCTCCTACTGCAGTATCCCAGAAGTGATCTATGGTCTCTTCCAGAGGAAGAGAGAAGTTTGTCTTGCATCCTGGAAACTTTTGCTGCTTGGATGGCCTGATATGCATTGTGTTATATATTAACATGCCTTATCTACAAATCTTAGTTAAGGAGGGAATTTGTTACTAGCAGAGAATGAAATGTTTCACAATGAAGTGCTCTTTACAGACAGTGTCATGTTTTTGACTCTTCAAGATGCCTGAGCTGTGACATCACTTGGACATAGCAAAGGCTTACTCAGTGTTGAATGTCATGTTCAGCCTTCCAGCTCCACCGAACCTTTTTCTCAACGTCCCATAATTTTCCTAATTGTAGGCTACTTGTATTATTGCCTTAAAAGGTGTGTCACACAAACACTTGCAATGTGGCATAACTGGTTTATTTATTAAATCAAAACTGCTGTATTTTTATGAGTATGAGGGAAGGGGATGTACAACACAGTGATGGGGGGAGTTACTCATTCAACAAAATAGTGTTTGGGTTTTTTTTAAATAAATGTATATTGAAATAGGTTTCTTGCCTTCTTGTACAATTCAAAGAAGCAGGTTACTTAAAGTTGCAACTTGCTGATTTTGTTTTGGCAAATTGCAACTGTTAAGTCATCTTCTCTTGCCAAAACTGGGAACAATTAATTTTAAGTATTGCCACCTCTAGCATCTGAGCAAAAATAACAAGTTAGGAAAATAAAGAGTTAAGAAACTTAACAACAAAAGACAAGTACTTTGAGCCAGAAACCTTTTTTTATAGCACTTAAGAGTACACAGTTGCTGCAGTGACCTTGAAACACAGTAATAAGAGAATTAATTTCTGTAATATCAGATATGTCAATCAATGTGAAAAGCTGCAAATCTGCAGGCTATTTTTTTTATTCTCAAATTCACTTCCCTAAAGGCACATATTGTGTGACTCATGAAGAACCTTATTATGAACACAATAACATAGAGAGAGGCAAAGAAACAAAACAAAGTATGAGAAGAAAGAAATTAAAATTAGTATTTTTCAAATGTAATAATAACTAAAAAATGTTTTCTCTATGCCTGTGAAAATTCAATTAATAAAAGTATTAGGCTGTGCCCAAGGTTAAAATCTTTAAGTAGAGCCATGGGGACAAAGTAAGTGCTCACAAGCCTCTGTGTTCCTCATTGCAGCATTGCTCTGTTAATGGTTTGCAAAACCCACTGTTCTTTGCCTTTAAAAAACCCAAATAAATGGGGCAGAGCATGATTTGTCTTCCAGACATGTTGCAGTAACGCTATATTAACCAATTTCATAGATAAGCACAAAAGCAGAAAGGGCAATAAGAAAACACAATCTGGTTTAATGTCTTAGCAGGATATGCACAGCTGTGGGTAAAAGTATTTTTGATATTACTAAAAATCCTCTAAAATTCTGAAATGTCAGGTTTAGAGCAGCTTTCACTGAGGCATCCTAAAAGTGCCCTACAAAAATGGTGAGTTCTCTCAGTAAAAACCTGGGTTTACACCTTTTTATTCATAAAAGAACAGTAAGTGTAAATTGAAGTGAGTACCTTTTGTAAAATAAAATGGGAATAATTCTGTTCACAGACAGCAAAGCTTTCTAAAATAAGTACAACAATAAATAAAAGCCAAAAGTGTTAAAAAAGTCCCCAAAACACAACAAAACTGAATTTATCCCTTTTTTGCAGCAAAAAGGATGACTACACAGAGTTGTGTTTTTACTTCAGACCTAACTCTTGATCCTGTGAGTGCCTTTTTTGCATCTGAAACCATCTTCCCTGAGCTGAACTTCCTATAACCTACATGTTTCTTCTGACAAGTAAAATCTGCGTGGAAAAAAAATAGCATTGAGGAAAAGCAAGTACTCCTACAATACTTGCTGATTAAAATTTTTTTGATTAATGCTGCTTTTTCTGGATAGAAATTTGCATGAAATTAAATTTAAATTTGTATGGAGCTGAAAATCTCTAAAGCCAGTTGTAGATAAAAGAGAGAGAGTGACACCTGCTGGGCTTGGAGCTTTGTAAAAGCTGCTGGTTTAGTCATTTTTAAGTGCAAGATATTTTTGGTCAGTATTTTTAGGAGCTGAACTTTGAATAAATGCTCTTCTAGTGGCTTAAACTAAACCTTGTGAAGCATTTTACATCCTTGTTGTTCATTTTCAGAAGTATCATCCTTCATTTAATATTAAATCCATCACTACTTTTTATAAAGTTGTTAGAAAGCCTTTATTTTCCCAGGCTTTTTATGGACAGGAAAAAGGGTAGAGTTGCAAATCAGAGTAAAATTGAGGAATTATTCATTATTTAAATATTCATTATTTAGGTGTAGGGGTTTTTTATTAAAAGGGTAAACCAATGACAAGCTTGCTCCAGAAAAATGATCATGCATAAAATAATTTTTAAGGCTCTGCTAGACCATACTGAAAGGGTAATTTGTATTAAATTCAGTTTGGCAAATTAGTTATTGTTGATTTTCTGTAATCTGTGATTAATGTCGCTAATAGTGCTATAAAAATCAAAGAAAAACTTGTTAAAAAGCTCTAGTCAAGGAGCAGTTTTATTTGGTGTCAGTAGGATTTAGCTGATTGTTTAGAAGTATGGAAGATGGATTGCAAGAACAGAACAGCTGTTCTCAGAAATAAAATAAATTTTTAATGAAACCCAAGAAACTGAGATTTTAAAATATACAGATATCTTCAATGTGAAAATGCAGGCCAAGACCTTCAATGCAATGATTTAATGGGTAATAACATTTTTGTGCATTCTCGGATTTGGAATAAACAGAGTCAGTTGGTTCACAAGTCAAGGGTCAGTTCTTAGATTCCATGGTACCTCAATTCATGTATCCTTTTCACCAGGAATTTTGGACGTTTTTAAGTGAAATATTCACATCACAAAGAAGTGAAGCTCATGGAGTGGCAGGATGTCTTCCCAAGTTAAGTATCACTTGAAACATACAATCCTCTATTTAGAAAAGCTTGTCAGACTTAAATAAGATCCTTCTAAACCATCTAAAAATAGCAAAAGTGGGAAGAGCACTGCTTCTGCTATTTTAGAGATAAGCACTGGATTTTTTCATTTAGGTCAGAGTTGAAAGCAAAGCTTTTATTGTTGTCTGGGACTTTTTTGTTGCTCAGGTAGGAAGCCAAGGCAGTTGGGAATGTCTGTAGCTACGTTACCGGTGTGGCTGCTTATTATGGAGATAAAAAAACATTTAAAAATAGGAGGGGTTTGTCTTTTTAAATTTTACCTCTCTCTCTGGAATGGAACTTGGCTGCTGCTTGATTGAATCTAATGTATATGCAAATATCCTTTCAAAGTTGATTAAAACAAGAAACATCAACATATGCTTATCCAATTACAATGACCTCTAATAATTCTTATCCACTCCCAATCCCTGTGGCACCAGGGGAGGATTGGCAGGGTTTCCACACTGCTTTATTCCTCTGTCTATTCAGGCACTGTATTTTTCCTGTACCAGACTCTGCCTGCTTTAAAATGTGTTTCATGTAAATCCACTAAAGGCACTGTGCCTTTATTCTACAAAATCCTGTAGATTTTACAAATGCTTTAATTTTTTAATAAAAATACTTCATTTCAGTTTTATTGCATTCTCATCTTTGATGCAGTTTTCAAACAGTAGGGGAAGGATGATAAGGAGAAATGACATGCTTCAAAGGCAAATACCACCTGGGTGCAGGAAGAAATAATCGGTGGAATAGGAGGGAAAAAACCAACTATACCTGCTTAAGAAATCTGTCAGATGCATGGCTGTGCTTAGCTAACACATTTGGCAGAGCAGGGTTCTCATATTCAAACTGAGGATTGTATGTGAAATCTGAGCTGAAGAATTTAACCTTCTCTTTCTCCACATTGGAGGGCTTGATGGCAGTGAGCAAACAGAGTTTTTGGCCAGAACCGTCGCCTTCTTTCCCCTTGCCTTTGGCGGGCTGGCACTGCTTTGGCTTTGCCAGGTTAGCATGCCTCTTGGCTCTGCTCCTGGGCCGAGCTGGCAGTCCTGTGCTGCTCCCTGCCACCGAAATGCCGCTGGCAAACTTCACGCTGGCGGCCCCTGGGCTAGCGAGGAGGATGGAGGGCTGTCTGCTGGCACAGAACCACCCAGTGCCCAGCAAGGGCAGCGGCACCTTGCCCTTGCGGTGCTCGCTGCCCCGCGGGGTGCTGGCACCCTTGGGGGCTCTCCTGTGCTTCTTGTGGTGGGCAGACGGCTGCTTTGGAGCGTGGTGCTTCTTCTCCTCCTTGCTCTGCAGCAGGACGTTGTAGCTGCTGGTTCCCGTCGTGAAAATGTCCTTAAGGATCCCAGAAGGTGGGTGCTGGAGGCTGTTTTCATTATTGATGTTCAGCTTATGTACTTCCAGGCTCAGGACTGATTTCCTAGAAAGCTCTGTCTGAGGCCAGTGGAGTTTTTCTGCATTTAGAGGAAAAAGGAAAAAAAGAAAAAAGGGGAAAAAAGGAGAAATAGGAGGACAAATTTTAATTGTTTCACACAGTGATACTAAAAACTCAAACCTGCAACATACATGAAACACTATCTTGACTTCTAGACATAGGGGAGAACTGAGCGTGCATATCACTTTTGAACAAAGCACAAAATACTGGTTTAGCTGCATCTTACATCTCCACACACAACTACACTGTTTGCAGCTAATAACTAAGCTGTTTAAAACAAGACAGTGGGATTTCATGAATGTTCACGGCTACATTAAAAATGTTCAGTTTTGAGAAAAGGAAGGCTTCCTGCATGGATAAAGAAAAACTTGAAAAATAGGAAACTGCATAGGAGGAGTGTGTAAGCAGTGTTTACAGTGAAGTCCCACGGGGATCTGTGCTGTGGTAAAAGCAGTCTGGTGGGATCTCATCTGCAAAATGTGACTCATAGAATTTACTCTCAGAAAAGGGTGAGAACTTCGTGATGGGCCAGCCACTGTGAACAACCTACAACACCACACGAACAGTAACACAAGTTTAAAAGACTCAGTTTCCCTTGTTCAGCCTTAATACAGACAGTAAACTATATTTAAAGAGGAGATAGAAGAGAGAGCAGCTAGTTACACTCCTGAAAAGCCTTAAGACAACACCGGTAATTTCATCTATTCAAAGCTGTCCTACAGGAACAGCTGGCTTTAAGAAAACACTTGAGAAGGAACATGGTAAGCTAAACTGAGTGCAAGAATCAAACGAAGTTCCTTTAATGCATGAACCCTCCTTTCTTGCTCTGACCCCAGGCATAGCCTTCAGGGGGATATGGGTCCCTGGTGCAGAAAGGCTGCGTGGAGGAACCACTGAGGATTAAACCTGCATTTCACATTTGTGCTGGCTTGTTAGAGAGCAGTGACATTGCTTTGATGATTCTAATCATTCCCTCCTCTTGGAAACCAGAGCATCAGGTGAGGTAAAAGTAAGGGTACAAATAATCCATGGCACACAGAAATGCTCCCTACTTCTGCACATCAAATGGAAGGATGCACAGAACAGGACATGTGGCTGGAGCCTGATTAAAGCCCGCAAAAGGGATTTGAGCTTCATCCCATAGTTATACATAGCTGAGCCGTAATTACTTTACATACAGTAATTATACTCTGAATGGAACATTAGCAAGAGAACATTAAATGCCTCCAAGGGGAAAAAATCGATGGTAGTTTAATTCCAGCTTTATTTTCGCAGTAAAATTAGGTTTTCCTCCCAACATAAGCACCATGACAACGTATTTCATGCTGCTGGACCTCTGTCAGTTCCATGTCAACCTGTGTTCCTCAGTCCTGCTGAAGAGGCTGTCTGAAAAAGCAAAAAGACAGAGGTCCTGTTTGCACGAACATACAATGGGCAATCTGTGGCCTGGCTGTGTCCTCCACTGGAAGGAGAGACACAGGAGCATTAGACTATTCTCCTTCACAAAAGCATGGGTACCTTATGAAAGCTCAGTTTTGTTTCACAGTAAGTTTGAGAATTCCCTTTCCAGGCGTGGCACGGGGATGTGCTCCTTGGCATTCCTGTTCAAATTCTGTCAGACCATTCTCATCACAGATGTGACAACCTGCCTACATGGCTTATCTTGCTTTACTGTGAGCTGTCACAGTGAGACAGCACAGTTTCCCATTGCAAGGAAAACAACATCAAGTGAACTACATAAAAGGAAATGCATATTTTGGACAACATACTAGGATGACCACTCTCATATTTCTTGGCAAGCATTTGAGATTTATTTCAGACCTGTACCAACTACTATAAGGATGAGAATCCTTACTTTTAAGAAGGGTAAAGTGAAACCAAGGTTTCCAGAATGTCTAAATGCATATTAAGTTTCTGAGCATGTGATAAAAGCTTGCATAGACAAAACTGAATTTGGAACTTACACAGCTATTTCTTAAAATACAGATGAGAGAGTAACATAGCACTAAGGGCACTAACACTTCACCTTCTCTACTAGTCAATTCCTAAAAGCCACAAAGAGGACAAAAGACTTAAATTGCTGCTACATAGGGAATAATTTGAACTAATAACACACGTGTATCTAAGAAGAGAAAGAAAAGAAAGAAGTAGAAACAATTCAAAGAAAACAACTCAAAATGACCTTAAATCACACCACTCTCCTCCCCTGCTTGGAGCTGTTGTGTCAATCTAACACCAAAAACTCACGAGCTAAGTAGTACAGTTGGCCAGTAATAAATTCATTTATATGTAGACAATTGCTCAACATCATAAGCCAGAATTCTCCTGAAGGTGTCACAAATGGTGATTGAGTGCTGAACATGCACTGGCAGGTTTCACATGCACATGGCTGATATCAAAAATAGTTGTCCCCAATTCTGTAGTTACTTTATGTGCACAATCTCGTAGCAAAGTGATTTTTCAGCTGTCAAACTAAGTGTGGCTGTCCTTAATTTTTTTTCCAACTGAAGAGGGATACTGTTTCATGCCTATTTGTGCTGGAAACCTAGAATCAACAGGTAATTCAGCAGATTCGAAATATTCTAATTGATAGCAAAGCAGTTTTCACAGAAGTCATTTATCTTCTGCTCTAAAATTTTGTCTAAGTCTGCTGCACATCATTATTTTACAAAATAAGCTAGAAAATAATACTTGAGACTCTGCCAGCATCATGTTGCAAAGCACCAGATTTAAGGTCCTTTCTTCAGTACGTTTGTTTAAGATATTAAACTCGCTTACATCTGTAAATCAGACAAAATCAACCAAACTAAGGAAGTGGGACTTACAAAGCTATATCCAAGAGTTTCCAGGGATAAGCAATGCCTGGTGACTGAAACAGAGGTCTAACATTCTGAATACAAAACCACTCCACTGCATAGCCTGCCTTCCAAAAGCGAGCTTTAGTGTTCCCAAAAGTACTGAGATAACCACGCTGCTATAAAGTAGCTGGTTAGAGAATGGGTTATCAACCCGGATTAATTGCAGAGATTGCTTAGCAGTGCTTTCCAGCTTTTAAATTCTGGATACCACAGAACAGATGTCTACAGATTACTTCTAAAAGGTATGAAAAGGGTAAATTGAAAACCCTCATGCTATGGCATAACTCTATCCTGCATATCATGCTATGGATCATACAGGTTTTATCTTTTGTATTTCATCCATGTGTGTTCCCCATGCTCTGAGAAGTATAAATCTGAATTTCCTGACTTCACATATTCCAGTTTTTGCAGTAGAAAACTGCAAAAGAAATAAGCCCAGGCCTCCAGTTACCTTTGAGAACCACTCTAAAAACGTGTCATTTATGTACAAAGATTGTCTTTTTTGCATTTGCTTCCCAACACTCAAAAGTCACAAAGCCCCAAGTCCTTCAACAATCAAAAAACCTCACAACAAAACTAACACAGTGTCTTCCCAAAAGGTTTTCCCTCACGTTTACTTCCATTTATTTATACCTTATTCCTCTCTGCAACAATACAGTAACAAAAGCATAGGTCCTAGAGACAGGGATGAAATATTAGGTGAACCAATCTGCCAGATTTGGAGTGCATGGTGATGCAGACCTAAGCAAGGCGGGAGGAGAAGAGCTTCCTGTCTCCGTTTTGGCATAATTAGGGTATCAAAAAACCCCCAAAGCTCCTTCAGTGAAGGGCAACGTGGTCTGTCGTGGGCCAGAGTAGAGCTCTACCCCTCTTTGGAGTCACAGTGTTTGGCTTCTGCTGCCCCAAAAGGTTGGCCAGCAGGGCAGCCAGCCCCCCAGTGGCTTTTATGGATTTTATGCTACATTCAGGAGCTAGATTATATTACTGGTCTCCATCCTTTAGAAATTGATAGATTTATCTAATCTTTTATTAACTTAACAATATGTGCAGTAAAATCCCACTAGATTTTAGATTTAGAAATTTCTAGATTTTGGAGAGTGTTGTATAAATATCTCTCTAGGCTACAGGACAGCTGCTGTCTAAGCAACTTCTTAAATACCTGTTCCAAAGGTGGAATGAGGTTAATGACAAGTATTTGTGGGCACAGACCTCCTTCTGTCCTTGCTCTAAAATAGTAGAGAGCTCCTGCAGTTCTCACGCTGCTGTCACTCAGGTTATATATGCACAATTGACAAATCCTTTCCAAAATGCAAGTTTGATTCTTCAGGCGCTTAGTAAAGATGTTCATGGAGCAGTTCCTCCTGTCCTAAGAATTTAATGGTCTGAGCCACTACTTTTGGTGTTCAGTTCACCATTACCACATTAGAATGGGGTTGAATTTCTCTTTGCTCAAAATCAGAAATAATTTCCAATAGCTTGAATTTTCAAATTTATAGAAATGCAAATAATGTATGTGATAAATAAATAGTTAATTTTGACACTGAGAGATGAGAAGAAAATACACAGATGTGGCAAGATTCCTTCTTTGACATACCATATAAAAGTACAATTACATTAGAAATATTTATCTTCAATGTTCAGACAATTTGAATAGATTAACAACTTCCTGCAGTTTATGAACTCTAGACTGTATGGCTTGTGGGTGCCGAGGGCTGAATATTCTGAAAAAAACAGGTGACATAAAATGTTGTATGTGAATCTGCAATGTTAAATTGCCTCTCAACACTACAGGCTTCCTATATTTGATTTCCTCACCACTATAAACGTCTTTAAGGTTTACAAACACTCCAGTTTTGAACAGAAGCTGTCAGGCAACTTGAAATAGCACTGTAATATAATTCTGTTTATAATGACTGAAAAACAGGTTAGTGGTAGAATTCGTCAGTGAGTTCCTGTAAAAAGACTGGCAGTGAGTTATTTTCTATTTTCAGAAGCATCTTAGTTATTAACTAATAATAAATACTTATTATTAAAAATTGTTAGCTAGTTATTAACTAATAATTAATAATTATTAATTAATGCCTATATGATGTTGGAACTTTGACATTTCACCTAAGACTTTTTTTTTCCCAAAAAATATCCACCTGTTCACTTTCCTCCTGTAAAGGTGTTATCTGTCATTGAGCTTTTAATTCTGAGCTTTAAAACTAAGGGCAAGTTTCAGCTATCACACAACTTGTTTGTCTGATTCATTAACTGTTGTGTTTATAGGACTCATTGGCATGATTTTGGACTGCACAGTTTGGATTTTCTTCCTTAAAGGGACAATGATGTTTCAAAGTACCCTTTCTACCTTAAAAAAAAAGTATGAAGCAGTTTCTTGCATGCATGTTTCTACACTGAAATACGGTGTTATGTAACTGACTCCAAATTTGTGTTCTTCACATTAAATTACAGGAGCACAGTAATAATCAGCGAAAGTGAAGACTTGGCCCTAATGAAATCAAGTGACAAACTCCCATTGATTTAATAGACTCAGGATATAATCACAAACCACTGATTTACAGGCAGTCTTGTACAGGATGAAACTCCCATCCAACAACTCTACTTGCTCTACTGCAGCAGAGGTGTGGTCAGGAACATTTGATGGAGGGATATGGACCCAAAATAACTATCTCTCAAGAAATCTTTTCCTTTAAGATTACAGCTGCTGTTGCATGTCTCTAGAGCTGCTCTGGCTGATCCCACGAACTTTATTTCTATTCCCAGGACCAAAAGCAAGACACTAGAGTCACATCCATGTGCAGATGGAACAGCATATAAATTATGTAGAGCAAGAGTAGCTGTAAGAGATCTTAATTACGATGGTAACAGTATTGAACCAGGAGACACTAAGACACCTCCACCTCTTCTAGACAGGACAAAGAAACACTGGCTTGAGCAGCTGAAGCAATGACACATGAAATGACATCAAATTCTAACAAGAAAATCATCTGAGTGAAAAATCTGTTCTGCAGTAGCAGCTGTATTGTAGGTTTTCCTTGCACTCCACATGCACGCAGCATGGAACAGTTTTGGGTGGCATCACACGCTTTTCCATATTATCCTTATATAGTCATAATACAAGGGTTTAAATACACATACTATAGGGATTTGTTGACTTCTCTGAAAACACAGAGCAGACCAAAGAGTGAAAGGCACCATGCATTATTAGTAATAGTTTTACTGGCGTTCTTTCTGCACCTCCTGTCCCTCCCTCCACCTCCCCAGGGCCCGGAGGAGGGTCAGGGTCCGCAGGTAACACACTCGCCCCGTATTCCCCCAGGGGGGCTCCTCGACCCCGGCAGGGGCGGAGCCCCTTCCCCAGGGACCAGGGGCACGCACCGAGACCCCGCGCGGGTGATGCTTCCCCG
>JAWWEE010000074.1:46301657-46359787 GCA_035221455.1 Xenops minutus
CTGGGAGCTGTAGTGCGACGGGCAGGGCGGCCGGTGAGCAACCCCGCCGGGATGTCGCCGACACAGCCCGCTTTATCCCCACCGGCACGGGCAGGGGTTCAGCAGCATCCCTGTCACAGCTCAGCTGGTGCCAGCAGCACGGGCAGGGGTTCAGCAGCATCCCTGGCACAGCTGGTCCCAGGTGCCAGCAGCACGGACAGGGGTTCAGCAGCATCCCTGGCACAGCTGGTCCCAGCAGCACGGACAGGGGTTCAGCAGCATCCCTGGCACAGCTGGTCCCAGCAGCACGGGCAGGGGTTCAGCAGCATCCCTGGCACAGCTGGCCCCAGCAGCACGGGCAGGGGTTCAGCAGCATCCCTGGCACAGCTGGCCCCAGCAGCACGGACAGGGGTTCAGCAGCATCCCTGGCACAGCTGGTCCCAGGTGCCAGTAGCACAGACAGGGGTTCAGCAGCATCCCTGGCACAGCTGGTGCCAGCAGCACGGGCAGGGGTTTAGCAGCATCCCTGGCAGGGGTCTAGGAGAAATGAGTCGCGCTGATTCCAGCATTGCAGTCCCCTGGTAGTCACCAACAACCACCACCGCTGTAATTGGTAATAGCTGGTGTGACTGGCAATTCTCTGCTGTGCCTGGAAGAAGGACTGCACGGGGCAAGGGTGCTCAGCAAGACATGTGCCACCCTGGGACATGTGTCTTGTGCTGAAGAGAAGGGAGGAATCACATCAGGGCAACAGTTTAGGGCAATAGCTGATGGCTATAATACATTGATAAGTAATAAATGGAATTTAAAGCAGAAGACAGACTTTATGTTGCACACTCTTGTTGCTTTGCTTGTGCAATCTGTTGCTTTGCTTGTGAAACTTTTCACTCCTTGAAATACAATCTGTGTGTTTTAAAATTGAACATCAAATAGGAACAAGTTATTCTATCTTAGCAATCACAGTTGTGTAACCAATTAATGTAGGCATGGTGTAGGAAGATTCTGTCCTCCTCATGCAGACTTAAGGGCATTACTGCAATCAGATTGCACAACAATATATTTTACTGTGTTAATAATGCATTTACTTTTTTTTTTTGAATGGTCAACACTTACTGGAGAAAGCAATTTAATTGAAAGTGACTTAACAGCACAGTAGTGCTCAACATAGATTATGTGAGTGCAGTGATCTGCCAGGCAGAGGAGAGCCGGGAAGTTGGGCACTGCTTTAGATGAATATCTTAAATGTCTGCCATTAAATGTCCCTCCCATCAATAAATCCATACCTACAATGCATTGTACACAGAGTCCCTCCACGGCATTTTTCTATAAGATCTGCCTGCATCTTCACGTAGCAGGGAAGGAAAGCCCACACATCACAGCCTGTTGATACTTTTGAGAACCCCTTTCTGTGTCCTACCTGGGAAAGTTTTACTGAGCTTTACGAATCCTTGGAGACACTTACATGCATGCAATCACACAACTGAGTGGACAGTGGTCTGATAGTTCTGTCTGCTTTAATATCAGTCTTCACAGACAATAATTAAAAATAAGGGTTAAAAGAATATATTTTCCTTTTATTTACTACTTTCTCTCGCACAGTCAAAAACAGGCACTCTTAAGACCAGCTATAAAAAGACTGAGGTGTCATTTTTCTCAATCTGCTAATGAGGAGCCAGTGTGGAAACACACTTCTATTTACCTGACAAATTTGATGTCCCTTTTAACTTGAATTCTTTGAAGAATGGAGAATATATACGCTCTGTCAACGTGTCTAAGTTTAACCTAAAATACCCTCCAAAGTGTTTTGCTAACAGTGTAGCATCTGGAACTTGCAGGCTTGTCTCCAAATCTCAAATTGCAGGAACTGAATAAACACTTTTAAATTTAGAGAGCCAAAGCTATCCCTAATGGGTTAGAGTTTGCTTGTGATAGATGGCAATTACAGAAAAAAACAGAGCAAGACAATGAATTGGTTCAAGCACTGCAAATCAGCAGGACAGCTGATGAAGAAATGACAGACAACTGCTAAAAATATATCATCAATGTACCATTTTACCACAACTCCCCAATGACTTTGCTGCATAGACCCTAAATTCTCCTCTTAGAGATGCTATTTTATATATGCTTGGAGACCATAGCAATGAAATTGGTAACTCCAGCTTTTTTAGGGGTTTTTTTACACATTTATCCACTCTCCTTGCACCATCCAGTGGATGCCTTCTCTCCATCTCTCTCATCTCTTGCCTACTTCTCCCTGGTGTCATTGACTCCTTTTTCACCGAGCACTTGGGCAGTCAGTCTCCTCTGAATCTGCTGCCTTCACTTTTTTTTTCTTTTCCTGCCAGCCTTTTGCCTTTGCAGGATGGCTTGAAGGTTTTTTTAGGTCATTCTAGCTCCTGGCTCCAGCAAGAGGATGCCAAAGGCAGTAGCAGAAGGCACAGAGGAGGGATGCTAAAAGGCCACCTGTCCCTGCTTTCTGCTTTGTCTCTGAGCAAGCTTTGTCACGTTTGTTCATTAAAAAAATAACGTGGAAAGCTTAGCCAAGAAAACATTACTAAATATCTCAATATGACAAAAATGCTACATATATATACATATATATATATATATATATTTCATGTACCTCTAGCAGTTCTGACCTCAAAGACATCTTAGCTTGCAAGTCTGTCAGGAAGGACAGTGGGAAAAAGACAAGCTTCTCTGTCATGAAAACATTCCTGGAGGCTACCAGTGCAGCTGGCACTGATCTCATCATAGCGAGATAAGGGAACACAGGGACAAATGCTGAAGTTTAGATGAGGCACACTGTGGAATACAGCTTAAATAACAGTTTCACAATCCCAATAGATCTGTATCTTGGTATCACATACCCGTTGTTTGGAGACAATTAAAGGTGTCATGCAGTTTGTATTTCAGTTTTAACATAACATTACTTCCTGAGATAATTTCAGATTTACTCGGTCATGCCTTCAGAGATAATTTCATATTCACCCAGTCAAAAATACTGCAATGTTTTGCATGCAGAGGAGTATCTTAATAGGAGTATTAACATCAATAAGCTCTGCAACGTATACAGTCTGGAAGAGCAGTGACACATTTTATTGATCTCTATATCTGTCACAAGCTAACACTCCAAAATTCCAACACAGATGCATATATAAATATATATGTGTGTATGTGCATTTGGATTTATATATGCATATACTCACACACACTTTCTAACATCAGTTTTATTTGGGTTCCTCCCCCATTTTCTCACCATCTTTCTGTCATCTCTCTGTGACAACAAAAAATCACCAATGAACTAGGAAAGCTGAGAACCACAGTCCTTAACTAACACTGCATCATTTGGAAGCTTCAGGCCCTTCAGGGTTGCAAGGTCAGCCTTCCCTCCCTGCTTGATGACTTTTAGCTGGCTGAGTATCTTCTGACTGAACAATTTTCTTGACCAGATGACTCCAACTGACCATCCTTTCAGGCATATTCTTTCTTGAAACTCCTCCAGAAATGTCTGACATTGCCTTTGAGTTCCAGCTGGGTCCTACATTTCTAGTACACAGCAAAGGCAGCAAATGCTTGTGGGAACTGCTTACTCATAGACTTGTTCAATGGGACTGCTATTCTAAGATGCACAACTTGAAACACCTCCAGTGTTCAGATTGATTTATTCACTGAATTTGTTCATGCTTTATGCTGAGGAGGCTCAACCCTATAAACTCAACCCAATAAGGGCAAACAAAACGCAGGCAAACCTTGCAGTAAAGTTCAGAGAAGTGAAAGCAATGTAAGATCCTTGTGATGTGGACCTACACAGGCAGCTCACTGTTGTCCATTATCATATGGGGAAAAAAGTCTGAGGTGTCTACTGTACACTCACAAATGCACCTATACCTGCTAATAAAAAAGAAGTTGCTTCCCATGGCAGAAAACTGGGTTATACAAATATAACTCACAGTAAAGGACCTGCTTACAGTATGGACTGATGGACCATTCTGGACTGAAAGCCCTCTTGACCTTTCCTCCTCTAACCATCTGTCCACTTCTGCAGCAATGCCTTGTTGCTACAGGGGGCCTTCTGAGACAGGCAGGATTTGCCTTTGGCAGTGGCAGGCAGGACTGGCAGGCAGGACTGGCAGGCAGCCCGAGCACAAGCTGCTTGCTCAACCACAAACACCTGCAGATGAATCACAGGTACCTTGCTGTGGCAACGCAAATACCAGCTCAGGCAGCACAGGACTAATGACAATCTGCCTCTGTGCTGGTTTTGGCAGGGGTTGGGTTCATTTTCTTCACAGTGGCTAGTATGAGGCTGTGTTTTGGATTTCTGCTGAACACAAGGTTGACAATATAGCGATGTTTTTTTATTGCTGAGCAGTGCTTGCACAGATACAAGGCCTTTTCTCTTTCTCAAACTGTGATGCTGATAAGGAAGTTGGGAGATGCATGGCAGGCTGGGAGGAGAGACAGCTGGGACAGGTGACCCAAACTGACCAAAGGGATATTCCAGACCGTATAACAACATGCTCAGTATACAGAGTGGGGGGAAGGTTTGCAGTGATGGTGTTTGTTTTTTCACCTCGCCATTACATGGGATGGGTCCCTGCTCTCCTGGTGATGGATGAACACCTGTCTGCCCACGGGAAGCAGTGAATTTATTCCTTGTTTTGCTTTACTTTTGTGTCTTTTGCTTTTCCTGTTAAATCACCTTTATCTCAACCCACAGATTTTCAAGCTTTTACGCTTCTGAGTCTCCCCTTATCCTGCTGGTAGTGGAGTGAGTGAATGGCTGCATGGGGCTTGGTTGCTGGCTGGGGTTAAACACAACAGCCCCCAAATAATAACAATTTTTTAAATGTTTGTACTTTGATTTTGGGCCTTTTGAAGTCAGTTAACTCTGTTGTGGTGCTGGGATAATTTCAGTTGAAAAGCAAATGTTTTCACAGTAGTGCATCATCATTTTTGGCTGATCACTTAACCAACCTGAGAAAAGCACAATATTCCTCTCCCTATTGCCATTCATTTCCTTACCTCTTCCTCTTCCACTTTGTTTATTCGATCCCCTATTTTTTGCTAGTCCAGGCTATACAATAGACTTATGAAATGAAAATGGTATTTCCAAGAAACACAAAACACTGCCTTGGCAGCTTTTTATAAGAAACTTGTGCATTTATGAGTCCATGGTGTTTTGGAGACAGAGCTCTCACCCACATGCTGGGGCCAGCACTGTGCTGCAGCTGGAGCTCCAGCACTGGGACCAGGGGACCCTTCACAGTTGACATCAGTGGGCAATGACCCAGTAGCTGTGGAAAGAATAACGATGTACTCCTTCATCAAAGCATTTCATTTCATGGGACATCCAGATCCTCTCACTTAGGATCTGTAGAGCAGAAGGTCCCGGAGAAGGTGATTTTTTGGTGAACCCTGTTTTTGAGGAGAAGCACTGGACTCAGTGAGGGGCAGAACCCAATGTGTAAGCCTGCGCTCTTTTTCCAGTTTCCAAGAACATGCCTGGCACTGCTACTGAGCTTTAACTTGCAGGTTCCTACAAAGTTTGTGGGGTTAGGTGGGGAGTAAATAAAACAGCTAGGGCTATTTTGTTTCCTCCATGATGAATAATCCCTTTCAAGTGGTACCAGTGCCAAATCTAGCTGATGGTAATAATGTTCAAGCTTGGGGAAAGCATAAGCCAAAAGAGAGGTGTTTTCAAACTTTATTCTCTATCTCCTGTCTGATTTTGGAGATTCCCTGGAGATATTTTGGAGATACCACTATATCATGGTATTAGTAGAGTCAGAGAGTTGGAGCTTCAGAGTCTCTGAGTTGGCGACAGTGCAGGGCACACAGCATCTTACCCTCTTACAGATCTGCCGAGTTCAAAAAGCATTTTTGGATTAAACATATAAAAAGACAAGCTGCCCATACCAAGCCACTTGCAAATGGCTGTTAGGGAGCAGCACCTCTCTTCATGGCTCCAGATCTCCACCATCTTCATATGGTGACTCCAGGCAGCCAAAGCCCCTGGAGATGTAGAGAGACATGTTCAGAGGTCTAACAAGTCTCATCACACCACTGGAAGGACGAGAAAGAGCTATTTAAAATAAACCTCTTGGCTATTTCCATTTCCTTCACCTTCTTTCATGCTTTATTGTGAGGTGAGGCAACCCTCCGCCACATCACACCCACACTGTGTTTATACTACAGACTGTTAATTTTGTTTTACTTCATTGGATGTTTCTGTCCCTCTCATTAATGAAGAACCACGATCTTAGTTTCATATTCCTTTAGTTAGCCTATTTTCCATGCCATTATAGTTTTTTGAGCAAATTATTAGGGATATTTACTCATCTCTAACACACCCGCAGTGTAATTATATATGTAATTTCTACTGAAGCTGAGAGGACATGAGGGACCCCTGTCCCTCATGGGTATGTGTGGGGAAAATATCATCACCATTACATTTCAATTATGTTTATTTATATTTCAGTAGAATTTCTCCCAGTAAAAACATCTGCTTCTTATTTCAGATGTGCATTTTTTTTCCAAATGTTGAAAAAGAGATTTCCAAAGCAATACACTGAACAGTCTAAAATCCTGTCCAAGTAGCACCCTCTAGTGTAAACATGCTACTTTTGCAGAAAGGATTTCGTGATACTATATGGTTGGTTGTTTTTTCTTTTTCCAGAGGGCTGACATAGAAAGAGAGAAAAACCTACCATGTACTCATGTACAACCCATTTCATATCCTTAAGTCTTTCCCTGGTTAGCAAAGCATCTATTTTAGTTTAAAAAATCTTTCAGTTAATTTTGTTGTTCACATTCTTGGCCTTCTTTATGCATAATTTCTTTTATGTGTGTCCTGTAGTTTCCTTATTTATCTAAAATAAGAGAACAAGATTGCAAGAATAAGGCCCGAGAATTATCACTGTTAAGCCTGCAGCCTACTGAGTGTTCATTAAAACAAAACCAAACAAAATAAAAAACTAAAGCTGATAGAACACTTTTTCACGAGTGTGTGAAAAATGGTTTTTCAACAAGAACCTCCTAGTTGTTCCATTGTTCAGAACATTATTTCATGAGCATAAAGTGCCATACATTTTGGCTGGTGAAACTGCTGCTGTGATTATTACTCAATTTATGTTGTGCTGCAAGTCTCAGGTACTGTAAAATAACATCCTGGTCTAAATTAACATTATGATACTTCAGTACTCTCATGCCCTTTACTTCATTTCAGATTTTTTATGTCAGTAAATGGTACATCTGTACCGTATGGATAAAGAAAGATATTTTACTTCGAGACACAAAAGAAGGAAGTCTAATTCCCCTTCTCTTGTGTAAACCAGTCAGAAGACCTCAATGAACAATCCTGAGAAACTTTCTATGATTTAGTGATACAAATGCAATATTATACTAAGAAAACTGAACACAGTAAATCTTTTGAGAGTGCATTACAGGCAAATGTTTCTTAACTCCCACAGCCTTGTAAAAATGCAGAGTTCAACCACCCTGAGATTTTTTTCTGAAACTGAGTCCTTTTGACAACTGCCTTTTGTTGTTAATGAAATATGAGTTTTGTCTCATTCCTTGTTTCCCTACTTTTCCATTTTAATATATCTTCTTTCTTTTCCTTCTGGTTTCTTTGTTATCCTCTCTTGTTATTTGCCATTTTTCACTCTTCTCTTTTTTTAATTGTTTCTCCCTATAGTCATAGAATCATTAAGGCTGGAAAAAGATCTCTATGATCAGCAATTCCAACCATTAACCTATAATATTTTTACTTTTCCCTGCAGCTGTTATTTCTGTGTGATTTTCCCTCAGTCACTCCTCCTATGAGATGGTGCATTTCAGCTCTGACAACAGTTAACACTAACCCATCCATGTCATCATACAATAATTTAACGTAGAATACAGAAATGATGGTGGTCTTTTCCAACCTTTAATACAAAGAGTGTCTTCAGTAAGGCAGCATTTTCTTGAGAATTTCCCATATTTTGCAAAGGACAAATGAGGGTATAAAAAAAATAAATCACACAGTATGAAATTAATTCTGTACATTTTGAAAAATTTAGCATATTTCCCTCCGGCAACTGTACATTTTAAAGGATTTTTCCCCAATCACACTTGTCGAACCAGAGTAATGATTGAAGCCTTTTGCTAGGATAAAGTACAGTCCCAGCTGAAAATTAGGCTGTAATGGCCATGGGCTCTCTCATTCTTTAGTCTGTTTGAGCTTGTTATGAATTTCCTATTCAGGCTACTAAGGAGAGAGACTTGTGCTCTGAGCATTGCTAATTTAAATCCATGTCACACATTGGGTTACTCACTCATGAAACATGTCTTATCCTTGACATAAATATATTCCTTTTCTGGATAATGTCAGCCTAAGTTGCCTCTATGATTATCACAGGAACTGACAAAAGCAGTACAATCAGCTTTGGCTTGGCACAGAGAACAGATCCTCAACACTGCCCATCAAAATGGTTATGTAATATTTGCAATAAAAAATACAGATTAATCCAAACTGCTGTGTTTTGCCAGACTATGAACCAGCCCTTCTATTTGTTCTTTGGGGGTAAAATTGCCTTTTTCCAGGCCAAGTCTTTGTTATGCTAGGATATTCAAGAGGATCTGAGGGCACAATAAGCAATTCATTTCAGAATCACTGAAAGGATGGATATAATATTCTTGCTGCTCTTCTGTAGTTCAGGATTCCCTTATGCAGGGGTCCTGGTGGGGGGCTTGTGAAGAGGGGAATTTCTTACAGCCTGATGTCATCTTAGACATCGCTGAGACACAGAGTCAGACCTGCACCATACATCCTCCAGGCTCCCCTGGAGGCTAGAAGAAGATGGGCTGGTGGAAAGGGATGTCCTCAAGAAGAAAGGGCTGTATCCCCACCTCTTCCCCAAGGTTAAACCCTTTGTCTGAAGTCAAGGGGAAGAATTAATTCTAATGTGACTGTAGTCCAGAAATAATGACACACACCACTGTTTGCTAGACTATACATTTGCTTCTCCTTCTTGTGGAATCCTATTCCATCATACTATTAAGTGTGAAATCAGTATCAGAATCATGACAGCTCTCCAGCTGATTAACGCAAGAGGGGATTTTCTGGTAAAGAACACCTTTTGAAAGTAAATCTACAAGGAATTCCTACAAGGAATACTACACTTCTGTATTCTAATGCACTGTATTACCATGTGATAGATTGAATCTGCTTTCAAGGGCAAGATAGGTGAGCATTGACTTTCACTTTGAGTTATTAAACTGTGAATAAAAGGAACTGACAAGATGGAAAGTAGTAATTTTCTCTAATTAACAGGATTACCAAGATTTTTCTACAAATCAAAGGAAACATCTTGCTCATCTTTCCTTTGCAATCAGAATTGTGAACTTGGTTTCTCAGCAGAAAGAAAGTTTTAGGAAATACTCTCTGAGGATTACAGAATGGAGCTACACGATGGACTACATTGGGATCAGCATTTTCAACTTCAGTATTTTACATTTATAATTGTATTGGTATTGTAAGGAAGCCAGAGATACAAACACTTTGGCTTGTGTTCTCCTTATTAGTAAAAAAGTGCTCCACTCTTACTAAAGTGCTAGTGCAAACATCTATAACTCTCTGAAGATGAAAATACACCCCTGAAAACAGTAAATATGCTTTAAAATTTTTTGAAAGAAAACTTGGGTAAGTAAAAAAGTTTTTCTTGCCATGTTAAAAGAGAAATGACTGGCTTCTGTGCCCACATTCTCAATTCCCACGAAAACTGTGAGCCAGCAAAAACTGTTACCCAAGTGCTTTGTATTGGGTTATTGCTAAAGAATGGATTACTTTTCATTAGTTTACCCCCGGCAAGTAGAAATCTTGAACCATATCACGTGAGGTGAGGAGACAGTTAGGGGTGTGATTCATAATTTTTGAATGCAAAAGGCTGGCATAAAATATAATGCTGTTGAGCAGGCAGAGCTTGCTCATTGTTCTGCTGGTTTCACATGGCATTCCTTTCTTTCACTCTCATTTTCTTTATGCCTTCAGATTATGAAACATCAGTTGATTTGTTTTCCGTAAGTTGCAAATAGTTTAATAATTAATTAAGAAAAATACAACTCTAAGAAAGAAATTCCATTGCTGTGGTCTGTACTGCTCACTATTATACAGACAACAGACCTCATAGTAATTTTATAGCACCATTCCTGAAAAAGACTGACTTTCTTTGGCTCTTTGAGGCACTAAAAAGATAAATATATTTACTGTCCATTGTTTTTCTGGAAGAGAGACGTGACCCCTTGAGAAGATGAGAAACTGTATTCTGTTTATTTCTAGCAGGGCCCCATTGAGTCTGGATCAAAATGGTGAAGAAATTATTGTCTCTGTAGAGAGCAAAAGGAAAGAACATTTGTCACGTGCAGGCTGCATTGACATTTTAAGCAGTTACACTCTTCTAGAAATCTTCACTTTATTTTTCAGAATATACTTAATAGAAATATTTTTTACAAGAAATTTATTTTGCAGAATAAAGCATGATTATTTTCCTCATTTTTAACAGTAAAAAGCAGATGACATTACTATGTACATGAACAGTGCAGGTACCACCATTCTGGTCAGCCCCCAGGCTAGGCATTATGTGCTATGCCACATCATTTGAAAGACAACAATGGATGGAGCCACACTTGGAAATGCATCAAGAACAGATGAAGCAACACTGTGTAATCCCACAGACCTATGTGTAAAGCAGCAAACATATCTAAACTGCAATAATTCTGTAATATTTAAAGGGCTCAAGTTGTGCATTGTGGAAGACTTCTGGGGTGGAAGACAGCTTTGGCCTTGAAAGGGTGCAGCTGTGACCATGTGAAAGCAAAGAAACACCTACGGCCTTGTTCCAGGAATGGGAAAGTAGAATAAAGGAGAAAAACAACTGAGAAAAACAAGTGTAACAAAATGTGTTTTGAGTCTTACCAGCAAGAGGAGAGATGTGAACTACCTATCAGAAGATGGTCTAAAACTCATAGACAGAAGTGCTTGGATAATTGTGTGATGTGTATGCATGGACAGATAAGAAAAAGTATAAAAGACAAGCCTTATAATAATACAGGGCTGCTAGTTGTTAACCTTTTCTTGCCCTAAACCTCTGTGTGTGTTTTTTGTCCGTCGCAGTGCATGACTTTTTATCTTTTGGGAGGGCAGGAGAAAGAAAAGACTTAATTCTCTCTATTTTCTGTTGGCAATTTTGAGGTCTATATTGGCTATTTTGTCTTCTGGTATTTTCCTGCATTGATTCTCTACTGCTCCATTAAAGGAACGTTTGTTATTCCCACGGATAGCTATACCTAGTTTCTCTTGAAGGAACTAAAGCTTTCCTTTCTTAGCACCGTACAAGCTGGTTCATAGATTATAAATGAATGAGTCCCATCTGGCCAGTCCCAGTTTTCTGCCAGGTGTGTGAGCAAGTTCTGGCGCTGGACTTTGGGATGCTCCAACCCACACTTATCTGAGAGCAGCGCAGGGATGTTTGTTTGGCACAGGATCCAACCTTGAGACTTCTGCAGAAAAATATCACTGGAGACTGTGTTTTCAGATTCTGCTGTGCCTTTTGCAAATAAAGCACCGGGAAGATTTTCTAATGAGAGACAATGTTGGTTGGTTTAGCAAGGCAAAGTAAAGGCTGGAGAAGGAAATAATGCCTATAAATAAGCAAAGAGGTAAGAAACACTAGTGAAGGAGGGCATTCATGCAACATAATGAACAATATTTGCATATACGCTAAGAGATATAGTGGGGTGCCATGGTTGGATCAAAGGTTGGACTTGATGATCTCGGATGAGTTTTCCCACCTGGTAAATTCTGTGATTGTTTAAAAGACCGTCACTCAGTTTGCGCCTGGCGGGGCTGTCAGTGAGGGGAAGGAAGGGGAGAAGATATGACACAGGTCTGCAGTGGAGGAGTTTCCTCACAGGGAGCGGACCGTGCGGCCCAGGGAGGGGCGGACAGGCCCCGGCGGTGTCCAAGGGGAGCCGGGAGGCGGCACCGAGCGCCGCGCTGTACCGGCAGGGTGGTGTTCGCTCACAGGCCGCACTCGAATGGCCTCAGAGATCTTTTCCACCCGAACCAGCCCCGTGTGAGCGGCCAGGAACGCCGAGAATAGCGGGATGCGCTCCCGACACTCCCCACATCCAAGGCAGGGCAGACACAGACCGCAATGGCGGCTGGATCCCCACACGGACCCAGCCGCGCTCCCGCCGCCGGGGAAGGGGCGGGGCCACTCCACAGCCTCCGATTGGATAGCGATCCTGTCAATCAGCGCAGACCGCAGTTAGATTGGATAACACTCATGTCAATCAGCACCCTCGCGCGTGCCTATAGGATAGAACTCCCGTCAATCAACGCCAGCGCCCGCCCCCTTCTTCCTGCTCCCGTCGTGCCGCGGCGGGCGCCGCAATTCAAATCGCGGGAGCGGTTGGGGCGGAGGGTCCGGGGCGGTCCCGGCGAGCGGGCCCTGGGCGAGCACCGGGGAGGGCACCCTCAGCGACAGCGGCACCGACACCCACACCGGCACCGACAGCAGCACTTCCACTGACAGCGGCACCGACAGCGGCATCGATGGACCCGTTCACCGAGGTGAGGGCACAACACGGGCCTTGGGCTAATGGAGCGGCCGCGCCCGGCGCTTGGGCCGGGCCGGGCAGGGGGCGAGTTGTCACCGTCATGGGTGGAAGGGAAGGCAAAGAAAGGCAAAGAGCTGCTCGCTGTGCACCGAGTGTTTCCTCCCAGGCCGAGCCCCCTCAGCGCCCCCCGGAGATAAGGCTGGAGAGGACTGGGACTGGGACTGGGATTGGGACTGGGATTGGGATTGACACCCCCCCGCTGCCATACCCAGGGGTCGGGTGTCCCGTGTGCCCAAAGCGGCGGCTGCCTGAGGAAAAAGAGCGGCTTGTTTGGCTACTGCCACCTGCAGTGGTCACTTTCTTTGGCAGCCACAGTCCCTCTCTTATTTACTTATTTATTTTTTTAAAAAATAAATTTCCTTTTTAAGTCGTCAGTTGTTAAGGCGGGTTTGCCCTGTGTGTGGTTGAGTTTTACGGAAGGCAAAACTGTAGCAAAAGGAGGGGAATTGACCGTCTTGAGTCTCTGTGAAGGCTGGAGGTTCCTTAAAGATGCCGAGCTGTGTTTAATGTGTTTGACCTGTCACGGGTGTAAAGTGTGGAAAGTGTTCTGTGGCTGCTTTGAGCAGTGTAAAACCGGCCTTCATTCACAGCCTGTCTGAGCAAACCCGGACTACCCCAATAAAAAATTCAGGTCATACACTGATGAACTACTCTCTGTTATCTCTACTCTCTTATCCCCTTGCAGACAATCTCTTTTTCAAACTGACATGCTTTAAATAATTTGAGTGCCCGAAAAAGGTGATTGTACAGACCCGATTTAAAAAAAAAATCAACATAAGGTGTTGATCCGAACAGATTTGCTAAATGATTTATGCTAAGGCATATCTACCCGACTTCCATGTAAAGTCTTGCTGAGTGTAAACATCTAAAACCTCCTTCCTTAATTGGTAGTGAGCGACATGATCCAGCTAGTCTTAAACAAACTTGAAGCCCGGACTACTGAATCAAATTTAAAATTGTTTTGCCTGCTGGGAGATATTCCAACCTCAACACGCCCTTTCTTGTACATAGCTGGCTTTGAAAAGCTCTGACCAACAGCAGGGCCGCTCCCCAGAGTAAACTTCATTCAAGTGTGAGCCAGGATTGCAGAGTGTCTGAAAAGCTGGCTTATCAAGGATGTTTCTGCTGTGGAGACCATTCCACTGTTGTTGTATGTTGATCGCTTTGCAGTAGCAAATTTTGTCAGGGTCTTAATGAATTTAAGCTCAGAGAAATCTTGCTGTAAGATTCAGTGGAATGCTTTCAAATTGGACAGTCCTGAAGTTGTGTTTTGTTTGCTTAATCTTGCAAGAACAAGCTAATAACCTTCTCAACCAAATTATTATGCAGATCAAGCTGAGGAGATACTTTGTGGGTACTTTTTCAGGATCACAATGAACATACTGTTTGTGACTTTCTGTTCATAGCTGATTTTGTTACCTTTCTTGCACAAAAGGTTTTATGGTTGTTACTACAGAATGTTAGAAATAGTCTAGATGGATTTGTACTTTGAAGTAGTTATTAACATTCATAGAGCAAAGTATGGTTTCCTAGCATGGAGGATGAGCAGAGAGAAAAAAGTGTTACAGTTGTTTGGGAAAAATTTGCAAATATGAGGTTTGAAGTTAACTGATCCTTCAAGGTCATGGATAAATTTGCTCCCTTTGCTCTATTCTGCTAGTACAGCAGGGTAGTTAGAACAAATTCTTGTACTCTTATATGGGCTCCAGTTATCTTCTCTAATATGTATTATAATCTCTTAATAACTGAGGTTGTCTATTAACATTTGAAGTGGGAAAGGCTTTTCTGATATTTAGAAAGTGCTTTTGTAACACAGTGGTCCTCTGACTTTGACTTAGGTTCTGTGATGTAATAAAATAGGCAGTGCTCTCAGGTGGGATTCTTAGGGCTATCCTGTGCAGGGCCAGGAGCTGCACTTTGATGGTCTTTGTGGGTCCCTTCCAGCTCAGGATATTATATGACTTGGAGAACTTACTTGTAGCAAATACCCTGCTGATGAACTTGGAAAGTGAGTCTCAAGTTCTGGAGAGCAGCTTACTCACTGTGTGTCACAGCAGCATTTGAATTACGGCAGTTGCATGGAAAATTTGAGATGCAAAAAGCCAATAGGAGCTGGGGCTGAATAACAGAGGCGTGCATTCTTGGGAAGTGACATCCCATTTCTAACAACTGAAACTATTTTTCTGAACTAACAAAACAGAAAGGAATGTGACTGCATTTGAATAGAACTGTAGGAATACTGTTGTGG
This sequence comes from Xenops minutus, assembly GCA_035221455.1. NCBI lineage: Eukaryota > Metazoa > Chordata > Aves > Passeriformes > Furnariidae > Xenops > Xenops minutus. Next base: position 46,316,551 of record JAWWEE010000074.1, read on the forward strand.
AAGATATATTCAACTCGGTGCAAGCAGAGCTGTTAAAAAATATACTAAAGGCTACTTAAATTACGTGGGTATTACATGCACCTTGTAGCTCTGCCTTTTGGAAGTTGAAATGAGGAAACTTGACTTGTGGATGCAACTAGCATGGAACCTGCACTGAAGGCACCCATGGCATTTCATGAGTCCTTTTTATCTCTTGTTTGTGTGTTTGGTTTGGTTTTGTTTGTTTTTTTGGTTTTTTTTTCCAAAATCCTCCTCTTCTATGAAAGTTAGAGAAGCTGAGATTTGCTTTCACAAAAAAACTGTTGAGACTGTCATTCTGTTTGTCCTGTGTTGCCCTACAATGGGACATTGTTTAAGACTTCAGCCTTAGACAGTTAAAAATGTGAAATGTGTATTTAATTGCTGTGCAACAGGACAGATAATGGCTGGCACAGTTCTCACAATAATTTATGTGCTACCAAACAAGTGCAGTTTATATGCTTCCCTTTAAAGGCCGTTAGTTCAATCGCACTTTTTCTTGTCTCAAAGAACCTTAAAACCTAGATCAAAGGAACAATTAAGTATCCTTTAGATGTGATCAAACTGAGTGATAATGGTTTATGAATGCTGTATTTAAAAAACCCAAACAAACCACAGCTTATTTTAAACTTGGATGCTGTAAGGCATCACTTTCTACTAGTGTGGTGCATTTACTAAAACAACTATTTTTGCATGGAATATGACCAGAGTACTCGAATTTCTAATGGGTAGGGAATGAAAGATAATGTTCTTAGGTAGCTTAATTAGTACCTCTGTATGGCCTTCTGATATCTTAATAAACAGGCTATTTATCATAGCTAGTTATAACATCAGTCCATTTTTAAAAATTAAGCTTGAGGCAAAGAAATTCACCTTTTGATTTAGAAGTTGCAATAACAACAGGTTTTTTTTTTAATATTGGCAGTCACGTATTCATTTTGTTCAATCTTTTTTATGATCGCTTGACAGCCACTTCGCTGTTGTTTATTTTGTTAGTGCCAGTCAGGTGACTTGACCAGATGCTTTAGCAACTTGTCAAAAAAACCTACTAGCAAGACTTGACAGATCAAAACGGTCATGTGATTCAGTAAAAAAACATAATTCCTGACTACTTCAGGGCCTAAATGAGCCTCTCTTAAGTTTTGGCATTGCTCATGTCTCTCTACCCTGGTTTTCTTTCAAAGCCAGGCTAGTGGGAGACACTGGTTGATTTAATGGTTGGAAGTTTGGAACCTATTGGCTTGCTTCTGGTATTGTGGATCTTATATGCTATACAGAATTCAACCATTTTTTAAATCTGAGTTGTTACTGCAAAGTATGGTAACACATGATTTACTGACTACACAGAAACTCCTTGAAAGAACCCGTGCCAGGCGAGAGAACCTGCAGAAGAAAATGGCAGAGCGGCCCAAGATGGGAGCAAGACCCCCAGTGCAGACTAAGAGGGTCAGAGAGCCTTTGGTAGAAACTGGTAACCAGGCTCCTCTTCCTGGTGAAGAAGGTATTTGGCAACAAGTTTAATAAATATTGTCTTTTGATACAAGGCCTGTGTTTTTTCCTAAGGGCTAGTGAGAATCCTGAGTGTTTATCTTAAACTAAACAGCAATGGATGCAGTTACATGACCAATAGGACTAGCTCATGTTTAGTTTGATCTGGGAGCAGATGCACTGAGGAATTAGTAAGTTATTTAGAAATAATTGCAAAATACCAAAGGTAGTGCATTGAGAAGGGCATTTTTTTGGGAGGCATATCTGGGGATTCAAAAACCATAACTTTATTTGCAGTATAGTTTTGTATTGTCTCTGAAAATATTTTAGATTGTTTGATACTGATTTGCTTGAATACTCTGATCTGTACAGTAAAACCTGATACAAAGCCATCACCATCAAAGAGACTCTGCCCTGACGATACAGAGACTCAAGCTTCTAGATCGGAGAACGTACAGCCAGTTCTTTCAAGTTCCACAAGCCATGACTCTCCTGAGATGACTTCAGAATTGCATGAAACTGCTGCTAACAGGACTTCATTGGTTCAGCCTCTTGAGAAAGTTAAACCAAACACCAAGTCAGAAACTCCTGCAGCCCTTTCAGTCAAAACACGTATGCAGAAATTGGCAGAGCAGCGGCGCTGCTGGGATAGTGAGGGTATGTTTTGCTTGCTAAGAAGTATTGGTATTGAACTTTCAGTGTTTGCACTGATGATTGTTTGCTAGTAGAAGATAATTTTGTGTGTGTGAATCTTTTAATAAAGATTTCTAAGACAGCACTAGGGAAGGCCTAAAATATTGAAGCTGTTGTCTACAGCTTAATTTTATACTTTTTTTTCCCTACTAGTCTGATACCTTGCTCCTCACAACAGTGACAGAAAACTAGTAAACTGCTTGATTAAAAGTGTTTAATTTCTTTAGTCTCAATGCCTTCAGGGCTAGTAGTTTGATTCTGTTGATGGCAGGAATATCTAACTTAATAATCTAAATACATAGTACAACACAAAAGATGCAAATGTATCTCAATATATTTTATTAGCAAATGTGTTTTCTTTTTTCCAGATCCCTCTGAATGTGTTCCTCTGTCTCCTCTCCAGTCAAAAGATGTATCTGTTTCTCCACCTAAGCAGACATCTAATGCCCTGACAAGTGACACCCCTATTGGGAGAAGAGGCCGTTTAGCTAACCTTGCTGCTACAATTGGTTCCTGGGAAGATGACCTAAGTCATCCATCTGCAAAGCAAAACAATGCACAAGAACAGCCTGGCACTACTTGTTTATCCAAATTGTCCACTACAAGTGGAGCATCTGCTAGAATCAATAGTAGCAGTGTAAAGCAGGAAGCTGCATCCTGTTCTCAAAGGCTTGTTGAGGCTTCTATTAATAAACCAGCAAACTCCAAGAGAGCGGTGAGTGTCTGATTTAGTTGCTGATTAAAAATTGATCTGAGTATTGGGGGGTACAAATGTTAACACATAACTGTTTAATCGTAATTTAAAGATTTGGTGTGAGCAATCTTAGTCTATTTACAATTTCTGTTTTATTGCAATCCTACATGCTCTTTTTCTAATTTCAGACCTGAAACAGCTTAGAATTCTTTTTATTGAGATTTAAAAATGAGAGTACTTAAGTGTTTTGTAAAAGTTTATGTCAATATAATTGATTGCTGCTCTTGACCATCAGAAGGGGGCTTCTTGCAGAGATACCGGGTTTCATTCTATACCTTTATGTTGTTGATTGACTGAAATTGTAAATATGGTTGCTGTATGAAGACTCAATCAGAATAGTGAAACTAGTAGTATCAGTTACTTATGGTTTAATTTATGCAATGGCAGTATCTGCCATGTGCAGTCTTGTTTAGGGAAACGTGGGAAAATATCTCTAGTAGCTAGCATGAGCACATGGAATCAAATGCTGAAACAATTTGAAATACTGGATGAAAAAAAAAACCTTAACACTCTTCTTTTGTTGATGGAATATGTGTATTAGGTGATACATTCTTATTCTCTGAAGAGGAAGAAGAATGAAAGCGTTTTGCAAAGCATTTTAAGTCTCATCTTAATGTTTTTCCTTTTTCCCTTGTTAAGGATACAAACAATTTTTTAACACAATCCTCAAGAGCCACTGCTCCCCGTTCTAACGGATCTGAAGTACAACTGCTAAGAGAGAAACCCTGCAGTCCTCAGAAAATTCAAGAGCATACACAAACAGCAAAATCAACTTTGCCTCAACCAGTTCAGTCCAAAGAAGAGCCAGTCAAAGGAACACATGTACAACTTGAACCTAAGGGTAAACCCACAACACCAGGTAAGCTGTTTTTCAGCTTTAGTAAACGTTAATTCAAATTAAGTTTGTGTTCTGTGTTGAAAACTACATACTAGTTAAGAATTTAAGGTAACACACCAGATAATACCTTTTTCCAGCTGTAAATTGAGTAAAATCCTCATGAGTTCTTTGGTTATTGTTACAGCTTCTATATTTTGCAGGCATGTTTTCTTGAACACTGCTTTAGTAACTCCGAAGAGCAAAATTGGTTTAACTTTTTATGTAAAAATGTGTCATGCTAACAGGTTGATTGAGGTTATTCAAAGTTTATTTCAAGTTGTTGGATCCTATGTGTATCCAATCGATATAATGTTAAGAATCTGCATATGTTAGAAGAAATCAAAAATATGTTAACTTTGTGTAGTGTGTTTCTTTCAACTGATGTCGAACCAAGTGAGCATCCCCAGTTTTAAATTCAACGGCTTATTGTGTCAGAAACTTGGACTAATAGCTTGACCTCTTTGAAATGATGGCCAGAAAAATCAAGTGTGTGTCTCTAGATTTGCTGACAATAAAAGACAAGCCCAACAAAGTAGGGTGGATGCCAAACAATATATCTGCCTTATGTACTAGAATGCTCGTTTTCATGAAAGCTTGTTATAGAGAGAATGTTGAAAAAGCAACCCAGTTTAAATAACTGGTATATCACATGTGGACTGTAGTAAGAGAGGGACATCTGTTTGCTCTGATTTTCTGCTTTATTGACTTCAGTGTTCTTTTGTGATTTGCCCTTCAGATTCAGTTTGTATAAAGTATAATGGAGTAAGAGCTGTAAAGCAGTCAGCTTAATTGCTTCACTGAGAACCTTCATCAGGTTGCAAAATTGCAGTGATTTCTTTCTGTGTTTTTGAGAGTTTCTTTCAAGGTGAAACAATTGTTCTTGTAGGGGGATCAGGAATTAAGCCCTTCCTGGACCGCTTTGGGGAGCGCTGTCAGGAGCGCAGTGCGCGCAGCCCTGCTGCGAATACTCCAGGGTGCAGAACTCCTATTGTCACCCCAAACACAAGGACAATCCAGGAAAAGCTTCTCAAACAAAATGAAAATTCCTCTACTGCCAGTTTAGCACTTCAGCTTAAGCAGGTAAGACTTGTGATATTCATAGATTGCTTCTAAGTTTCAGGAAGATTCTTACTGTTCTGCACCTATCTGAGGAATTTGAAATGTCGTGGCATCTTAAAACTGTCAGCTTTTCCTCCATTCCCCTTTATTTGCTCAGGAACGTGAACGAGAACTTGCATGCCTTCGTGGCCGATTTGATAGGGGCAATCTGTGGAGTGCGGAGAAAAGTGACAGTTCAAAGAGGAAACTTCCAGAAGCTAAAATGGTAATGTGTTACCTGCATGAATCAAAATATGGTAGTCTGAGTTGCATTAATGTGTTCTGAATACGGGGATCGGTATGCAAATGTATGGAAAAGATAAAAACCCCGTGCTTTGGGAATGTCCAGACTGCACAGGACCACTTGTAAAGTGATTTGTATGATTTTTAACAAGTTATTGGGGTTTTTTCCTCTTGCAAAATCAACTAAGACAAATGATATTGCTTTGAACCAACTGATTTATTTACTTTTTGGTAATAGTAAGTGTGGAGGTTTTTATATTCTGTAACTTCAAAAGCAGAAGAAAGCTCCTCACACAAACACTAAATTTCTTCCATGAAGAAATAGAGTACTGGATAGGCAACCTTTTTCTCCTAGCAGGTGTTAAATGTGTTTCTTTCTGGCCATTGTTTTTTAGTTGCTTTGAACATTATCTCCTGAATGTATTATGGTTTTTATTCTCGCCAGGAAAGCCAATCTCAGGCTAGTCCAAAACGCCCTCCTAGTTCAGATGCCACTGCTTTTGGATCAGCAGGCGACACACCAGCAGGTGACGGGCTGGTGAAGTCTCCCAGTGAGGAGTCTTTGGGTAAGAACTGTCACAGTTTGCCTGTTGCTAGTCCTGGACAGAAGCACTGTGCTTGACCTCCATGAGCAGACAAAGGCTCATAGTGCTGACATGTAGAACTGGACCTCTTATTTGTTTACTGATTTAGATAAATCTTCTTGTATGGTAATAGTATTTTGCATTCCTGTACCACTTGAAAGCTTGGCAAGGCAAGACTGTCTTTTTGTTTTTCATTGGTTTTACCTATGTCTCATATTTTCATGTAGATTAAGTATAGGGAAGTGAGTGAGAATTGTCAGTTACATATTTAATCTATGCTGTATCTGAGAATCCAAGTTTCCACAATAATCTAATGAGAGGGGACTCTTCCCTTTATGATATTCTTATAGTAGGAGATGTGAAAAGAATTCTGACATGCTTGTGACAGCTTTTCTGTTGCATACTGAGTGGAAGAATCTCCAGCTTTCATTGCAGAAAGTGTGAACCTAGCCCGTTTGCCCATGAGATCTATAAGAAGTGTTATTAAATGTGCTTCTAGAAAAATAGAATCATATCCTGCTCTTGGATCGTGTTTGGGTGGGACAGTTTCTGTGTAATGGTTTTTTGTGTCTTTTAAATTTTTCCTTTTTGCTCTTGAGGGGCTGCACTCTGCTATGCTTTCAGCCTTGTTTCTTATGGTATCAGTTTTCTGATTATAAGATAGAAGTCTAGATGTACGGGCTTTGGAAGGTATCATAATGCTTTTCTTTGACAGTCAGCTAATAAGAATACTTAATATAGTGGCCTTTTTTGTTATAAAACTTCTAAAATTCAATAATTAAAAAAAATCAAAAAATCAGACTAGTTGTAATCTTCAGTTACTTCTTTTTTTATAAACCACTTCGATGTTACTAAAGGTGAAGAGACCGATAAACCCAGTGCTGAGAGGATCACTGAGTCAAAGAGCCCTGTAAAAGCGATGTCTGTCTCTAAACTGGAACAACTTGCTGAGAAGCCGAAAGGTTTGTGCTGAGGACATGTATATTAATGCACTTAGCTCTGTTGCCACTTGTCTAGAACAGTGTTAATATACTTTAAGTCTGAACAATGAATTCACCATACATATGCTGACCCTCATGTGTGTTTTGTAATGAGGTTTATATAGAACAAATTAGGAAACTTCTATTGTAAGCCTTCTCTCATGACATCTTCAAGTCTTTGAGGAATATTAAAAAGCTGATATTAAAAGTTCATTGGGAAAGGACAGAAATGGTTGCTCTATTGTGGGACTTGCGGTTTAGTTGCAGATGTATTGGAACTAAAAGGTTGAAATTTATCTAAGAGATGCATTTTTTCATTCCCTCTGTACCAGTTATGCAGCATATATGAAAAAAGTATATTAAAATAATGATGGAAGTGTACTTTTGGGTTCTATATGCCTGACTATGAGAAGTGCTTTTAAATCAAGCTTGCTTGAAAAGGAAGAATAGTTCCTTTATCTGTTAACATCTCTTCACTCTCATTTAAGGGAAAGTTTAGTCTTGATGCTACTAATATGTTTAAAAATTTCACCCTTCAGATGAAGTATATGAAGTCAAAATCAGTGTGGATGATGAGATGAATAGCTCAAAAGTGATAAATGAGATTTTTGAGATTCTTCAAGAGAATGGTCCAGACATAGAAAAGTTGAAGAAAGAAATGAGTATGAGCCTGGAAGGTGAAAGTGATGAGGATGATCAGGAAGAGTCGCTGAATATTTCATCAATGTCTCTGTTAACCCCTCTAGTGGAATCTGTTAGTTCAGAGGTGAGAATTCTTCTGAGGTGGGGAAGGACTTGTTTATCACACAGATATGTACAATTTACTTGTGAGCAGGGACACTTTGTCATATTAGGATATCTGGTCAAATAGAGAAGTTGCAAATGATGTTTTGCTAATGAAAACATAATGAGGCAAGTTATTTTTGTCTGAAAATAGTGTAGCATACTGGAATCTCTGCTATATAAGTGGTATGCTAAATCAAGCTTTGGTATATACCTATTACTTGTATGGAACTTGCAGTGGTGTACATTGAATTGCATTGAATGCAGTGGTGCATTCAATGAAGTGTTTGCTGATGAAAATATGAAGAGAATTGCATAATTATAATTATATAATATAATTATATATGAGATAATTATAATTAATGTAACTATACTGGTTGGAAACTAGGACTGACATCTCATTGAGTTCAATAATCTGTTGGTGTCTTAAAACAAATAAATAAACTTGCTCCATATTCTAGGAAACATTTGTAAAATGTTGTCTGTTAAATAGTATTAAGCAGCCTCCGGATTTATTGTTTATATGCAAAACAAGTAAAGGTGAGAGAAAATAGGCAATTATTAAAGTAGACAGGTAATACAACCCTTTCTTTTCCCCAGGCCTTTATTTCTCCTTGTAAATCCACTGGGGAGGGTAGCAGTATCAGTGATGTAAGTCTGAAGTCTGAAAAGTTCCAAAGGACTAAAGTTCCGAGGGCAGAATCTGGAGACAGCATTGGCTCTGTGTCAGAAGATCGTAACCTCCCATACAGGTAATAAACACAAACCCCTCACCCCTGATTCTGTTAGTGTGCAAATTAACACACTGGCTTTGTTGACTCTTCCAATGACCCACACTGCTTGGACTACAAACAGAGCTTTGATAAAGGCTGAAATCCTGGAAAAAAGATTGTCTCAGTGTAGTCTTTTATGTTGTTTAAATTTAAAGTGACCTGACAGTATGCTTTGGGGTTTTTTAAAGCTAATTAGGCAACTTGGAAAAACATTAATATAAGATACATATATATGTATACTAAAAAAAAAGTTTGGCACACCTGTGAAACATTTCATGGGGTTTCCTCTTTTCAAAGTGTTGATGCATACAGATCTCAAAGATTTAAAGAAACAGATCGTCCTTCAATAAAGCAAATCATTGTTCGCAAAGAAGATGTTACTTCCAAACTAGAAATGAAAAAGAATGGCCCTTCTGACCAAGTCAATATCAAAAAGAAAATGCAGGTATCTGCTACTTAAAATCCTTTTTCTAATCTATTGTTTCCACACTTAATTACCCTTGTGAATGTCCTAGGACGTAAACATACTGCTTAGAACTGCAAAATTAGGTTGTTTAACATAAATATCTAATGGTAGGGAATGATGCGTGCTTTGAACACCTAATGCATCTCTTACAAGGATCATGTTAGAATAAGTCTGGAGAGAACAAGCCATTGTTTTGAGAAGGAAACAGAGTCTCTGTCTTATCACTGCCTTTTAATTAGGCAGGATTTATAACTACATACTTTCAGTAGGCAATATTCTGATCTTTACTAGTGCTCTGTTCACTTACATTGCTGAATTTCTGCTCAGCTGCTACTTCCCCTGATGAAGGGAAGACAAGACTGGATATGGAGCATGCAAACACTGGAGTCATTCACTCCCCACAATATTTAAAATAACTCTGGGGTAAAAAAAAACTTGTGATGTAATATTCTTTTACAGAAATAACTGTAAACTGCAAGATTTTTGTAGTTTGCTATCTAAGTGATCTTATCTCCTGAAGTCCAGCCCCAGAAATGCTGATCTTGAGACTTTTCCTTGTGTGAATGTAACACTGAATAGCTTTCTTCTTGCTAATTATTTTTACTACTGTTTTGCCCTAGGAATTAAACAATGAGATCAACATGCAGCAGACAGTGATTTATCAAGCCAGCCAAGCTCTGAACTGCTGTTTTGATGAGGAACATGGAAAAGGGTCACAAGAAGAAGCAGAAGCAGAGAGACTTCTTCTCTTTGCAAGTAGGTTTTTAAACACAAGTTCAACTCTTTGTCATGAACACATTGTCAAGAACACTTTGTAATGCACATATTATGCATCGTTGTAGCCCCTTATTTATAGTTCTTCATGTGAAAAACGGAAGAGGATATTATTTGGAGGGGTTTTTTCATCTTCTTTTGTAGGCAAGAGGACATTCTTGGTATCTTTCTTGACACTAATATTTGTACTATTCTGAAAGAGGATTAACATTTCTGTTGCATTTTATATATTTATGGCAAAAAAAATGGTTCAGTACTACTTTTTCCTCTGTTACAATTGTAATTAATTTCTCTATGCAGCTGAAAAGAGAACTGCTTTATTGGAAGAACTGAATAAACTAAAGAGTGAGGGACCTCATAGTAAAAGAAATAAAGGTGCTTCTACATCCACTGAATTTGCACCATCCAGGGGATCTGTTTCCATTTCAGAAATGCGTCTACCTCTAAAAGCAGACTTTGTGTGTGGTACAGTTCAAAAGCCAGGTAAAGCTATCATCTAAAAGCTTTTTCTCCCTTTTCCCCTGCTTCCCCCATTCTCTCTGTTTCTGGTTCATCTGCCTTGGTTTTCTTGTCTTCTGCATTCATGTTCTCAGAAATTTAGGGACAATGAAAATGTAGCAATTAAATTCAATTCATCTGCTTTTGACTAAGTTTCCAGTATTTTCCATGGTTGTTTTAATTGTGTATTTTTCTGGCTTGTGAGGCTCAATAAACTTGTCAAGACTTTTGAGCCAGTCTTGAACTTCTTTGTGGTTCTCTGTAATGTGTTGGGGAGGAAGTAGAATTTTATATCTCAGATGGTCTTCTCTCTTGCTGTCTTGGAATTTTTATGATGGATGCAAGTCTAGTACTAAAAATCTTTACATAAATTCTGAACTTTGTGGTATTGCGAAACGCTCATTTTAGCCTTTACTTTTTCAGTCCTTCTGTTAACATTGCAAAATACTTAATTTACAAATGCTAGGATTCTATCATCTTGTTACACTTAATTAAAATGTCAAAATGTGGATTTGTTTCTTCTTTTGTTCCAGAAGAATATCTGGCAATATCTCTCTAGGTCTAGAGACCTATCCCTGAACATAGTAAACTTCTGGCACGTAGTTGTTTAGAGAATCTGCAAGCCCATAATAACCAGTCCTATTTTATATAATACCACAAAATATGATTGTGGATGGGCAGCTTTCTACTTCTTGTCTCACTAAAACTTGAGGACAAAAGTCACCGAACGAACATGTTACTGTTCTTGTTGCATGAGGCAATTCACCTCTGTTATAGGAAAACTTCTCTAATGGTTACAAAAATATGTTTCATTTCTATCAGTAATTCTCAAAACCAAATTGGCTAAACAAACAATTGTGAACTATTTGTCATAAAAACTTTATTTTGGAAGCATTATTTGCTATACATTGTGCACCAGAAGCTCAATCACATGCATCTCTGAAGAGAACATCAAATAGAGAGAGTACAAATCAATGCTTATTAGGGCTTACAACAGCTGTTCTGAAAGCTGTGACTTGTCCTATACAATAGAGCACTCAAACTGTTTGGGTTGTTTTCCTTTGTTTGTTGTTTTGATTTGTTTGTTTGTTTTTAATGAGGTCTCACACTGCTGAACAGTAAAGCAAGAGCACTGGGCAATTTGCTGCACAAACTCCAAATTATGATACTCTTAAGAAGTGTACTTTTGGTTGTCTTGCTTGTTTTCCTTTTATGTGCAAGGTTAGGGAAATGAATTGCTTGGATAACCAGTTCCTTTAAAGGACTGAAAAAAGCATAAGAATGGGCAGCAGCAAGAGCGGATGTGTGGTTGAGCTGACAGACCTAAAGAGTGTAAGGAGCTAAGGTTAGCTGCTGAATCTGACTGAAAGCTCTTCCCCTCCCTCTTATGCTCCAGGCAATAATGTGGTTTTTGTGAATCCTGTGGAGACAGTCCTACTAGTAAACACAGCATAAAAAAAATTGTTTTGACTAAGTTTATAAATAAGTCTTTATTGTAACCAAGTGATTAAGTGGGGTGAAACAGAGATGTCTTTCATGATAATGATGATTTTTTAGATACTTGGACTCCTTGGGCTAACAAAACCACCTGATGTGTATTTACAGACGCAGCAAATTACTACTATGTAATAATACTGAGATCTGGAGCAGAAAACATGGTTGCAACTCCATTAGCAAGTACTGCCAACTCCCTGAACGGAGATGCTCTTACTTTTACTACGACATTTACTATGTAAGTATAAAAACTTTTCCAACCAGTTTCAACTCTGATGGGAGAGCATGCAAAAGGTGTTTAAAATCTGCATACAAGGATGTCATGTTCTGCAAATATGGTGAGATTTTGTGGTATAGGTAGGCATTTCCTGCTTCAAGAAATAGCTGGAGTTCAATTCTTTCAGAAGAGCAACATTGACTTTATTCTACTATCCATCAACTATTTTATGTCTTGCTTTTTCTACCTTTGCATGTGTTCCAGGAGAGAACAAAGGTGATGGATTACTGAGCTTGAGATGATGTGTTTTTCTCCTTTGCAGCAACTAACATTTTATGTAGCTATTTAGTTTTGGTATCTGGAAAAAATAGAACTCTTACAACTAAAACTTCAACTCTCATATGTCAGCTAAAAAGGTATTGTGAGTTCAAATGGCTGTTTTTTCGTCAGAATTCTTCCAAAAACTCCCTTGTTAAGGTCCAATTGAACTGGAATTTTCACTTAAAGCTATTTGCTCAGACCCAATCTGTTTCTAGAAGTGTGTGCCAGCAGTGTATTGCATGGTGCAATCTGAGAAATGGTAGATGCACTCCATCTGCCCCTTGTCTTCCTCTCCCCTTTTGTTTTTTGAGTTCTGCAGAATATTTTTAAATAGTAATACACTAAAGTCTTTAAAACAGCAATGCTGCTTTCACTGAAGAGTGCTATTGTAGAAGTGAAAGGATCTAAAACAGCCCAATTGCCCTTCAGGGGCAGACTTAGACTTATTATTAAAAGTAAGCTATTAGTCAGCACTATGGCTAAGCTTCTGTGTAGAACCTAGCTGCTCCATGGACAGTTTTAAAGAGCAGGAGGGAAGAAGTAAGGAGTAACTCAGGAGAAAAAAAACCAAACAAAATCCCACCACAAACCAAAACAAAAACATTTTTGCTTCAGTCTGTGTTTAACCTATTTTTTCCCCTTCCTTCCTTTTAGGCATGACGTGTCAAATGACTTTGAAATAAATGTAGAAGTTTACAGTTTGGTATGTATCAGTTCCTGTGAAGAGGATGGGCAAGGGAGAATGATGTACTATGCTTCCTTAATATCTTCTTTCCTTACAGGTGCAGAGAAAAGAAGTTACAAGCACTGATAAGAGGAAAAAGGCCAATAAATCTAAGGTAAATGGAATGTGAAAATCAGAATGTTATGCTTCAACAGAAGGTGCACTAGGAAGACTGCAGTGTTCAGGGAGAACTAATAGTCTTAGACAATCTGTTGCTTGCTTTTACTCTCCTTCTTTCTTGGAACATCTGCAATACCAGACGGGTTATGGAGACCTGCAGCAATTAGTAGATTGGACGTGCAGCACTTGGTTGTACCTGAGATATCTTGGAGGGGAAGGAGAAGTCTAACTAGTTCTGCAAAATGCTGTGCTTTGCAAACTTTTATTTATTAGGTGTGGTGCCTCTGATAGTGATTTAGTGCCCTTTTTCTCCCCTTTATTTAAACTGTGCCAGTCAATATGCCCTACCCTGGAGTTTGATTTGTCTTAAAGATTTTATTGATCAACTGTAAAGTTTTCTTTCTCCTCTTTGTTAAGTAAAAGCACTAGATGCTTGGGTTTTTTAAAGCAAACATTGTTTTAATAAATCCTTGGACAAAATATTTCAGCTTGGATAGAGTGCACATATCAAATGTTTGTGCTCTATTAAGGATATGTAACCCTAAACAAGCCAGTAGCTTTCTGGAGGTGCTTTGGTGTTTTTGGTAGTCGTTTGTTTGGCTTTGGTTTGGTATTTTTGGGGAGGGTTAGGGGGCAGAACAGGGGTGTCTTCATTCCAATAGCTGGCATACAGTGAATTAATGACTTCAGGTCTGATTTCCTCCTTGTCAAGGTATCTGTCACTTAGTGAAAACAAGAAACTTGAGTGTTCTTCAAAGCATTTGGAATGAGTACTTAAATCCTGTCTCAGCAATCACAAATAGAAATTTCTTCGTTTGCTTCCACTGGGCACAGTGAAAGCATGATTTCACCTACCCTTTAATAAAAGTTTCAAGTCTAGGGTTTTCTTCTCTCCTGTACTGAAGTTTAGATGAATTTTTTACTTAAAACTGAATGGTTTTGTGGGTAAGTTGCTGATGTGGGGCTGTAGGTTGGCAAGTGGTGTTTTTTTGATGTGTAGCATCCTTTCCACTGAAATACATTACATCTAGTCAAAAACCAAGACTTACTCATTACAGCAATGAGTAGCCACTCAAAATTTATTTAGATAAGCCTTCAGTAATTTCACTGTCTAATTTCACTCTAATGTGGTGGACAAATTCAGTAGCAAATGCGTTTCTCTTCTTGTATTCTTTTGTAGGTTATTACTCCAAAGAGATTACTAACATCTATTACCTCTGTAAGTATGGATGTAATATTGTAACAAGATCTGGTTATGACCCTTCCAAAGGCCATATTCTCACACTGAATAAGGCTGTGCCCGTAGTAGGCTCTTTCTGTCCTTTACTTAAAACTTTATAAACTGCCCAGTTTTCTGCCAAATTCTTCAGTCATCAGCTCAAGAAACAGGTAACAACTCTAAAATTGTAATGCTGGAAATATGCAGTTGCTACACATTTATTTGAACTTTCTTTTCATGGTGTTTGTTTGGTTGGGTTTTTTTACGTATTTCAAATCTAGTTTTGTTCTACCCAACTTTTGTCTTCTGTAGAAACTGTTAGAATTACTTTTCCATTAAGCTTTTATTTCTCTCTCTCTTTCTAGAAAAGCACTCTTCTTACACCAGGTAAGTAAAGTCTAAACATCTTATGCCAAGATGAATAATCTATGCCTTCTGTCGAAACCAGTGAATCAATAAATAATACTTGTAACAGATGACAATTTGGGGGTAATAAGCATCCAATTTGCCAGTCCACAAGCTGGTCCTGTGTTTGTATCTGAGTTACCATTGCATTTAATTGAAGAGGTCTTCACAAAATCCAAACTAATATCTGGTATCAGATACTCATGAATTGCACTCTTTTCCCGAAAATGTGAATTCAAACTAATTTCAAGATTTTAAATCAGAGTTTGAATGTCAACAAAGTTTTACATAATAACTTGAAAATAAAAACAGATCTGATATATTGCCTGTCTGTAGTGTTGCATGTAATAACATGTATAAACACATATATTTCTGACTTTGATGGGGTGGGGGGAAGAACAGCATCTCTGAGTGGTTTTCTAACTACATAAAAATGTGTTATACACTTGTCTGACTAAAGCCTGAGATACTTGAGCTGGCTTTAGTACAAATTGCAGCAATAAGGAGCTCATGAACTATCTCTGGAATGTCTGCCACTTTACTGCAATTAGTAAGATTCCTGTGCCTGAGCTACAGTGTGTGTTTCTGTTGATATAAGTGCAAAGAATAGGTGTACAGACTGGAGGACTCAGCATGTCACTTGAGAAGAGGTGAAGAGATTTAAAAGGCGTGTTCTTACTGTAGGGAATGAGTGCTCTCTGTCCTGAGACTTCTTAAAATGCTTTTTCTCCTGTGTGGACATTTCAAAACTTCTTTCTGAAAGAAAAGATCTGTTGGGGAGGAATGATGTGCATCAATTTTCTCTCTGCATGTACTGCTGGGCTGCACTGCAAAGAGGGCTTCTGCTGGAGCATGAGTAGGGCACACACACTAGTACAAATAAAGCATTTTTTTAAGCCTTACAGCATCCTGACCGTGTGTTGTGTTACAGCTTCACTTTTTCCTTCTCCACAGCCATGGCCAGTCCAGGTGGCCCCAATGCTATACGGAGCACTAATTTCATCCTTGTTGGATCCCACAAGCTATCACTGTCGTCTGTAGGAAATGCCAAATTTGCACTGGACAAGGTAATGGAATGTATTGGTTACTAATCAATCCTAAGGTAATTCCATACTATTGGAAAAATGACTATGAGTCTGGACTTTCTGTTTTCAGGAGAAATTACCATCCTAGAAATGAAACATATAGGTTTATAAATATGTATATATACATTAAAAATTTATATATAGTTGTTACTTATATCTAATTTCACGTGAATGAAATGTAATTTTGAGATAAAACAGAAAAAGATTACATTGTACTGCAAACAGATACATTACAATGCCAGATGCTTTTTTGTTTCTGTGGCTCAGTGTACAGTATGGTTATGCAAAGGTAATGAAGGCATTTGGCTACTGATCTGCTTTCACTGACAAAAAAATTGATGGATGCAGTTGACATCTCTGTATGTAGTCTTCATATTGTTTGTTCTTAGCCTTGCACTTATCACTAAATAAGACATTTAGTGTGTTTCAATGATATTGAAGTATTTGAACTTTTCTTCATTTCATTGACCTAAAACTTGCCATTTGAATATAGCTAGGAGGATGAGTTTTTCCTTTCACATCCCAATTAAATTTGTAGAAGCAAATTATCCTAATATTCAGAGTGCTATTATTGAGTTTTATAGCATTACCTCCTTGTATAAACAGAATATTTATTGGATTTTATCATGAGAAGTTTAAAAAAGACATTCTTACATTCATTGTAATCTCTAACCTTGTAATATGTAATACCTAAAACCTATTTTAATAGGTGTTTGTGCCAGCAGCTATCTTAAACTAATTTAAATTAATTCAAGACTTAGCAGAGTTTATAGTGGTACTAAGTCACAGCTTTATCTATCCAAACAGCAGCACTAGAATAATTTTTGTCCTTGGCTAATTAAGTTGTATTGTGATGATAAGATCATTGCAATTATAGCTTCTGATGAGAGATAAGATGACAAGAACTACTTGTGTTTGTGCATAAGTGTTAAAATATCACAATAATCCCAATTTGCTATTTAGAAGTTTACTTTTTGCAGACTCTGTTGCTGAAACAATTGCCAGAACTTAACACTTGATTTGCACTGGTGTTACTGTGAATTTCAGAAGTAGCAGTTTTGGTTCTTCAGCATAAGTGTTCCTCTTAACCAGAACTATGTGTAGATGTTTTTATGTCTGGCCTGCTTATTGGAAACGCCTGATTTTGGAGTTAATGGAATCAGCCTTTTGCATTATATTCAGCAATTAGGGTTTGAACTCCTTTAGTTTTTACTCTGGGGGACAGAACACTGGACTGAACTACTGAACTGTAGCACAAGCACAAAGTTCAAATAGAATTCCAGGGAAATCATCACTTGGTTAATTTTTTGCAGGTGCAGACTTAAGTTATCTGACAAAAAGAACTCTTATTCACCACTTGGGTTTTTTTGCTAAATTATCATGTCAGTAAATCTTCCATTTTGACTTGGCCTATGGCTGTACCAAACAGCTGCTTTTTAGCTTGCTTCGTGCATTTCTAATATGGAACAAACTGCTGCTGCAGTGGTTTGCTTTTTTCATCCCTCTTTTTTATACATACTGTTAAAATTCAGGGTAGGAAAGGACCAAAATACACTCATGTATTACTGTGTCCTTTTTTCTTCTAGACCTTAACTTTACACTAATTGCATTGAGCATGTTTCTTTTTTCCCTAGATAAATTTTGAAGGGGAGGAAAAGGAACTGTTGGGCTATATGTTCCAGGACAAGGTTGCTATGATCCTTTAGTTCACAACTTTAAAATAGGAAACTGCTTTCTAGTGCATGTTGCTTATCTCTGGCTGGCCTTTTTGCAGTGTTGCCTGTTTGGTTTTTTTTTTAATTCTTCTAAGAAAATGCTTACAAAGATTTACTAACTAAACACAAGATGTTAGGAGCCTTTAAGACTTGCAGAATTCTCCACCTTGTCTTTCACAACAATAAGCATGCTGCTAGAACTCAAAAGTTATTTAGGCAGCCTGGGGCTTTTCCTTAACTAGCACGTGCCTTTTGCCTTCCTGGATCACTAGAGGAGGGTTTTCTTACTTCACAACAAATTGATGTGTCTCTTCAAGATGGCTAGTCAGGAAATTTGGGCCAGCATCTTTATGAACTGCAAAGAACATACAATCAGCTACTCTTGTTGATTAAAGAACCAGAGAAAAAGGACTAGCAGCCTAAATGTTGGTTTAACTCAGCTTGTTACTGCTGAGGAAAATTAAAATCACTCAGGACCTAAACATCTAATTTCTTATTCCAATGAGACATTGTTCTGGCAAGATGTAGCAAGGCTTTTTGTTTTTTAAGCAAAAAGTGATCATAGAGAACTAAAGTTTTAAAATTACTAAACATGTCAAAATATGAGTTTTTTATTTGTACTACAAATGTGCACTTAAAATATTTTGCTTGGTGTATACATTTATGGCTTTATGAATTATGTGAATTGATATGTGTAGCCTCTGAAAATAGTTTTATTAATAGTTTTCTTCTGATAGATTCAAGTGTTTTAGATAAATTTATATGTTTTTGCTCAAAATTAAGCAAGTGATACTTTTAGTACCTATCATCTCCTATTTTTAATCAAAAGTCTCCAAAAAAAAACAATTTTCCAAATTCCTGTGTTATCTTGAGTACCTTTACAGGTAATCATCTACTACAGGAAGACAGCTTCTTATGGCAGACACCTGCATGACCACACCAGAATGCAAGCTAGCCTAGTCATGGGCTTTAGTTTTCCCTTCATCCACTTGGATATTTGACAAATTGCTTTCTTTCCATCACCTCCACCCTTTTGAAAGGGATAGATTGCTGACTAGAATGTCCTATTTTCTCATTGTGTACAGGAGGGGGTTTCAAGACCTGCTTTAGTAATTAGTAAAGGTGGTGTAGGCTCTGCAAAACTGTATGTCCTGTTTGTTATACAGCCTCTTTGCTTTAATGTCACACATTCATAATCCATAAACTAGATTCTTCTGTCCTCACATAAAGCAGAAAGGAATGCAAAACCCATAAGCCTGAATTGGGGAATGGCCAAATGTCCTCAAGGCTCTCATTGACAAATGGGTTTTGCTGTGGTAGGATCTAAGGCAGTGTTCCCTCATGTAGCATGTAGGGTTGTTGTTGTCTTTGCTGATAAAAATCCAGGACTGATGCAACTTATTTCTATTATGTTGAAAAAGTTTTACTCCTTTTTTTTTTTGCTGTTCAAATAGTCATGCAGACTCCCACCTGATGCTTAGAGTTTTTCTGTGCTGTGGGGCTGAGTACACCAGCCATGCATGCTGTGTTAGCTGAGTAGATCTAACATGTAACAATCACTAGATACCTGCTTGTGCACGTGTGTATCTTGGTTGGGAAGAAGCTGCAGTATGTCTACAATCCAAAGGTGATTGACTGCTAACCATAACACCTGTTTTGGTGCTCTGGAGGATTCACTAAGGCCTCACATGTGCACTTTTAACTACTGAGAGTGACTCTTGTTCATCTTAACTACTAGCAGAATTTAATTCTATTTGATTGCCATTGATTCCACGGCTTTCAAAGCTAATTTGTTCCTGTGTACTCATGCCAATTCCCTGGCAAATGGTTCTTTCATTCTGTTTGACTAGCACCATCAACTTTTCTCTTTTTTCTAGTAAGACAAAACTCTATTTCTGGGTATTTTTCAGTATTAATTATTATATATAAATTATATTATATTATTTTTCTGATTTTTTTTTTTAATCAGAAACATTCATGTTTCTGGTTTGTTGTTTTTCTTTTTTTGCAAGATTCTTAAAGGTATTGCTTATTTAGATTAGCAGCAAAATATGGTATGTAAAACACCCTACAGATCAGAATTTGTTTGATTAGCGACTTGTCTCTTAGCTTCCTTGTGGGGGGAATACAAGAAGGGATGTGATTTTCATGGGAGTAGTCAGTGTAATGGCATACTATGCGTGGAGGGATTGGGAGAAGTCCAAAGGCAGATCTTGTTGCATGCCACTCCTCAAAACTCGACTATCAAATAACTGTTTAAGCAGCCTCTAGTACAGTAGTTAAGCTGCCATTTTTTAAAACTTTTTTCAGCAGCAGAAGATAGGACTTGGAACCTTTTCTGGTAGAAATTATTTAACACAGATCTTTAACATCTTCAGTGCCAATTGAGAAGAATTGTTTTCATTACTTTTCTCCTTTCTACATTTGTTTAATACAAAGACTTATCTGAGTAGGCACTACTACATCAGTATCTGCTAAAAATACTTATGGTATCCAAGTACCATTCCTGTTTAAGTTACTTTGATATTTTCCAAACAACTTAATGTCAAGCTGAGGCAGAAGCTTGCAGGGTGTGGACTGGTGCCTTCTGTTGTTTCTAACCATGCTTGGAGTGCCTGTTTTTATAGACAGAATGCATGTTTGTGCATACACCCTGAGCAGACTAATAAGCAAATAATTCTTAAGAAGCTTCTAAATGAACTTGAAACAAAAAGTGATTTACTGTCTTGCTTGAGACTGACTGCTACTTTCTGGCTGAAGATCATAAGAACAAGACAATGCTCGGGGCAGGTGGCTTGCTTGAACTGGCAAGAGTTGAGAGGTGTCAAAATTAAATGACTATTTGTTGTACTTTTTGCAGGTTCCCTTTTTATCCCCTTTGGAAGGTCATATATATCTAAAATTGAAATGCCAAGTGGACTCCTCAGTGGAGGAAAAAGGGTTCTTGGTAAGGTATTCACTTCATACTCCTCCCTTGGGAATGACAGGTCTTATTAAATGTAATCCCTTTTTTAGCTTTGCACTTGTATTTGGAGCTTAAAACTGGCTTGATCTGTTTATTTCCTCTCTGAACCAGACCACAAATGTTTCCTAGTTTATCTTCTAAACATGACTAAGTTACTTTTTAATACTTCATGTGTCTTCTAAATACTGCTCATTTCTAATTTTGAACTTCAGTTAGCCTTCTCTTTCTATAATCTATGAGACGAGATTTTAATTTCTCTGGATGAAAATTTTAGAGTACATCTTGTTTTATTTTTCTGGGGTTTTTTTGAGTCTAGTAAAAACAAGATTTTTTTTTTTGTTTCCACACTGTTTTCACAGCCTTTGGAAATGACAAGGAAGCAACAGTATTTTTTGAGACATATCTCAAGCAGTTCTCTCTCTAAAACTGAACTTAAAAAATGCAGCTGATACTTAGCCCTGAGTGCTGGAACTGTTAAGATATCCACCAGATGGCAGTAAATGTGCTGTGGAAATACTTCACCAAAACTTTACCATTTGCTTTTATTTTGTTTTTTTTCAGAAATGAGAATTTCTTTAGGCTCTTTTCAGACACTGCTTTCTGTCTCCTTTCCCTTCCCTTAATTGAAGTTGAACAGATTTTATTAGATGCAAACATTTCACATGCTTATGGTATTTGCTGTCCCATGTTTCTGTGCACTAATTTAAGCAAGTCCACATTTGCTTCTACTACACAATATGTAAAACTGGAAGAATGGTGTACATGCATATTAAACTTGTCCAGAGTAAGGGTTTGGAAACTTCCTATACCATTAAAAATTATAAACTGAATTGTGAAGAGTGAAAAACACAACACAAATTAATTTGGAAAAAATAACTGATCTATACAAGTTCAAGGGGGATCAGGAATACAAGTCAGATACTAAACTTTCCAATCCAGCACTAAGGAAATAGGGCTTAAAATTGGCATAATTTGCATCCAGCAAAAGAACTGCCAACACAAACATTTAAACATCAATTTCTAATTTCTTTTAAACTGACTGGACTCCTGAGTGTGGCCTATTGATGAGCCAGATATTTTTTTAATCCTGAATTGTAAGTCAAAGATGACTTAAGTATCGAATAATACTGAATTGTTATACAAGTTCTGTGAATCATTCATACTCTACCTACTGTAAGTAACCCTTCACTATCTTAGGAATGCTGGCCACTGTCAAAATGAAACCCTGGTAGTTTGAAACAGCAACAATAGGTGCATTTTGAGCAAAAGGCTGCAAACTTGAGAATGATAATGTAAGCCCCTTTTCTGTGCTATCTGGAAAATAAATATACTGTACTAATATAAGTCTCTCCCAGCATAATTTTTTTCCTTCACTTTCATTTATTCCTATAACAGATTGTACTTGCAGAACCATTCTGGTAGCAAAATAGTCCAGTACAAACCAAGCCCAAGATATAATGTTACCCCATTTTAATTTTTTTTATGATTTCTATTTTAAGACAATGTTTGAAGATGTTAGTGGCTTTGGAGCTTGGCATAGGCGCTGGTGTGTGCTGTCTGGAAATTGTATCTCTTACTGGACGTACCCAGACGATGAGAAACGAAAGGTAATGTCGCTTTATAAAGCTCAAGTCTAAAGCTCTGTAGTGCCCTACAAAACTAGCTGTTCATTCTTAAGGCTTAAAACAGCTAAAGATGTTCAAAGCATGGGATTCAAGCTCATAAAGCTTCCTTGTGGAATGAAGGAGACTTGTCTTTATAAAGCTAGATTGGGGCAAACCTAGAAACTGACCACTCTGTCTAGTGGGAAAGGGGAAAAGTGAAGGAAGATTTCATTTCCCCTTTAGTCTTAAGGCTTTTCAGTATGCTTATCAAATGACTGATTATATAATTGAACTTGATCAGACTTGTACAGCTTAATAAGCAGAATGTATCTAGTTGCCTCAAGCTTTAGACAAAATATGACTAGCAATATGATAAAGGATTAGAGGGGGCAATCCATCTATATTGCAGAAGTATAGCTGTAAGTATGGACTTCCTCATTTGCAGTCATTGTTTTCTTGCAGCTCCACTTTATAGCTGGAACTGGTGCTTCTTAAATGGTTCTCACAGTAACCTAAGTTATTGTCTGGCTAAAGAGACAAATCAGAGGTTCATCTGTCACTGAGGTGAACCTTCCTGCCTCCTTAGCCTGGCCTTGCAGTGTACCCAGATATTTCCAGATCCTTGTAAGGACTGCTTTCAAGAGGGTTTTTCTGACTCACTGAAGTTATTTACCATTAAACACTATCTTGTTTATTGGCAGAACACTTTCATTCCCAAACTCTGTGGCAAACTCTGGTCCCTTTGGGTCTTCTATGCCAATCCAGATGCTTGAGTTTAGTTTCTTCCCTGCTAACAGAGGAAGACCATATGCTGATAGTTAACATTGCCAAAATATATCAATGTACTTTCTTCCCATGCCAGGAAAAAGGGAAAAATCTCTGCCTACTGTAATAGAAGATAGGCAAAATATAAATGAGTTAAGCAAGAAAAACGTTCCTATTCTGCTTTTGTCTGCAAGAAAGAAGCTTTGGATTGTTTTCCAGATTCTGTTCTTGGAAATCTTCTAGACTTGTTTGACTGTTGTTCTGAGAAAGGATCATCTGTATTCTTTTGTTATATTATTATCTACAGCAATACTAAGCTTAGTAAATGCCTCCCCTCCCTCCTACTATATCTGTTCTATCATGCAGAGATACATGTAGCTCAGATAGATCAGTATTAGGCCATAATTGCTTTAAATCATTAAATGCTTTTTTTAAAATATATTTCCTATGGTTGTACATACATTACCAACATGCACCTCTTTTCCTAATGTTCCTTGCAATGGAGCTGTCCTCCTCTTTCCTGTAACTTGGGTTATTTTAGCTGTTAATGAAATAGTATAGTGAGCATGCCCAATAAATAGCAAGCTTCTGCAAGCCGAGAGTAGCTTGTGATGTTTCCCTCATGAGGTAGTCTGTAGGTGTGAAGAATCAGAGCCAAGGTCTGTAACTAACTTTAGGCATACAGCTGAGCTGCTGTTTATAGTCAGAATATACCTATATATGACTGCCTTGAAATTTGGAAGGCTTTTTGAAGAGGTCTAGCTCTTGACTACAGAGGGAGCTAAAGCAGCTGGACTCAGCACTTAGGTGAATGTTTGAAGATGAATCCATATATGCTTATAGGTTTTAAGAATGATGCAAGGATCCCTAAAAGTGTGTGCTTTCCATAGGCTTTGACAGGGTTTACTCTTAGTTTGGATTTTATTATGAAGTTCTCTTGAAATTGAGAGTTAAGCATTTTAAGCAATAAAGGGGAGATAAAACACAGCCAACATGTCCATCCCTTACCAAAGGCTTAGGCTACAGAAAGATGTATGTGGCTGATCAGGGCATGTTCCCTTGCCCTTAAGAACTTGCCTTCAGCTATGCCTTAAAGGCAAAGAGCAGAATCCATCTTTTTGGATGGAGCAGATGGTTGGAGGAAGGTTTGTTCACTTCCTGTGGCAATATTAACTGTCAAAGCATATGCTGTTCAGAATTCCTCTTGACTGATGGCCTGATTTCACTTTCAGCATCCTTTGGGCCGGAT
Organism: Xenops minutus; assembly: GCA_035221455.1. Taxonomy (NCBI): domain Eukaryota; kingdom Metazoa; phylum Chordata; class Aves; order Passeriformes; family Furnariidae; genus Xenops; species Xenops minutus. The sequence goes on from JAWWEE010000074.1 coordinate 46,340,463, forward strand.
AAACTTGGCTAACTGCACTAATCATCAGATCGAACCTGCTAACAGGGAGTTCTGTGCCCGCCCCAACACCTTTGAACTAATAACTGTCAGACCTCAGAGGGAAGATGACCGAGAGACTCTGGTCAGCCAATGCAGAGACACCCTCTGTGTTACAAAGTGAGTGCTTGAAGTCATGGAGGTTGTGGGAGGTTATGGGATGTGTATGGGACACTGGTTTACCTTCTGTGATAGTCTTAGTAACACAGGAGCTTTGCAATGTTGTTATACCCGTGCAAAGCTCATTTAAATGCTGAAGTTTTCATGTGGCACTTGAACTGTTTGGTTCACTTTTAGTCCTATTTTGTCTTTCTGTCCCACTTCAGTATTCTGATAACAAAGAACTCCCTCTCCTAGAAGTGCAGATGCCAGCTGGCTTGGTATCAGGCTTCTGGAATATTTGATTTAATTTTTTCCCCTCCTACTTGGGCTTCCGTGGTTGATCAGCTTGACATTTTTCATCATAATACCTAATAATAGTGGAGGTAGAGAATAATCCATTGGGTTTTTTGCCTTTTAGGAACTGGCTGTCTGCTGATACTAAAGACGAGCGTAACCTTTGGATGCACAAGCTCAACCAAGTCCTTGTTGACCTTCGCATGTGGCAGCCTGATGCCTGCTACAAACCTATTGGAAAGCTTTAAACTCGGGAAGGGAAATAGGAAGAAAATGTGTGTGTGAAAATCCTCATGAACTACACAAAAAAACTAAAATGGAAAAATGGGAAGTCCTCTGGGTCACTTATGCTTTAAATTTAAGAGTATTTAACATTATACAGGACTGTGTTATGCAGTATTTTTATTTCACTTAAAAAATTTTAAAACCTTTTTACTTCCAAGCTTTTGAGTATGGTAGGAAGCAATTAGCTGTTTCTAAATATTTATGTAACTCCTTTTTTGGAAGTCTTCTAGCTAGGTACATTCTCTCATTTAAACAACTAAATTATTTCAGGAAATCACACTTCAGGGCAGGAAGGGAGGTACAAGCTTTCTAGATAACTCAGCTCCCTGAAAGAAACAATAGCTCAAAATACTCTAACAAGGATGCTGCCGAAGCATAAGAAAGATTTAACGTTGGTGGTTTTGTTGGGTTTTTTTGTAATGATCAGGTATAGAAGTTACTAGTCAATTTTATTCTACAACATGCAGCATAGATATTTTTTGCTTGTACAGCATCCTTGTGGTCAGAACAAAACAAATGCACAATATATTCATACTACTTTTGCAATTTTTTATACAAACCAGTATGGGTAAGTGCATGGCATGTACACTATGTGATTTGCAGGTGTGGAATTACGTATGAAGTATATTGCACTTTGATAGAAATGACAGGTCTTGAGTATTTTTATTAGGACTGTTATATAGAAAAATCAAACAGAAAAATTAAGGTTTAGAGCTGCATTCATCAGTATTTCCTGGGATTTATGGTTTGTACGAGGTAGAATTCTCCATTTGAGAACCAGGAATAGGTTAATAGGTTGTTAAAGTGCTTTTTTTTGTTGTTGTTTGTTTTAAATAATAAGACTTTACAAAGCTGCTATGTACCAACTAATACTTGGCTGGCTGAACGTACGGGTCTTCCTCCTCTTGATAGGCATGTGCACAAATACATATATAAACAGTACTGCAGACCCATCATTAAAATGGCAAAATTTCTCAGTTCAAACTTGCAGTTTTCACAGCTTTTTGGTGGGCTTGGTGAAATACCAGCTCATTATTTCACTGTTGCAAAGACAGTAGTGGAATACTTAAAATTGCTATTGCTGTTACACGTTCACACTCAAAACACTAAATTCTGTGAGCTTATACTGTTTTCATCCTGCCACTTTTGTACTTGCTTTTAAATCTAAATTTCTTTTTCTTTTATGTCTTTAAATATTTCCAAACTATGTTTGAGATTTATTTTATTCATTTAAAATAAACAAATAAAACCCTTTCTGGTTTTTTCATAATGTCTTCTACGCATTTGAAACACTAGTTTGTGGGCTAAAGAAGAAAAGCAAGTGTTTAAGAAAGGATTCTATTCTGTACATGTATCCCAAAATTCCACTTGATTTGAGAAGATAATGTGATGCCTTGTAGCACCAAATTTTGTAGTGGGAGGCCAGGCTGTCCGTGTGCAGCAGAATTTTCTTCTCTTTTGTGACAGAGACATGGCAGCAGAGTAACAGAGTAACACTACATGGACACTGCAGGAGCAGATTTCATGCTGGATACGTGTTAGGCTGTCTTCTTCAACTTCCAAGTGGATGTTAAAAATCATTAAATACAGAATTATGAAATGAGTCCACAGAAAGTTAAGAACTGACCTGTATATATCCAAGGGAACAACATATTTTTATTTAGGTTGATTAGGCTATTATCCATTGTAGAAACCACTCTGTTTGTTCACTAACCAAAAAGAAGTTATCCTCATCAAGGAAAGGTGAAAAGTGTAACAGGTGCTCTAAGTTAGAAAAGCTGACCTGTGTTTTGCCAGTTTGGCTGCCAGCCTGCACTCACCCCTGTACTGACTTGCACTGCTGTGTGCCACCTCCTCCCAAGTTCCTCTGCTCTTTTAAGGGTAAGATGAGGAAGATTTTGCAAAAAAATGGTGACGTATTTTTTTCCATGTTTGTAGCAGATCCTTTTTGAAGAGGTCACACTGTGAATTCAGATAGCTTTAGGTAGCTCTAGATGTTCTGTATCTCAAAAATAGTACTTACTGTCTGATTTCAAATACAGCTTTAAGTTTTGTAAAAACCATTTACAGGGTAACATCAAAAAACCTTCCCATTTGTGATGTGTTGGACCTAGCTAGTGACATAATCCCTGCTGTATTCACATGCTCTGCCTCTCCCCCTAAAAGACCTTGATGGACCATTCTGCCTGGAAATACATATTGCTATAAAGTTTGAGTTGCATGGAGCTATACTTAGCTTTCCAAGAGAAACTTTTTTTCCTGTTTATTTCTTTCTTCCCTGTGTATTTGTCACCTTCAGCCAATCTAAGCACCAGGAGACAGTTAAACTAATGGAACAGACTAAATTTATAGTTCATTACTGCTTTAGTGTAAGTAAGCTTTCTCAGTAGCATTTTGTTTTTGAACATAGGACAAGTATTTTTAGAGTGGTATGGGTAAGTGATTGATGGTTGGGGGTGCAGATCTTCAGCTGGTTTTTGCACTTGAAATAATAGATGCTGGTTGTAAAAGCTGATGGCATAATAGGCCCAAACCTGATCTTTATTTGCAGACAGTTACTGCATTGCAAATCGGGTTTCTGCATACAGCCTAATCTGGAGCTGCAGAGCTCGCCTCTGGCACAAGGGCATTGTTGCCCTTTGGTTGGGGCACCTCCAGCCAGAGGCAAGGCCACTGCCTGGTGTCCCTCAGAGACCCCATATCCAGCATGGAACTGTTGTACTGGGCAAGCCTGAGAGCTTTGCTTTGGGATTCAGCTGTGGTTTCAGGCTGTCTTTAAGATGGTGTAATTGTATAAGAAACATTGTTTTTCCCATTGTTCAGAAATTGAAGAAGTTCACTAATAAGAAAGTCTCTAAGTGAAAAACACTTTGCTCTGGGCAATGAAGCTTATTTTAGCTGAGGAAATTTCAGTTTTACTAGTTTGTAAAACTCCTAATTGGTGTTATTAAACCTCAAATGAAATACAATAATTTGCAATGAAATTGCCTTGAAAATTAGGCTTCTAAACACGATTCCCTTCCCCCTGTTAATTGCTACACTTCTGTATGCTGGTGTAGAGGAAATCATCTGATATTCTGTAATTATTGCCAGTGCTGTACTTGGTCTATAGTAAAACCATGTGGATGCACTTGTTTCTGTCCTTGTGGTGTATTAAATGAAAGACAAGAGGCCTTCATAGGTAATAAGAAAGAGAGGATGTTCTACCTGGCCAGGGTGCATGGAATGTTGTTTGGAAATAATTGGTACAGAAAGGAGAGAGACTTCCTTTTCCTTCTGATGCTAAATAATTTCCCCAGGCATGACTCTCTGGAGTTGAAGCTATTTCTTGGGAGACTGGGTATTTTGGTAACATCTAAATGCCTTGAATGAATTGGAGCCTTATTAACAAGTATCATTCAATTAAAGAATGTATTCCCTTTTGGTTTCCTAAAGTAGGTGACGTGAATATTTACTTAAGTGTTAGCAGTAATCCCAAAGGAATTTCTGTCTTAATAAAAGACACAGCATTGACTGCACTCTAAAAAAAGGAGCAGGATCTAGGAAAGCAATAATACGTGCTTCAATCAAAATAGTATTAGCCAAGTCATCCTCTGCATATTCAAAATGTTGAGCATCTCCTTCGGTTTGGACCACAGCCTAAGAGCTGCCTCACGGGTGATGCAGCCTTGTGCCAAGGGATAATGCTCAGAGCAGGGGCCGTCTACCTGAGCTTTGGCTGATCAGAGTGGCTTTTACTTGTCACGTTAATGCTTCCTGTTTACCAGATTTTTCTCATCTATAATTAATGCCATTTTATGCTGTCTGATACCTCCATCACCAGTAAGGTTGCGAATAAGATAGAGCTAATTTTTAAATATTTATTTATTTTACTAAGAACATTGGATAAGCTGGTGAAAAACTACATTAATTCTTAACCTTCAAGTCTGCCTATGAAGTAGAGCAAGTAAGGGCTGCCCAGTATTTTCAGTGGTTCCCTGGGTCATGCCTGTAAAAGACATCGGAGTGGGCACATTATTTGTTAGGAAGCAAGAGAGCAAAGGTATATTACAGGTTGAAAAAACAACCTGTTCTAAATACATGAAGAGTTGTCAAGTGAGTATCTTATTCATGGTGGGGAAGAGAACCTGTGTTCAGTCAGCCTATGCTAATGCTGCCAGGCAAATCAAAACTAGTGCCATGTTATTCCTGGCACACTTTAATAAGCAAACAGCAGCTAAATAATGTATTGATAGTCACGGCAATTACTGACACACAGTTTATAGCAACATAATGAGCTTGAGGTTCCCCCTACTACTTTTGGATCAGATGAACCGTTGAAACAGTACAAATGGAAAGTCAAGCATAATAATGTTCTGCAGGGGAAAAAAACAACAAGGTAGGGCTAGAAGTTTGCTATACATAGAAAAAAAAATTGCAGATCTGCAAACCAGTACAATGAACAGTCCAGCTGGCAGGTATCCTTTGATTTTTATTTTTATAGCTCCACAGAAAAAGCATAGCCTACTTGTGCAGGTGAGATACAAACCAAAAAGAATGCTGCTGTGTTATGTCCACTGCTACTGGCTCTGGTAACTTTCCCTCCCCCTATTTGTGTGTGTGTCTTTAATCATCTTGACTCGTAGAATGTACTGGGAAGCATCACCATAAATCATGTTAAGGCTCTGGCAGGTTGGGAGTCAGTGTCCACCTTGATCTTTGAATACAGCTTCAATCTGCTCATTGAATGGATTCTCCTTTCCAAGGACTTGAGGCCATTCGTGTAGTGCCTTCTGCCAGGTAATGCTTGTTCCAAGGGCTGCAGCAATCTGCAAACAGCACAAATACTATCAATTTCTTGTGTTTCTCTAATGTAGTGGTTTCATGCCAGCATTTAGGAAACCCCACCAGCAGGAAGAATCCTCTGTATAGCCACATGATGGACTGTAACCTCTAACCAAAGGAAATACCCCATTCTAGCTGCTTGACCAGGGGAAAATCCTTCTGAACAGTGAAAATAGAGTGAAGACCATATACCTGCAGCTCTCTGACCAGTCGTTTCTCTAATGATAGTCTGTCTCTAACCACTTTCTGATGTCAATGGTGACTAGTCCATAAACTGCTTTTCAAGAGCCTTAAAGTCTGATTTTTATTTTTTCTTCCTGTTGAACATTTTGAAAGTATGTCAAAAGCACTGCTTGGATATAATGCAGAGACCTCTTGCAAGCCCAAATGAATTCATGCTCCTAAATGCCTCTGGTAGTTCTAATGAATGTTCTGTCTGCTCTCCTGGAAGGAAACCACAGGTGTTGAGGAAGGCAGGCCCAATTATATCTAGTTTTAAAATGACCCAGCTCTGCTCCTCTAAGTTTGTACCTGCTGCTGGTTGTCTTCAGAGTTTTTTTCCCATGAGACCTGCAGAAATGGTAGAATAGCTTTTCTCCTCAATATAAGTATCAGTCCAACTTTCACAGAGATTTTTGCCCATCTGCTGTATTGCCAGGGTGGAAGACATCAAGGGTAGTAGAAATGGAAAGAGAGAACAGCCTGATTCTCCTTTAACCAAATTTTCCCAGTACTTTTGGAACTCCTGACAGGCAATTATATTTGACTTATACAGTAACTTTATTTTCAACCCAAACATTTCAACACTGACATTGATCACAATTATGAAGGCTAACAAAGCCTTTTTTTTTAAATTTAAGGACTGAGAGGGGGTTTATAGAATCAAGCTATTCATTTCAAAGTTTGGGAATAGACAGAGGCCTTTGGGGAATTTTTATGCACTTCTTTTTAAATGTGCTTTTGAAAGAAGCTGTAATGATGGTTTGGGAAACAAAAACTTACTTTTGTTCAGAACTTGTATACAACACGACACATTTGTGGTGTGGAAGCTCTTTGGCTCTGGTCAGTAGAGGTCTCCTTAAGCTAATGGAGGGATTGGGGCAGGGGAGAAGGAAAGAGGAGACTGTACAATAGAATGTTTTTTTTCTTGGTTGCAGTTTCTACTGACCTGTTTTTATTCTGGGACATGTTATGTCAGCCAGGGGGCTGAGACCTGCCCCTGTCAGAGTGGTCCATTCTGGCATGCAGTGTCCAAACCTTCTTCACAAGTTCCTAAGCCTTCCATATATTTTTTTAGAAGGATGAGTTGGTTGGTTCCTTGGTTTAAAAAGCCCTATCTTTGCACGGTGCATCCTTTGCAAAGGTATCACTGGAGGTGTGCTCTACAGTGTTCAGACTACTGTTGACTGTAATTTAAGGTATATGTGCTTAAACTGCCCTAAATTATTACCTAAATTAGGTCCTGCTCACTCATCGCTTCATGAAGTCCTGATGATTTCAATAATTTACTCTAGATGAGTAGTGTGGTACAGAGAAGGGTTTGTGATTCTAGAAATTGCTTTTCTTAGAGGTCTTTTTTACATTCCGAAGTTCTTGTGCTTTGCGACATGCTATACTTTATACAGAGTTTGCAATTAATTTTTTTTTGGTGAAGATGACAACCCCTGAGCAAGTTCCTAAAAGGAGACACTGCCCAATGCTCACAGAGCTCTGGGTGACTGTGATTGGGAGGCAGCTGTGATATATCAGCAGCTTCAGGCTATCTGTTTTCTCCTTGTGCACCACACTGGCGATGGGCGTGCTTCTCAGCAAAGTGTAAATACTGAACTCATCTGATATGTGCCACTTCAGCTTTTTCTCTGCATTTCTGCGTGGAATGTGCTTTGCTATGACTTAGGGAAGAAAAAGGGAGAAGCTAATCACACTCAAGCTGTGCTTTCCTGCCTATACATAAACATTAAGGATCTTCCAAGCGTCTCGGGTTCCAGTTTGTGATGCTCAGGGCTTTCACGTTCTCCCTGGTAACTTCATAAAAAGCAAGAAATGAAGCTGTTTGCTCAGGATCCTGTTGAAATTCATGGCCCTGTCATCCAAACAAAGCAATAGGCTGTTCTAGAGGGAAGTGATGTCCTTGAAGCCATCTGGCATTCACAAGGATTTGCAGGGAAATTTTCTAGTAAGGAAGAGATGCTGAAGGAAAATGCTGGGTTTCCTCTCTAGTCACTGGGAAGAGAAAGTCAGATTTCTTCCGAGGACAACCAAGCTGGGCTTTGGGGAATGTGTCTCAAAGACAGCTCTGGAGGGAACTTGGGAGGACTGAGGATGCACTTTGCTTTTAGGTCTTGAAAGTAAATGATGTGAATTTCCTCCCTGCTGAGCTGGGTGTTTTGGAAAAAACTTTATGGAGGCAAATTTTAGCTTTGAAACTTTAAGTGGAATGCAATTATGTCAATAATGAGCGTTTTGTTTGCAGCCTTCTGTTTTGCAACTTCATGAAAGCACGCAGGAAACCCCTTTTCCCTGCAAGAAATTTGCAGGAAGGGAATGTACTTCTGGGCCTGGCTAAAAAAATCAGTACTTGGTGTTTATCCCTTCTTTCAAGGGTTTTTAAATATAAAATATTGCCTGAATGGGGACTATGTGGGCTAATTTTTCCTGCCTGAGTGCCTAACCTGACTTTTCTCCAATGAATGAAAAACTGGACTAGCTCTAATGGTGAGTATTGCCTATTTTCTTATTTTCTTTTCCTTCTCCTTGTATTTGTAGCCATGCAAGCTTCAGTTAGGAAGATTCAATTCCCTCCTACATCCCTCCCAAATGTCTGGACCATGGATTACTGGATATACATGCTGACACCTGCTTCTACCACGGTTATACTAGCAGATGATTTTTTAAATTAAACAGGCAGTAGATGAACAGCAGGTGAAATTCAGGGGCTGACAAGAGAGGCTGGCATATCCTACCCACTGCTGTATCACAATGATGAGGGATCACCATGTACACTGTCAATTCACCCTTGGCAGACAGGGGCACTGTGGTTCTTTTATCCCAAACTCCACATTTTCTCTGCATCGAAGGCAAGAGCTTAAGTGTTTATGCTTTCCTTGTAGTGCTGCTTGATTCAAAAATTCAGGAACATTTGTCAGGTGCTTTGAGATGTACAGAGGGGAAATTCAATAGAAATGCCCACGCTTGGTCTTATATGTATTTGCCAAGCTGTACATGAGGCGTGGGGAATACCTGCAGACATTAAAGTAAGAGGCTCTGTTTACTTGATGAGCTGCATGGAATCAATCCTCTCCAACTAGGCAGCTCTGTATGGTGCAAAAGCCATAACTGCCCAGAGGCATTCATGTTGGTAGAAAGTAAAATTTTAAATAAAACTTGCATGAGGAGTGAGTGAATTGTTTATCATCTTTCTCAAGTGTACTTTTAAATACCACCCTGCTAACACTTCCCTTTCTTTTTATTAACAGAGTTGCTCTTTCAAAACAGAACTACATCTCTGTCCAAATAGTGCTATATTGATAAAAGACTTCTGTACACTAACAGAAAAAGAAAAATGTATTTCAAGCAGTGGATGTTTGGATAAGGCCAATTAATAAATTCTAAAAGGAAAATAATTCACTTGGAGTGAGGCATATCTACAGCTGGCACCTTGACTGTAAGGGAAAATGTACCTATAAAAGCATTAACATCATCCTAACAGCAGCAGGGGGAGATCACAACCACTGCAGGATGCCAGGTCCAGAGAGAGGGAAATAAGACAGCACTTGGCTGGATCCTGCAGCTCAGCACTCCAGGGCTGTATGTAGGTTTGCCGCTGCCCTTCAATGTCCTTTTGTAATTTTCTTTTTGCTTAGGAAGGATCCCGTTAAGATAAATTTTTCTTGCCTTTAGCTCCGTGCTACCTTGCAGCTGCTGGTGGGATACAGGATGTGGGCAAGAGCCTGGATGAAAAGCTGTGTTATGGCAAGCCTGGCTCCCACTGTTTCCTGGTGCTCGGGGTTATAAGAAATCTCAGGCCAGCTTCAGGGTAAGACAGAAAAACGATGCAAAGACCTCTTCTGCTTCACTCCTCAGTCTTTGTATGGCAAAGTTTCCCCAGATGGCAGGGTTGGGAATGGGGTTTGTTTCATCACTGTTTTCACTCTCATTTCATTTGCCAAGTTTTCTCTTAATTGCTTCCTTGCAAAAGGCCTGCAGCAAAAAAAATCCAGGCACACTTTCTCCACATCCCCAGGCTGTGATCTCATACTTTCATGCAGCTACCGTGTGGTAGACAGGCAGGAATTTCTGCTAGGAAGGAGTCCCTCTTCGAACAGGAGGCTCCTTTAACTTGGCAAGGCTAAGCAAGGCACCGTATTGCTCCAACTGACTGCCATGGGTGTAAAAGATAGCAACTGAAGCAGCTATTTTGCCTTTGGACTTCCCCCTGCAGGTCTCCTCCAGCTGAACTGACAGCACAGTCAACGGAGAAGCTGCCGAAATGTTGGAATCCATCAATGCTTGCAACACACGCCTGTTGAAGTGCTTCTCCCTTGACTGCTCTTTCCCAGCATGGAAAACAGCCTTGCATTGGGTTGTATGGTGATGAGGGTGTGGGAGTCAATACATGCAGGGTGTTAGCTCACAACAGAAAACTGGTCCATCAAATCCCCCCACGCTTTGGAGCACGGGGAGCTACCAAGTGGCACTGCCAGTGGCTGGGCAGCACGGTGGGGTTTGCCTGCATGGCTTGGTCATTCCAGGGTGGAAGGGAGTGTACAGTTGGGCGTGTGGGGGAAGGCAGTGGTGCCCTAGGCAACAGCTTTCCCCAAACTGCTCCCACCATGGCACAAAGCTGGCACCATCTGCCACAAAAACATCATGGAGGAACATCACTCCTTGTTTCAGCTGTCACCGAGACCTGCACCCCTGGGCAAGGCAAGAGTGTTGGGAAAGCTGGTTGCTTGGAGGGCACCTTTCCCTCATAGGAGCAGGTAGCATGAAATTTCTGATCCCATGGATGGAGAGCAGCCACTGCTGATGCCAGGCAGAGCCCTCTAACAACATAAAAAATCAGCCCTGCTGTTGTTGCTGTCCCTCTCCATCTTGTCCACTTCTGGCAATTTGCCCTCTTTGTAATTTAACCCAGCCTAAGTCTTGCTCCAAAGAGTGGAGATTGGAAAGCACGGGCAACAGGAGTGGTCTTTGATTTTAGGACCTGCCCACCACCCCATGTTGACTCTGTGGCTGGGCGTGATGGTGTTGCAGCCATCCAGAGAGCCCTGCCAGGCTGTGCCCTCCTGTGTGAGCCCTCACTGCTACAGGCTGCAAGAGGCATTTCAGCTCACACACAGCTCTTCCCAGGACTGTACAGAGGAGACTGGCAGCTGCTTTGCATTGCACACGTGTTTGAAATCTGCTGCTATTGTATAGAAAACCAGCTGGCTTTGTTTGTAGCCCATTGCAGAACATGTTCTCTCCAAGTGTTTTACTGGGTCAGAATAAACTATTTTGAAGTGAGTACAGTGGGAACCAGGCACCCTCACACTAGGTTATCAAATCCAAGCAAGGACTTAGAGCAGAGCAGCTGCTTCTCCTTCCCTTTCGATTACCTCTGACTGAAAACCTTCGCCTGCCACCTGTCCTAGGAGGCCAAGCAAGCAGGAAAAAACTTAATAATATGTAGGTGTTAAACATAACCAATTTAAATATATAGCTTCAAAAAAAAAGCTTTGTTCCAGGCTGCAACAGGGAAACCCATGGCCTCAGAGGCTGCAGAGCAGGGGCAGGGCTGGAGAGGACCTGCCTGGTTCCTGCAGTGCTGCATTTCTGTCCTGATCCTGCAAAACTCCCTTGGGTGTTTGGGCAGGCAGGTGGTCAGCCTAAGTGGGGAGCATCAGTTTTTGTGCATTAAGAGCTATTTGGTCATGGTACAGGTCAATGAGGGAAAGAGGCAGAAGACCTTGCAGGAGCCAGAAACAGGGATTTCAGCTCTGGGGCTGGACCCATTGTTTAGATTGGCCAAAGAAGGCCAAGGGCACCCTGGTCTGTATCAGCAACAGCGTGGCCATCAGGACCAGGGCAGCAATTGTCTCCCTGTGCTCAGCACTGGTGAGGCCACCCCTTGAACCCCGTGTTCAGTTTTGGGCCCTTTTCTACAAAAAGGACATTGAGGTGCTGGAGGGAGTCAGCAGAGAAGGACAATGGAGCTGGGGAAGGATCTGGAGCACAAGTCTTATGAGGAGGTCTTTTACCTGGAAAAAATGCTTTAAGAAGGTTGTGACGAGGTGGGGTTGGTCTCTTGGCCCAAGGAACAATCAACAGGGCAAGGGGAAGAGGTCTCAAGCTGCACCAGGGGGGGTTTAGGTTGGATATTAAGAAAAATTTCTTTAGGGAAAGGGTTGTCAAGCACTGGAATAGGCTGCCCAAGGAAGTGGCTGGGTTACCTTCCCTGGATGTATTTGAAAGACCCTTGGAGATGTGTTGCTTAGGGACCTGGTCTAGTGTTAGGTTAAAGGTTGGCCTCCATGATCTTAGAGGTCTTTCCAACCCAAATGATTCCATGGCTCTGTTTTAAAGGAGAAACCCCCCGAACCTGCATCCCTGAGGCGTGCCAGCCGGGTGCCTGGGGCAGCATTGGGCGCTGGCATCTCGCATCCTGCCCACTCCCACCCATCTCCTGGGGCCGGGTTCTTACCTGGCTGGGGTGGAAGCCATCGACTGGTTCAATCAGCTGCCAGGGCTCACCTCCCATCTTGTGCCACTCCTCAGCCGCTGCAAACAGTGTAAGCAGAGGGGTTGTCACCAGTGAGCACGGAGTCGCCCGCCTGGAGATGTGCCCCCCTCTCCTGCAAAGCACCACTGGTATTTTTAAACACACGACAGCTCTGCATGAAGATTATGATAATTCACATAAAGTTGTCAGAGCCAATAGTGTGTACAATCCCCTCTCCTCGGGGCAGTATTTAAGATTTTATTGTTAATTTTTTTTGTGTGTCTCTGAGATATTTATGCAAGAAAGCGCTTTGAACATAAATGATCGTAAAACAATTCGCTTTCCCTCCCAACTAAGATGGATGCTGTACCAAGTAAGGCTGTAAATTATTTAATACTGTTTTAATACTTTTGCATTTCCCATGTTAGTTGCATCCTCAGCAGTGCAAAAAAAAAAGTAAAATAGAGATAAACAGCACTTTTTAGAGAAAGAGATGGCAACAGAATATTCACATGAGCTGAAGTCTGCAGGAACGACTGTCATTTTTGGTTACTTCTCTTCTGAGTGGTCTTTTTCAACTCCAACAAAATAACCTTTTGAATTACATAAGCGTGACATTCAATGCAAATGATGCTGTGCTGTAAGCCCCGGAGCCATCAGAGAAGTAAAAAGCTTTCTCTCTTCAAAAGGACTGTGGAGTGATCAAACATGGGACTTGTGGATATGGCATTAACAGACTGTAAATTCAATAATTCCTTTTATAATGACAGGTTAAGAATTCTTAATAGCATTATGCAAGCATCCTGTCAGGAGGAAAATGTTCTCCATTCAAGCACCACTATTGGTCTAGATTCACCACTGTTTGTTGTACCCTGGCTATTGTGTAAAAAAGTGTTGTCTGGGTCCCCATGCTAACTTCACGTTCACAAAAAGGCAACATTCCTGCTTTGACTATAGAAGCCCACTTGAGACGCTTCACTCAGCACCCAAAGTAACCTGTTTCAAGACACAGGGTTTGGAGCTTTGTGGCCAGCTTGTAATGTGTTGGGCACAACACATACCTTAGATTACACTACAGAGCACCCATACAGATCAACAGAGGGAACTTGCCTAACTCTCTCTATATATGATATTCTACAATGATTATGAGCCTTGTGCACTGTGTTTTACTTTGTAGAGGGACTACTGTTCCAGTGCCAGAAATAGCAGAGGAGTAAGTAAGAAAAACAAGGTTTATATCAAGTTAGGTTGATTTAGACCATTATATTTGACCTCTAAAAATCCTAGAGCAGTTGAGCAAATATCCACCAACTTAGTAGGTCCAGAGTTTGTGTTAAGTGTCTATTGCCTTAGCTAGACTAGACTAGAGCTTGCTCCCATGCACATCAAGAAAAAGCCAAAACAAGCAACCTGTATCCCCCTATTTATTGCACTGCTTGTTAAAGGAACCATTACTTTCTGCAGCCAAGGGCAACATGTGATCTTGAAAGTCCATTTAAATCCAGGATAAATTATAGTGTACTCAAATTTTACTCTGACAGAGTTGTGACCTGCTACGTACATATATATGCCCAGGCCAGCCTGAAATCAATGTACTCATCACAGTGTGCAACCACTGCTAAATATTTGATGTCTGGAGAGTTTCATGGAGGATTCGTGCTTCCTTCAGAAGGAGACCAGAAAAGTAGGTCAGCAGCCTTAGTTGGCTTTTGAGCACACTCAGGATCTGACAGCTTTCCTCATGGCAAGCTCCAATCGTTGGCTCCAGGGCTGCAAGAAACTTTGCAAAGTGTCTTTCAAAGCTGATGTTTGTGTATGCATGTGTGATTTTGTTTACTTCATTTATTTAATGCGGTGTAATCAAGAGCAGCAAATTATATTAAGATGTTTCTTTTTGTAAAAGCAAATAAATTACCTAAAGTTAGTAATTTAACTTATTAAAGTAATTTGCCTACCCAGCAGGTAGTTCATTCCAAATCCTAATGACTTGTTAAATATTAAGTAGCTGAGGCAAAAGCTGCAAAGAGACTTGGACACCCTGAAACTCTGTGCTGCAATAATGAACTTGGCAGTGGAGCCCACCTCTACAAGAGGAACTTTTGGACAGAAAGACTACCTCTCCTATCCTTACTTCTTTACCTCCTCCTTCTCCATATGGTCTTCATGAGACCCAAACCAGCTTCCTGAACTGGGTCACGTAGGATAAAATAAGTTTGTGAATTTTGATAGGATTTGGCTGCAAAGTGAGTTTTTGATAATCTTAGGTGCCTTGGCAGCTTCGTGCTTTCGAGGACAGCCAGGCCCTGATGGGGAAATGTGTTAGAGATGTACACTTTAAAATATTGACAGACTGCTTCTGTCCCTTCATGGCTCCAGATTTAGCTGTTTGTGTGCTGGGATTTAAAATATAATATCCAGCTACAATTTTTTGGTAAGGACCAACATGGAACTTTCTGTGTGAGTATAAAAACAGGGAAATGCAAATCAAGGTTTATATGCTGTTTTTGGAACATAAACATTCATGCTATTGGGGAGAGCCCCCAGGTGGCCAGGGCTGGAGCTCCTGCCCTGTGAACTGAGGCTGAAGGACAGGGATGATCCATTTTGAGGAAGAGCCTATGAGGATGGGGACAGTCTCTTCATAACAGTGCACAGTGGGAGAGGGAGCAACAATGGGCCAAAGTTGAGACATGGGAGATTCCAGCTGAAAAAAAAAGCCTTTTTCCTACTTTCCCATCACTGTCTAACTACTTGAATATGTTGCCCAACTCAATCCCTCACCTCATGCTGATCCTTGTTTTCAAAAAGAAGGAGTGTTTCTCCTTGTAATGAAGCTGGGTTGATGCTGGGTGATGCCTCAAGCTGGACCCCTGTGCTTCTTGCACAGGAAGCCAAGCCGAGAGGGATCCAGGGACAGATGTCTGTCCCCAGCCCCACAGGGACACTGTCCACTCATGCTCAGGCTAACAGCAAAAATTTCATGGCTTTTTAAGTTTATTTTTAAGTGTCAGTTGCAGAAGAATGATTTAGGTAATGCGCTTACCTAATGTCACTAAAGATCACAGAAGGACAAGTTCTGTAAGCTCTTCAAGTCAGAAGTGGGTGTTTAAAGAAACACAGGAAAGAAGCCAGTTATTCCTGGGAGAGGTGCTTCTACTTTTGAGAACAGTGAGTTAAAAGAGGGTGACTGTGTTATTCAGGCAGGAAAATGGCTGATAAAAAGTTCTCCTTCCTGAGGCACTGCAAACTACAGCTCATGAGGACCACCTTCACCACTGCAGGTACGCATCTCCAGCCTAGACAATCCACTATAAAAGCCATGATCAAAAATATAAACAAATCTTATGGACCAATATAGGTTCAAGATTTCTTATTTTCTTCATCAGCCTGAAAAACTGCAATGGGCAAGCAGGAGGGATTTTTAGCAGAGGCATGTCTGCTTTCCCTGTCACCTTGCCACCCCGTGGCCTGTGTGCTGTACATCACTGGGAGCAGCAGGCAGGCTGTGGTCCCCAGGCTGATGGTGGGGTCTTGTCTCA
Organism: Xenops minutus; assembly: GCA_035221455.1. NCBI lineage: Eukaryota > Metazoa > Chordata > Aves > Passeriformes > Furnariidae > Xenops > Xenops minutus. The sequence goes on from JAWWEE010000074.1 coordinate 46,356,246, forward strand.
GCAAAGGTCCATGGTTACCCAACTCAGGGAAGATGGGAAATGGCTTTAAGGGCCCTCCCTTGGCTGCAGCCCCGCCAGCAGGGTCACCTAGGCTGGCTGGTTATTCTGCCCTTTTCCTGGTACAGAGCTAAAATATGAGGAGCATATTAGCAGCCTAGCACTTGACTAAATGCTTTGTGAGGAAGAGGGTAAAAAAAAAAAAGCAACTTACTTTGTCTCAGTGGGAAATCCATGTAGAAAATATCAAAGTTGGCAAATTTCTCAGATCTCGCTATTTCTTTCAGGACATTGGAAAGTTGTAAAGCTCTCTGCAAAAATCAAGTGATTTAATGACTATTCATGGACTCCGCTTTTGTCACTGATGCACAGCCAGGAATTTGAAAGCTAATGTTGCCTTTTCAGCTGGGGCAAAGGAGGTGAAATGGGGCTCTTCATCATAACATGGACTTGCATGAGCACCACCAGCCTTTGAGCTACCCAGTTCATCACACGACACATCCTTGCAGGTTACACTGAGGCCTCAGCTGATTTCATAAGTTTAATACAGCATATGGTTATTTTACAGGAGACCTCTTTTAGTAGTGTCCACATGCTTACGTAAGTATTCTGAATTTCTCAGTTTTGAAGGCCTCTTGATGAGTGGCAGCCTAGTAACTTTCATTTCTCTTAAAGGAACACCAAACTTTTCTACAAAAGACATGTTCTCTTTTCCTATTTTCCTTTCTGATGCTATGTTGTAGATGCTAATGCTTATCCATGCAGACCAAATTCCACCCTTACTTTCAGCAGAGTAAATTACCTCCACTGAGCGTCTGCCTGATACATCCAGTGTAATTTCTACAGCCATAACAGAGATCAGGATCTCCTAAATATTTAAATTGTGCAGTTTGGATAATAACATAGACAATTAGTTTCAGACAGGGGCTCAGAAAGATTAATTCATACCCTGCAGACATATGCATTGTTCATGGGCAGAAGTTACATGTACTCTATATTCTGTATTGTTGGTACGAACACATAAACTGTAATCCTGCAAAGATTTCTGAATGTGCTTAAGTGCCTTCTCTGAAGTCAAGAGGGACAGGGCATAAAATGAAATACATATGTAAGCTTTGGTGAAATTAGGGCCAAATTTTGTTGTTTTGTGAATATAAATATTAATACAACTATACACAAAGATGGTATTTTTGATAATATTTGGTTACTGGCTCTTTTACATGGCTGCAGGGGATTTCTGGGATTAAAAATCAGCTTGTACCATAAGCAAATAAGTGGCTGGTATTATGTGTCATTCACTTCTGCAGCCAGATTTTTAGGGTGAGTTTTAAGACATCTCTGTTCTGTCTGTTCCCATTCCTGCACTCAGCCTGGATGCTCCCTGGTCACACCATCTGGTGATTAAGTCCACAGAAATGTGTCTGAGGAAGATTAGCACAAATCCCAAATGAAAAAAGGGTAAGGCTACTGCTCTCAGGACCTGCTCCTGCTGCCAGCAAAATCTATGCAGCCAGCTTGTCATACCAACAGCTATTTGATTCACAAGCCTTTCCATCCTTATCAGGTATGTTTTCTTCTTAAAGAACATGGACCTGAACAGTTTTGTCTCAGGGAGATCATATCCCTTGAGAATAAATTTGGGGCGGCTGAGAGATTATAACAGGAATCCCTTTACGAATCCCTTCACTTGAGCATGCTGCCTCCCAGGGCCTGAGAGATATTTGAAAGGAGGGGTGTGGATGTTTCCACATTTTCTCATCACTGTTGGAAGAAAAAAAGTGTGCTGACACCTTGCCTTTGAGGCAATTTGGCTTATATCCTCAGACACAAGGACAGGATGAAATAGTCTCTGTGCAAGAGGGCGGTCCTGCTGCAGCATCCTCGAGACTTACCTCTGAGGTCAAATTCCTGAGGGTCTCATTGGGGGTCAGCCAGCCACTGCAGGGGCTCACCTGGACAGGCAGGGGGAGAAGGGCTTTAGCAGCAGGCCAAGGGGACAAGGGGACTAGTAAGCTACAGCCAGACACCTTACCTGGAGGCAGTCAAGGAAAGAATAAATTTGGCTGTACGTGACATCTCTGTTCAGCTGCCCTGCAAAGCAGAGAGAGGGAAACCTCATGTGCCTGACAGCCAAATGTCACTTCATTTTGCAGGTCTGAGCATTCCCATGCATTACATCCCTGGGTGGGAAGACGCACTCCAGGAGCACCACCCCACTCCCCACCCCCAGGTGACCCTCCCACTGCCAGAGCTGGGGTGCAATAGAGGTGGCACCAACCCATCCTTCCCACAAAGGTGCCCATGTCCTCATGGCATGCAAAGCTGCTTTTGCTTCTCCTGCATCCCTCTTCTGCCTTTCCCAGGTGATTTGTGTTGCACGTGGGGTTAGTCATCACAGCCTATGCCAATCTCTGAAGTGCATGACTGATATTTTTTCCATTAACGTGTCTCACACCTGCCAAAGAAATGCAGGATTTGCAAAGTAGAAGGATGCCTGTGTATGCTCGCATTTACCTCACAGAGGTTAGCCTTAAAAGGGAGAAACAATTTTGTTGTCATGGAGGGAAGTGGATATGTTTGTGTGGGTGAGCAAATTCAGGCACCGAGTCAAACCCTCAGCTGACATTCCCTAAAATTCACCGTGCTAGGCAATAGCCTGGCTTGCTGAGAAAAATTCTCCATTTTCTCCATCTTTTGCTTCTTTGGTAGCTACAACTAAGATGGGAATTACATGGCCACTCAGTGGTCTGAGCCTATAATGCACTGATCATTCCGTCAGGCTTTGATACTGTTGTAGTGCTGAAATATGAAATTTTTATTATTTTTTTAAGAACTGCAAAGTATAATCTCTCCCGAGTGAAATGGGCTCCTCAGGTTGCTTTCTAGTGGCTCCCTGATACAGATGTGATTGCTGCCTGTCATCCAGCAGCAGTGTCAGCTGCCCAGGGAGCAAAGGAGTGGGAGTTCAAAGATCTAGTGACACTCCTGGATATTAGGGATGTCCCAGACCCCTATAGCCTGGAGCACCAGGCTGTCAGGGGGACCAGGGATTTGGCAGAAAACCAGACTGGTGTCTGGTCACGCCTCACCAGCAGCCACATGGGGAAACCTGCTCACAGCCCATTGGAGAATCTGCCAGAAGGGACCCCTTGCTGCAAAACATGTTGTGTAGGACTAATTGGGTCCCTCCAAGGCAAATCGGCCCCTCTGAAAAATTTCCAGCTGGTTCTATAGTTAATCACTCCTGATTTGCCTGGTGCCAAAAATGCTATGTGTTGTCTCTGATAATTAGATATCCAGTAGAGGAACCATTCCTGTGATAAATATGCACTCATGGAAAGAAATGGGTTTATGAGACTGAAAAATAATTATCACAGGTTTTCCCTTTCCTGAAAAGGGCAAGAGTTCTCTCTTTCTTTTTCTCTCCTTTCCTTTTCTCTCCTTTCCTTTTCTCTCCTTTCCTTTTCTCTCCTTTCCTTTCCTTTCCTTTCCTTTCCTTTCCTTTCCTTTCCTTTCCTTTCCTTTCCTTTCCTTTCCTTTCCTTT
>JAWWEE010000074.1:46359887-46753479 GCA_035221455.1 Xenops minutus
CCCTTCCCTTCCCTTCCCTTCCCTTCCCTTCCCTTCCCCTCCCCTCCCCTCCCCTCCCCTCCCCTCCCCTTTTTTTTTTCATTGGTAGTAGTATAGTGCTTATTACAGAAAAATATAACAAGGTATCAGGAATAGAAAGGGGGAAGACGATTGTCAGATGTAAAAGAGATTCCTCTACACAAATACAAATAAGTACATGCTTTTGGCCTAAAATTTGGCAGTGGAATGTCCATGATTGCATCTTATGCACACTCTCAGCTGGAGACCAAGGGACTTACTCCAGCTGTTTGCACAAAAACTTCCTTTACTACCTGCATAAAGTATTTCACATTCTTTATCTGCTGAGGGGTGGTATGGGCTTGTAGAGAAGGGATTCTGCAACCCTCTTCCAAGCTTCCCCACCCTACCACCTCCTGCAACCCCAGGGAAATGTTTCCACACAGACTCCAGAGGCACAGCTACCAGATCAAGCAAGGATGAATGTCACACCTCAGTGCAAACGAAAGCAGCCCCCTGAGATTACATTCCTCCTCGCTGCTTGGCACAGGATGAAGCCCAGGAGTCACTGGTCTGCTAATGGTTTCATTCAGACCCTGAGATGACAGGCCCCCAAAGGCAGCCTCCAAATCTTTGAAAAAAAATGCCCCAAAGCATTTTATGGCAACTGCACTCTGAGGGAATGCCCCCAAAACATGCCTGCACATGGTGTGAGGTTTCAGTTGTCACACCTGTAGGTAGTGTAGGAGGTGGCAGGCACCCAGGTGGAATATTTACTTCTCTAATATATAACCAGTCTTTTGCAACTCCCTGACTTAATCTTCTGTCCTGGTCCACATCCAATTTTACCACAACATCCACCAGTCAGTGAATGGAGTTGTTAACTAAATGTCTCGCTCCATCTGTAAAAACAACCAAGATTAAGTGCAGGCAGGCTGGCCACAATCTGGGGCCAAGGCTGAGGGAGAACAGCTTGTTCCCATATCCACAGCATGTGTTGAGCCTGGTTTGGAGATGAGGGGGTCTGGCTGTGGGGAAACTGGGCAGGAAAGGGATCTGCCCTGTCCTGCAATGGGGATGGTGGGAGTTGCCGTTCCTAATTCTGCTGCACAGCCAATATCTGACTCATCTTTCTCGGATCTCCACCAGCCTGTCAGGTTTGCTAAAAATTCTCAATAGATTCATAAATTATTTAGGGAGAGACGGCAACATGGGGAGGCAGATAACCCTACAACACCTTATATTTACCTAGAGGATGGTATCTGTCATGCAGGTTGTCCCAGAGGAAGCGACCATCTACCAAGCCTGTTAAAATCACGTGGCTGCCGTTTGGGAGACGAGAGTCGAGGTATCTCAGAGCTTGCACCACGTTGGAGAGCATTTCTTTGGGTGTAGTCATGTGGGCCAGCGTGTCACGGTTCCTAAAGAAGAAGGTGCCAACAGGACATTGTGTCAGACAATATTGTGGCCCAAAAATGCACCTGAAACTGTGCCATTTGCTTTTTTTGTTTGCTGCACTTCAACATTAAGTCAGCTAAATAAAACCTTTTAAAAATGGTGCAATGTGTTTTGGTTTCTCACTGTTATTGTCAAAATCTGATGTGATATAGAAAACCTCCTCTCTCAGTGTAATCTGTCTCTCTGTTAAAAACATATAGATGCATCCCTTTTTAATAGAGTGGACTCCTGTTGTGGGTTAACATCAGTGGAGAGCCAAGCATCATGCAGCTGCTCTCTCATTTCCCCCCACTCTCCACCCAGTGGAGGGGAAGAAGAGAGATTAAAAGCAAGAAAGCTGGGGGGCCAAGATAAAAAAAACGAAACAAACCAGTGAAGGAAAAGTAGGAGAGAGGAAGCCAGCAAAACAAGTGATGCAAAGACAATCCCTCATCACCTCCCATGGGCAGACCAATATCCAGCCAGTTGCTGAGCAAAAGATGTTTAACCTCCCTAAAATATACTCTTCTCCCTTTTCAATGGTGGGCATGGCATGGACTATCCCTTCAGTGCTTTCGGGTCATTGTCCCAGTTGTGACCCCTCCCAGCTCTTGTGCACCCCCAATCTATTCACTGAGGGGGCAGAAAGAAGAACAGAGAGGGCCCCGATTCTGTGCAAACAGTGCTCAGGAACAGCTAATACAATACTCTGTTACTAGCATTGGTTTTGTCAAAAAATTTAAAGCACAGCACCATAGGAGCTGCTATGAAGAAAATTAACTCCATCCTAGCCAGGCCTAGCACACTTTTGTAAAGAATGAAGCCTTAGAACTCCTACTGGAATTATTTTATAGTTTGCAAATGAGTTAGTCTTTATTTAGAGTGCAGAGAGGCAAATCAAAGCCACGATGCAGGTGATGACCACACGTTTTGTGGCCCACTGTCAGCCATGAACCTCTTCAAGCCAGAGTCCCAGGTTCAGGTTTATCCTTCTCTTGCATTTAGCTGTAAATGCCACAGGAGTGGTGGAGGGGGGAGGAAATTAAATCCTGAACTTGAAATATGTTTCAATTTATATGAGAAAAACAAGGAAGCAAAACCACCCCAGGCTGCCTAGAGAACGCTGCTCTAGTTATGTTATTAAAACAACCACTTTATTACAGAAAAAGTGTACACCCACTTTCCCTCCGAGAGCTATCGCCACTCTCATGCTGCACGTGTCTGTAACAGGGGCTGAAAGCAAGGGTTGAACACAGCCCTGAGAAGGCTGTCCCATCCCAGCAAGAGCGGATCCATGGGTCTCTAGCACTGGGAGAGACCCCAGCTCTGCGAGATCCCATTCTGGCAATATCTGGAAGGCAGAGCAGAGCCCACTCTTTGTCTGGAGATGTCCCATTCTCCTCTCTCAGAGTCAGTGGGATGGAAAGGACACCATTGTATGTTTTCAAAACCCCTCAGGGCACACAATATAGAACATGAAAATCCCTAAGTTGCCTTTTTTTGAATTGGGAAAGGCAGTAAAGACATGTGTTTGCAACGCAAGCTTTTATAAGAGCCCTCAGCCATTGTAGCAAGGGTACCCTAGTTGGGATTTGAAGCACATCAGCATTTGTGGCCATGCATGGCATGGTCCAAACACCTTGGGAAGTAGGGTCTTGTGACACCTTTCATTCTGTCTTGGTCATGTGGCTCAGCTGACCAAGTCATTCAGGCAGAAAGCCTAGCTCCTGCTGAGGAGATCATCATGTTGCTCAAGAAGGAGGACAGGGGACGTCCTTCCAAGAAGGAAGGTTGCACTAATGCCCACTCCTATTGTTTTAGTGGTTCCCACATTTCCTGCTCATAGGTTTGTAGGAAAGCAATCACCTTAACAGCAGGAGGCTCCATCCAGGTCCTCTGCATGGGAAAGTCTTTTAATCTTCTTCATGGCTTCCCATGGGTAAGAGAAGGGCAAACCTGATGCGTGCTGTGATGGGCAAGCTGCTGGGAAATCTGGTGAGATTCCTTGAGAGCCAACACCATAGAAGCAGGAGCTTTCCTTCACTGTTGTTCTCTCTTGAGACATTAGAAATGTTTGGGCTCGGATAGGGGGAGTGGGTGCTGAGTCCCATATGGGAGAACCATGTTCCCTAACAAGGATTTGGGATTCTTCAGTGAGCTGCATTTTGCACACAAAATAGTAATTGGGCAAGTTTCCTGGATGCAGAAATTTATCTTAATGCAACATGTGCTGCTGAAGCATTTGAGACTTTGTGGTTAGGGAGAACTGAAAAAAACAGCATTAAGATTCAGGTTTATCCCTGTGACAGCCACCCAGGCAAGCTACTTTTGAGATAAGACTGTGGTTTTGCTCTGAAATGACTTCATTTCACCTACAGGTGTTGCAGCACTTGATTTCAAAATACTGCTCTGATGCAAGGCCTCTACCGCAAGTAAACATGTCAGTGTAAGCCGAAATTAATATGACATTCATAATTCCACTTTCTCCTGTCATACTCTGTTGAAGCCATGCAGATATTTCAGTGCATTTCCTCACATTTCCTTTCTGTGCCAGACTATGAAATTAAAACTGAACAAGAAGAAAGCCATTTTATAGGCACATTAGATTTGGGCTCTCCCATAGGGACTTCAAGGTTCTTGGGTGAGCACCAGGACCCCTTGTGGTACCACCCCCTCATCGTCCTGGGGGACTGCAGCCCATGAGAGCTTCTGCCCACCTGGGACCCCTGGAAGCTGATGCTGCCCATGGTTCATTGTGTCAGAGCATAGCCAGCAGGATTCCTGCTGCATCTGTGTATTTTAGGGAGCACTGCCTGACCCCCACAATGCAGGAGTACACAGTAAAGATCCTTGGATGTGCACACAGCTCCTGGATGTCCCAACACCACAGGTACTGTAGCTGTGCACACATACAGCACAGCCAGCCTCGTGCAATCTATACTAAGCTGCTCCAGCTCTTCTCTGTCACACAGACCTCCTCCAGTCCCTTATAACAGGGTCTGGCACAGTCCACACACAGCTCTCCACCCTCCTTCTGCACAGTGTTTGTGGGTCTGGCCTGCCACATCCCACAGGGCAGCAATCCCCCCTCCCCCTGTCCCCAACCCAAAACAATACTTCCCCAGCTGATATTTCAGCCCTACATCTGCTTTCCAGCCACATGCTGTTACATGCCCATGGATTAGGCCACTGGCACCCACGGCCAGCTGGGGTGTGAGCATCCCACATGCACACACTCACACGTGGCACATGCATGTCCCTGCAGAGCTGGATCCATGGCACAGGAATTCAGCTCCAGCTCACTGCAGAGGGCTGGCATGCCCAGGGCATGAGGGCTAGAGGTGTTGCCTGCTCACATACTACTTGTAGGGCCAGGGGAGTGCAGCAGCTCTTTGGTGCTGAAAGCCTTACAACAAGGGATCATCATGCTCTTGCTGGCACTGGTGCCACTTTGTACAAATTCCTTTCCCAGTCGGTCCCTGCTCACCCTGCTTTGCTGCTGTCACCCTTCTGTTTGTTGCAGATGCAATAACTGCAGATCTGTGAAAGAGAGGCTGGAGAAATGGGGCCTTACCCTAAATGTTACTGATATGTGCATCAAAAGTACAACATTTGAGACTTCTGGTGCTTATTATATCTGATTTTTTTTTTGTTTGTTTGGGTTTTTTTGTTCTATGTCTCTGTGTCCCACATTTACACCTCAATGGGCTAAGAGATAACATTGCCATCTGTCCTTATTTTTCCAAACCCCCTGCTTGGACACCACAGTGTGGAGCCTACAGGGAACATGTAACCCAGGCTGCCAATTTCATTACCTTCTTCCTCTACAAACATCCATATTATTCATTGCCCCACTCTTCATACAGGGGGAAATACTCACATTTTAACAGTGCTTTTGCTAACAGCTGTGTCTCTGGTATGCTCAGCACACTGCTCTCTTTTGAAGGCAAAATACAGGATAAAGCCAGGAAGGCTCCATTACTGCAGTTTAAAGCTGTCCCTGAAGAGGTTTGTATTTGTCAAGCCCTAAGTTTGAAGTCAAGATGCTCTGTAACCTCTGCAGGTACATCAGAGCCAGGGCAGCTACACATATTGGCTGGACACTGAAAAAATCTCTGTCCCCTGTACATCCCCCTCAATGGAATCAGCACGCTGCTACAGAAGCTGCAGAATCTTTTCTTGCTGGAGCCACAGGGATCACTATAGCCTGAGAGCCTCTTCTGATGCTGTGAATGTTTTGAAAGAAAACAGACAGAAAAACAGTAGAGAGAATTTGAGCAGACAGAAGTGTCTCTGACAGGTAATGGATGCTGGGATAAAAAGACAGCAGAGTTTCAAGTAAGTAATAAAAATACTGTTCTGAAGGGTTTTGGAACATACCAAATGGGTGAGGCAAGGATAAAATGGCTTAAATTTATGGAAAATTTCTTTTTACTTCAGGCAAGAATAGAAAGCAGTGTTGGAGACATGATAAGTGAAAGGAACAACCTGCAGAATGAGGAATAAACCAAAGGAAAAAGAGGTGCTTTTAGCAAAGGCAGTGACACAACAAAATTGAACTATGCACACAGAAGAGCCTGGGCCAAGCCTGGGAGAAGACACTTTGAAATTATTCACAGCAGGAGCCACAAACTTCAGCAAAGGTGCTTTTTTTCTTTTTTTTTTTTTTTTCTTGGGGGAGGGGGATTGGAGGAGGAGTGGGCAGGGAGGAGAGGGAGGTTTATCACCCTGGTTGTGGATGTAATGATACCTCCATAAGCTTCCCAGTAAACAGAACTCAGTAAACAGCTCCCCAGAACAGTCTTGTCAGCAAGTAGCGAGAGGCCTGTGACTGCTTTTGCCACTCAGTCAGAACGTGGTGGCATTACTTTTGAGGATTTGTTCATCCTTTCCCTAACAGGAGTGGGGTGCAGAGGGCAAATCTGGCAGTTCTGGGCAGGGGTGCAGAGAGACCATGAGCACCAGAGGGTGAAGGTTTCATGGGAGGTTATTTCTGTGCATGGCTAGGGCAATGGTGACATCAGAAAATGACCTAAAAGGTGGCCCTTGTGGTAGCACTTCTGCCCTGGCTGAGAGCTTCCAGGTGCTGCAGTGCCAGGGAAAGTCCTGCCTGGCCTTTGGACATCCTCATCTGGGGAACAACACCTGACAAGCAAAGTTTCAACCCATGAACTGCCTGTTAACCAAAGTTTTAGCATACCAAACATACCAAGCCTTGGCCATTTTAATGGCCAAGTCTAACAGCCTGCACAGTAGCTCCAAAATCATTATACAACTTGCAGATGAGACTTTCCAAAAGCTTTAGAAGGAAAATTAGCTGAGTGCGTGGCATTTATTAAAATGAGTGTTTCAAAAGTGGCCACGTATGTCAAATTTATTCCTTCCACATACAAGAAAAGCTGAAGATTGATCATAGTGAGAATAATGTTGCACTAGCAACAGCACCCAGACCTCCTGCAAAACCAAAACTGCAGTGTGGATGTGCTGTGCATTGGCCTGGCTGAAAGGTGTTCTCTGCCTTCCCACTGCCTGGAGGAAGGGAAGTGTCCAACTAGTGAGCTCTTGGTGTCCCCATGAGCATTGCTAATGAGTAATGCCAGTACTGCTCGTTTTGAAAGCTCTGGTTCATTCTCCTGCAGAGCTTATGACGTGAGTAATAAACAGAAAGACAAAACCCCTCATCAGGAGAGAACAGCAAGGACTGCAGGCAGCGTGCAACAGAGGCAGGGTGAAAATGGACCTCGACAGGGGACTGTGTTGTCATTCTTTAGCAATGATAAACCAGTCACACTCTCCCTCCTGACAGGAGGTGACATGCTGGGTAAGACAGATATACATGCTTCTAAACTCTTTTCTTCCCTCCCTCCTGTTGTTGTTATTATTCATTCCCTCTAAGTTAGAAGTGATTACTTCAGACGTGCCATTGGTCATTTTATGACTGGCTTATAAAAGAAAGAAGGAAAGACAAACTCTGAATGAGGACTTGGTAGGTGCCTATGACAAATACAGGTCAGGCAACAAACAGAAATTTCAGCAGGAAATTAAGAAAGAAGGACAGACCAAAAGCAAAATGCAAATGCCATCATGGAGAAGTACAAAGCAATGAGACACAAATGTCCAAGCAGTCAGCAGTACTCTAAAGAAGTCAAGTTTATGCTGCTATAAAAGTTCATTTAGTTTACATCTTACCCATTGCAGACATCATTCCCAATAGTAGCGTAGATGACTATGGCTGGATTGTCCAACAGCTGGTTTCTGGCCAAGCTAAAAGATAAATATGCAGCTATATTAATGTGGAAATACACTCTCAGTGTCTGAATCACACACCGTGCTTGTGTGAGATCACATTTGTAAGTAGCCTGGTTGGATATGGCCAATGCTGAAATGACTCTGCCCCTGTGTCCGGGAGAGGGGGTTTTTTTGTTGGGTACTTGGTCTTGGTTTTTTCACTATAGTTTTATATTTTAGTAAAGTGTCTTAAATGTAAGTTTTTTCTCATCTCCTTTTTCCCCCTACTGAACCTGTCTTTTTCACTGCTTTTCTTGCTGGCTTTCTGTTTTCTTTGTATCATTCAGAAGCCAAATAAAGTAGTTTCATTTTGGGACAAAGACATGAATCAAAATGGGAATTTTTTAATCAGAGATGGAACAGGAAGACTAAGTTAGGTTGACAGATAAGTCTAAGTGTAGAATTGAACTCAAGATCAAATCAGGATGTGGTTTGAAGCTCAGTGATAGGAGGGTAAGGGTTCTTTACTACTTTTTTTCTGGAGGAGAAAGGAATAAATCCCTTAGGATGTGAACCAAAGCAAACTAAATCAAACCAACCCAACCCACAGCCCACCAAAATTCATCTGAAAAGGAGAGTTGCTGCTTCTCACTATCCAGCAGCTACTCAGTTATATCCATATGGAGATAACAGTGGACCTACCCATGTATATATACATTGCTACACACAGTTAAGGGGACACAAAGCACTGATATATAGAAAGGCTTAGTCTCTTCCCTAAAATCACTGGAAATGCCCCATTGGCTTCACTGAGCCAAGTTCAAGGCCCTGGAGATGGTGACATCAACACCTTAAAACAGTTTTTCTTCTATTGATTAATGTTTATATCAGGTAAGAAACACCCAGCACTTCAGAGCACAGTGGTCAAGGGAAGCTGTGCTTTTTAGAACACTTGTGGATAATATATTCCTTACAAGTGCTTTGCTTGTTTCGTTCAAAGAAGTAGAAGTCCACCAATGTACCCTGAGTTAGCATTTGAATCCCATTAAACACTCACCTTTTTATTAAATCGAGGAGGTTTCCTGAAGAGCCACCTGATCACATAGTGGGAGTAAGAGAAATAGTACAACATTGTTATAGTGACAAAAACCTCATCCCAAAGCGCAAAACCCAACCTCATTGCATATTTCCAAGAATATAGAAGCATTTAAAATAAAAATGAAACAACAAGTCATCTCTGTAACTTTTTTAGGTGCCGGCATTAAGAAGTAAAGCTGTATCCAGGGACCTGCTGCCTCTTACCTGAGTCCCACACTTCAGATTGGAGAAAATCAAATACTTTTAAGTGCTGGGTTGTTTTGATCTGGCTTTTAATCCAGATCTGGCAGCTTCTTCCCATCTGTTGAACATAGTAGTCTCTTGTAAACCAGCCAACCTGACTTGTCAACAGTCGATCTACTTTTAACTTTCCCTATAAATTGCAGAGGGAACTGTTCTCACTCCTCTAAGAGTAAGTGTCTCACAGCTATACCACATTGGGCCTGATTCAGGTCCTAAACATAGGACCAAGTGCCATTTTTGACATCCCAGGCTAGCCAAGACACCTGCAGCACAGCTGGCAGATACATCACAGGATGCATGAGAGATTGTGCACTTCTGGAGCAGCAGCTGGAGGTGGGAAAGGTACTGTAAAGCACCTTAATTAGCTGTAGAAACCGATGTTGGGGTTTCTGCATTGCTCTCCCCACAAGTGTCACACTTACAAAACTCCATATTAGGCCAGCTGTCCTCCTCCCAAGGAGCTCTGCATTTCAGTGGCAATCCACACAAAGGATTGGATGCAAATCTTTCCTCCTTGAGGAAAAGCTGCCTACACCTAAGCATCTGTGAGCATCTGTAATCCCTCATTTATGGTTTGAATAAGAAAAGTATTCCCACTTAGTAAAGTTTTTATGTATTAAACTTATTAGCAGGTGTTTAAAGGCTGTGCTTTTACATCCCAACCATCCCCAGCACACAAATCAAACTCTATCACCTGCAGTGTAAGAGTGTTCACAAACAAGGAGGCAAAAAAGACTTTATGCCTTGTACAAGATGAGGCCAAGGCTGTGACTGCAAGAAGCTTACCTCACAGCAATGTACAGAAACATAAACTTGAGAGAAGCAGGCCCTACAGGTAGAACTTGCTTTTATTTTGTAGTATTATCACTCTCTCCTCTTTTCTCGCTTCTTCTCCTCTTGTATTACACTCTCTCTATTCTCAGCTCAGCTCTTCCCTGGTCTCTCTCTTCTCTTGTCTGCATTGTGCTCCTGAAGCTTGCTTTGAGAAGCAAATCCTGTCCTCCCCGCAGCTCTTGAGGGGAAACTTGTGGACAGAACATCATTAAAGCCCTGCTGGATTGGTACGGGGGAAAGATCTAAGAGATAACCCCCTAAGGTAGCAATAATACACTTTGCATTTTAATAGTGGTGCCTTTGTTATTATCACTCACAGTGATGCCAACCACATATATCAAGGAATCCTTTATGTTTTAAATAATCCAGTTCTTCCAAGCTAAAAATGAATATATCTCTCTGCTGCTTCTTTCCTGAGGGTTGCTGATCCATTCAAAAATCCAGCCCTTCTGTTGAGAAGCTTTTTTTCAGCAGGATAAGAGCCCCACAAAATCCTTAGAAAATACGGCTCGGAACATAACTATCAACAGTTTATTTTTTTTCTGTTTAATAGCCCTTTTTCAACTAGAGTTGATCACCCTCTGTTAAAGCCATTTTATAACATGGCTCCCTGGACTGGGGCTGCAGTTCCAGCACAAATAAATTAGTGAGGCCTCTAGAAATTAAAAAGGTATTTACAAAAAAAGGCAATAAGCTGTTCTTGGGCATATATTAACTCCACAAGCATAGGTAGTTATAAGCAGCTCTGTGGAAAGCATTAGCACAGTTACAAATCAAAACATCAAGGAAATGAAGGGATTTTTTAGAAAACCGTTTTTGTGGGCAAACTGAGTTCTCAAGGAAGCTTTTGTGACATGGGATGCAACCTGTGATGAAAACATTCAAGAGAGAAAAAGAGATGAGGCAGAACAGTTACCCTTACACTGCTGAATGTCCTGGAAGGCATCCCTGGATCTCTCCCACCTGTCTGTCTTCTGCTTTACAAACATTTTCACACCAGTGGGGGTTTTAGTTTTGGTTGAGGGATCAAGGTTGGGCTTCCTTCTGCTTCTGAGCAGTTCTGAATTTCATAAACCTTGGAATACCTGAGATGCACTTCTGTATTTTCTTGCTCTTAAACCTTGCATGGTTGACAAGGAGCAGCACTAAAGTGCACTGAAAGAGCCTTGGTCCAGACAGCACCAAAAGTGCCCTGTGGACAAGATGCTTATTGACTTCTAATCTTTTGCTCCCTTATGTTGTAAAAGCCATTGGAAATATAATGGTTCAGAGAAAAAAGTATCTGGTTTTCCCCAAATGATCTCCAGGCAGACTAGAATTTCCAGGATGGATGAAGAAAAATAGAAATTATTATTTCTTAACTGGTTTTGAAGCCAATGTGAGATAACTGGCATTTGATGGTTCAGTGACCACAGCATGTATTTAAAAGGACGGATTTTTTGGATCAAAAGCAAGAATCCCAAAGAGACAGATCAAACTGGCAATTATCCAAGTATCTCATGCAAAACATGGATGAGAATTGCAAAATAGTTCTGCAATTGTTTAAAAATTATTTAGAAATTCTGAAGGTATTCCCTTTTCCTGTATTTATCTGTGTTTATCTAACACTTTTTAAAAAGCATTTTAGCAACTGATTGCAGTGCCAGGATGCTTCTGTCAAAACAAGGGATCTTTAACAAGTGCTGGAGAACACTTAGAAGAACTTTCTAACTCCCCACCTGAGCATTCATGCCAAGCCCTTGCATTGGGAGATCTCACTTGCCCAGCCAAAAACCAGAAAAGGCACATGGCTTACTGTGTGAAGCTGCTGGAAGGAAACAGAACAAAACCATAGTGAACCAATAAAAATTATCTGCAGAAAACTGTTTAGCAAGCCATTTTGATGGCAAACATTGATTAGGACTGTGAGGTGCTTGTGAAACCACAAGCTGCACTTCCACAGGAATAGTGGAATAGATTTGATACTAATTATTACTTATATCTCTTGTACCAAGCATTTTGTGGGATGCCTGGTGGTCACCCAAAATGAATGTCAGTAATTCTGATGTGAGTATATTCACAGGCCATGGGTAACAGAGAGCTGAGGGGCACACTCCCTGGTCCTGGCTCAACTGATGCAGAGGAGGGAAGGGTCCACCATCTCCAGAGGATAATGAAATTTCTTAAGAAAGGAAAGGCAGAAATCCCACTAGCACAGAAGTTGGGAAAGCCTTTCTCCAGGGTGAAAAGGCATCTCCTGAGAAGGGCAATGGGAGAAAGTCCCTCCGTGCTGAGATCTGACACAGCACTGGTGCTTTAGTAGAGGAGTTGGACAGGAATGTTGTTCTTGGTCCCTGGCTTGGCTTGTCATCCCTGGGCTCTTGGCTGCACATCTCCCCCACCACATCAGCACCTCTAGTGACTCATCCTCGCATGGCATACATGTAGGGCTGTGAAGCTTCATTTTCAGAGGAAGGTTTAGTTGTCCCAGGTGGGGTTAGGTCAGGCTGGTGGCCAGCTCTTTGCTTTATTGGCACTGAGAGTGGCTATTTAAGTCGTCCCAGTCAGGGAAACTATTAAGCTAAATGAGGCAGTAAAACTGAACCTTTACAGTGTAGTGTCAGTGCAATGATTTAGAGAAGACACTGAGGGAAGATATCCTGAGATTTTTCTCTCACTTGTAATTTTTTCCCCTTTTTAAAATTCCTTTCTCAATTTTCTTTGGAGTCTTTTGCCCTGTCACAGGCTCACCTGTTTTTATATCCTGCAGGTGTCCGTAGTGTAAGTGGAAAGGAGATATGTGGACAGAAAATGAGTGATGCACACATTGAGAAATTATTTAAAAAAAAAAAGTCTATGAGGGAATTGGCAAAAAGAGGTGCAGGAAGTACCATCCTCATTAATGTCAAGAGAACAGAACAAGGTAATTAGGGTGTCAGGTACTGAGATGACATGGATAGAAGTGAGAACCATTGACACCTAGTCATCCATGACCATCCAGTTTGGCCTTTTTTTTTATTCTCTCACCACAAAGCACCCCTGAGGGACTGCAAGAGCCACCAACTTTAGTGCCCTCCAACTTCCAGGCAAGAAAGTCAGAAGCACCTGACTGATGACACCAAACACGTTGTAAAACACTTTCACAGAAGACTCGAAGCCTCAGGAGCACCGTGTGTGCCCCAGGGAGGAGGAAGGCATAGGACAGGCATTGCCTGTGGCACTGGTGCTGGCACCAGAAAGCAATTTTTAAGGTGGAAATGCCCACCTGAGCCTGGAAGTGATTCTTGCATCATGCCACCTGTCTGCAACCTCTTCTGCCTGGATTTGTTAGAGTTGGAAGGCACCTCTGGAAATCACTCAGTCCAACCCCCTACCAGGGCATGGTGACCTCGAGAAGGTGCACAGGAACATATCCAGGTGGGTTTGGAATGTCTCCAAAGAGGGAGCCTCCATGACCCCCTGGGCAGCTGTCCCAATGCTCTGCCAGCCTCCATGGAAAAAAGTACTTCCTCATGCTGAGGTGGCACTTCTTGTGTCCTACTTTATGGCCATTACTCCTTGTCCTGTCACTGGGCACCACTGAAGAGCCTAGCACCGTCCTCTTGACACCTGCCTTTGAGATATTTATATGTATCTGTTTGGCAGAGGTAGGGGCTGAGGCAGACCCTTTCTGATCCTAAACCTTGCAGGAAAATTCCAAACATTTAACAAGTTTCTAAGTAGCTGTAGGGGCAGCAGTGCTCCTCACTTGCAGCCAACATGAGTCATCTGTTGGAGAGGAAGAGCATCGCATAAAGCCAAATTATCTACCAAAGGAGAATAAATTTTCACAAGCTTCTGCAGCCAGTTTTCTGAAGCATGAAAATTAATTAAATACAATGGAAACACAAAGGGATAATCACAGCATAATCAAGTGTCTTTTAAACCTGCTGTTTGGAACATCACCTAATCCAAGACCTAAAAGCTAACATTGTAAACCTCAATTTCTAAGGAAGATTACTGTCACCTCTTTGACTAATTTAATACAACTCTGTCTTGAAACAACTCAGGGTTTCTTGTTTGCCCTCACTCCTCTGTTTTGAGGGTTGTTCTAGGTTTTTGCTCCTTGATAGTAACCTTTCTTTAAAATTTCCTCTCCAAACAGAGGTAGGGTTAATGAAAACCCATGTTCCTGTACCAGAACTATCTTTCAGTTCAAACCCTTCTTCCCACTCTGTGGTGTTTATGCCTCAAAGAGATTCAAAACCATCACGCCTTTTAATTTTTGCTTTGCTCAAAAGCCAAGGTGTCTTATCATCCCTCCAGAAGTCTCCACTGCCCTAATCCTCCCTTTCTGTACCCACCAAATTCAGTCCTCCCTAGACAAAGGGGACTAAATTCTGAGGTCTTATCAGTGACTTATATGAGGAAGGACTGTCTCCCTGTCTCTAGAGAAAATGCCATGTATGATGCATCTTGCAACCTCCTTAGTCTCTTTCCAGTTGATCCTGCACTCCTAAAGGTTTCTTGGAATTTCCCTTTGGACCCCAGTACCTCTGCCCCTCCACCACCTCTTGCTGATGAGCCACCAGTTTACAGGAAAATCACATCACTTGTTCTGTCATCCATATTTTGTACAATTGTATTTACTGCAATTTCTGTCACTGCTTTTCCCAAGCTCAGATAAATTATTCCTGTGTAAGGATGTGTCCTGCTCTAGGACAGTAAATACTTTGCAATTTTGCATCATTCACAGAAGCTGTCAAGCATGTACCCTGGTCTTTGCTCCGAGGTCACCACTCCAAACGTTGAGCTGCATGAGCCTTAGGAGAGATGCACGAAGGACACAGAATTTCTCTCAGACCTGCTGCTCTTCCCTGCTTATCTGTTTCTCTACTCACCTCTTATTGCTTGTATTAATCTTCCTTTTTTTCACTGCACACCATGCAAGATGCTTTCCTCAGTTCCATGTAGATCAGGTCTTCTGCATATTTATATGCATACATACACATGGGAATGTTTTTTCATAGAAAGAAGGTGTTATGCCAGCCTCATAAAATCAATTAATTAAAGCATAACAGAGTTTTTCCTACATACATGGAATTAGGAAGGGGTTTCTCTTTGCTTCTGAAAGATGTTGATTAATGAAGCATCAAGTATCAGCACTATTAATGTTAAAAAAAAAAATCAAACAAACAAAACAAAAAGTGAAAAAAGCTAACATACCATTTTGGGAAATGTTCTGTAAGTCTCTGTGATTACAGCGATTTCTCTTGCGTAAACGTAGATAGAGAGAGTCTGTCCAGCCTCTGAAATAAATTGAGAAAATGCAAACTGTTAAATTCATATGACACTGATGAAAATACAGTTGATGTTAAAAATGAAGTATGTTCTTGTCTCTGAACAACTCAGTACCCCTGTTATGTATATACTTCTATTTTACCATCTCTTTTTTTTTTGTGGTCATAAATCTTTTTAATCTTGAACAGGGTCACCTAAAATGAAGCCAAGGTATCTTCTCAGAAATTATAAAACAATGGAGAGTTTCTTTGACATTGTTCCATCCGGGAACAATGCTTTTATCCTCATCTTTCAGAGAATGTGTTTAAAAACCTTGTTGTTATACATCATTTATCAAAACAATCCTGTTGATTGTTCACAAATTGACTTTTCAATTGGTTGTTATGGAACAGTAAGTAAAAGAGAAGAAATATTGGCAGGGAAATCATTTTCCAACACCATAAATCTTGGACAGATTAATCTGAAAACAGGTTATGCTTGATTGTGGTTAGTTCTCTCCTTTGCACTGCTGAGAAAAATCAAAAAGCAAGTGAAAAGGGTAACAGCCCAAAGGCTGATGAGAAGATCAAGCTCCCAGTCACAAGTACATGGTCATCTCTATATGGGCTGCTGATTTTGTGTTTGAACTGAGAAACCAAAGGAATCAGATAACATAAATATTGTGGCTTAAGAACGACAAACTTGGATGAATGCAAAGATACACAAGACAATTATAAGTTTTAAACTACCAATAAGAAGAAACTACCTGAGTAGAAAAACGTGGTAACATCAGCCAGTCAATGGGCTACACAAGAAATGCTTGACCTCTTTGGTTTTCAGCACAGCAGCAGGCAGAGGAAGAGAAGCAGACACACCTTCTCACTCAGAGGTTATTAGCTAAACAGTGGTGACCCTGCTCGCCTGTCAGGGGTGGGAAAGATGGGCACGGACTGCACCAGTTTGTCACTGGGATCCTCCCACTGCACAATGCCAGCCACTTACTGGGGTGTGGGATTTTGAGCAGCTGCTCTTAAAGATACCTTGAAGTCCCCAACAACCATTTGTTTTTATTTCTTCCAGGAGTGAAAGAGATTAAAAAGTGAGCACTGGACCAAGACTTGTCACTGGCAAGTTCAGGGTCAGTGCTAAGCTCTGATCACTTGTGAACTTCAGATTCTTTGGAGCCCAGACAAATGCTGTGTATTGAGTGACTGGATGTTGTAATAGATTTTTAAAGGTCAGTTTTGCTATGGCTGTGATGGAGGAGCCTGCATAGATGTTCCCTGTTGGTTTGTAAAGTAGTAAACTCTCTTAAGGCAGACACTGTGTGAATGAAGCTGAGCCTGGGAGCCTGGATTTTTCACAAGGAGAAAAAGAGGAAGCAAAAAGTGTATGGTGCAACAGATATTTTTCCTGGAAAAGAATATAATTCTGCCAACTTTTTAATTCTGTTGGTAGAGAGCCTTTCTAGGCTTGACTCATGCTTGGTTTGGTATTCAACAGTATTCCTGATATCTAAGACATATAAAATAAAAATTGTTTGAAACTCAGGTTTAACCAGGCACTGTTGATGATTATATCCTACAGTTCTGACAGGACTCAAAGGCCTCCTAATGCTGGCCAGACAGATGATTAATATAATTAAGATTTTTATTTCTTTATTTTTTGATTTCACAGTTAAAACTACAGGCATTCCAAGGTGTTTTGTGTTTGGCCTTTATTTTCCTTCCCTTCTGGCAGAGACTTCTTTTTTTTCTCACCTATCCCTACATCCTTATTCATCCACATGAGCCAAACTAACACAGCAAATTAGGTCACAGACTCTTCCAAATTCTTTTTTTGCTATTTCACTCTAAATGTGTTAAAAAAACAAAGTGGAGGGGAAGGAGAAAACTTTACCTCAAAAAGGGAACACCATGAAATAACCCTGGGGTTACCATTTATTCCCCTGTTTCAGCAGCAAAAAGGAAGTATGAGGAAGAGGGAAAGATTAAAAAAAAAGAAAGGGAAATGCTCATTTTTGTTAGTTTCAGCAATGCTCCCCTTCTTTCCTCCCCAGAATTTGGTAAAAAACAAGTTTATTTTTTATTTCTTTGGGGTTTATCTCCTTCTAAATTTCAATTTGAACAGTTCTAAAACATATCCTGAACTGCAGGAAGGCCTGGTTATATACTTAAAAGATTTTTTAAAGACCCTCAATCCAGTGTCAATCTTGATTTTAGAAAGGGCAGAAGCACAGCTGAATAGCATTTTTATCTTTCCTTTAAAGCATTGTTTTGTGGGTTTTTCTTCTTGCTGTGCTTTGAGGGATCTTGAGACTTGCTGTGACTTGGCCACCCACCCTGTCTGCTGGCTTACCCGATGGTGGAATTCAGAAATCCAGTCATCTCTGAGAACTGGGGCCAGTCAAGCTCGTTGCTGAAAGCCATTGGGAGATTAGCAAACGATTTCTGAAAGAGAAATTTTTAAATCAACACAGTTTCACCCTCACAGACAAAAGAGTCCTTTTAGTAAATTTGAACACTTCTTAGCTGGAGCATTAGCCAGACAGCAGCAATTCTAAGTACAGCCAGGAGTGGCAATTATGTACCCATATACTCAGAAAGTTGACTCTTGTAAGACAGGTGTATCAGGAGGTGGAGAAAGGAAAAGCAAAAGAGACATCTGAATTGCAACCCCTGGCACCCTTTAATTTGGAAGAATCCAAAACTCCTCCTGATGTGGAGCATGTACTGTAGGTGCTGACCACCAAGGCAGCATCCATCCTGTCCAACCTTGGACACAGGAAGAGATGACAGTGTGATGTTCTCTGGGCATATGGCAGAGCTGTTAAGTCAAATTCACTCAAAGCTCCCCTGCCGCCTCCAGCAGGATGAGCTGCAAGCACCTGGTTCCCTAAAAACCTCTGCCTGGTCCTCGCTGCAGATTTTGGGGATGGCACTAAAGCAAGAGAGTCAGAAAGGCCCTTGAGCATGGCAGGGACCAGGGAGAAGAACACATTTTCTGACATAACCTTCCTGGGAGATACAGGCATCCTCTCCTGCTCTCTGCTTTTGCCAATATTAGTCCCTGATGCTTCTTTAAAGAGACAGCCTCTTTGAAAGCCTCTCTACAGATGCAAGCCATGTTGCACATTCAAAACACAGCACCCTGTTCCTTTCCACTTTGATTTCTGTATGTCCCCAAAATCATGGAAGGTTAGAAAAACAGCCTTGATAAACTGTGCCACCAAAGAAGGACGAGATCATGCAGTAAATTTCCAGCATCTCCTAGTCTGGGGTACACTTGCAAAGACAAATGTATAAATCCAGTGTGCTCATATGGGAAAAACTGCTGATTAAAAAGGTAATAACCAAAAAGAAGGTCAAAACATAAAATCAGAGAACCTACAGACTAGTTTAATCAATATAATTTATTAGCTTCATTTTCTCTCGAAGCAATTGGGGGGATTCCTTAAGTCCTCATGCTATAAACAACAAGCAGGTGGGTAATTCTTTATTCAGGACGGTCAGAGGTAACTGAGCAGCCACAGAAGTGCTAAATCCTGTGGTCCCCACCGAGTTCTCATTCCCAGAAAATTATCATTTAGGTGAATGGGAGTTCTCCTTGAGTATATGGGGTGAGTATATGTCTATGGGTTTTGACTGTAAGAGGATGGAGGGAGATGCAGGGAAAGAGGAGGAAAGGCAAGTAAAGGGGGACTGTGGGGGAGGAAATCCTGAAGCCAAGCTCTGAGCAGTCTAATGCACAGCAGATGCCAGTTTAAAGCATGTAACAGCACATTTGACCTACTTACAGTAGATCTGCAATAGTTACCAAGGTGAAAATGGGCCTCTCTTAATTATCTTTCAGTTGTTCTCTCTTTCTCTCTCATATACATGTGTCCTTGTGTGTATCTGTATATACATATATATATAATAAAATTCTTAAATTTTTAGGGCTGGAGGGAACCTTCAAATCTTCTTTCTTCAAATCTGTTAGTTTTGTGTGCAAACAAGCACTTAATCCAAGGGCACAGCTATGAGCAGAAGCTCATAGAGGGATACAGTATGGCTTAGCCATTTGCAATATTTCCCTCCTCATAGCTTTGCATTAAAGGCTACAGAAATAGTCACTTAGCATAGAAAAAACCTGTAGAAATGATCTCTTATAGGTCACAGCATATGAGAGTATAAAAAGAGATTTAAAAAATATTAAATATTTTTAAAATAAATCTTTCTATGACCAATTCTCTCATTTCCTGTTGGTACTCCAAAACAGTATCTTCACTGGACAAGTCCCAGAGATTTTTAATTGTTTGGGGTTTTTCCCCCCCTGCAAACCTAGTTCAAATATGAATTAGCCAAAACCTAACTGAGTTGCAAATTGGTTTGGAAAGGAACATTTGAGCTCAAAATTATAGTTGCATTTGAAAACTGTATATACATTTAGCATTGACACTGTTCCAACAATGCACTTAAGGCCAGACTTTTGAAGATGTTTCAGGTCCAAAGGGTGAAGATGAGTAGTTAATGGAAATTTCAGAAGATGTAGTGATGTAGTTTGGAAAGTACAGTCTAACAGACTGTGTTTCTCTTAGTCTCAGATGCAAATGTGCCCAACTCTGGGGATGACACTGTGTTGACCTTTAGCACAAAATTCTTTTGAGTACAGCCTTGTTTAAATACCATTCTCCAGACTATTCTGGCTGAGAAACCTACTTCAGCCTACGCATCAGATTTTAGCAGAGAATAAGCAGAAAGTTATTCCAGCCTAGCTTCAAATGCCATATTTTAGCCTTGAATGCTCTGGATGGGTCTCGTTTCAATGGATGTGCCCACCTCCTAGCTGTGTCCTGCCTTGAAACACAGGGCAGCCAAAGCCATGGCTGATGCTAAATGCACACATGCCAAGCTGAGCTTAAACGGAAGAGGGTTCAGTGTTGCTATGGCAAGAGATTTTCAAAATTAGAACACAAAAGGGCACTGGAAACCTAACACTCACACAAACCTTTAGAAATGTCAGCCCTGGAAATCCTGGAATCAATGAAATATCCCTTAATTTCAAGGAAAATTAGGTATTCCATTTTATAATGACTTTAATACTGTTCAAGTCCTTGTGATAGTATTAAGTACCACAGACAACTTTCTTATTCTAAATATACAAATAAGCAAACCTTAGAGCTCTTCAGAAATGAACAATATATCTTTTGAAAAAGCATGAATAGCACTTCTACTCTGTAAAGCTGCAAGGGTCAGAGGTTTGAAATTAGCAAAACTATCACCTTATTTCCCACAAAATGCAGCATCTTAGTCATCACAATACACACTTGCTTGTATTTCACTGGATTTAGAGGGAAGTTAGTCTACTAATAGGAAATAAATAGTATGAAACATTTACTTTAATGAAGCCTGAGAACGTCTTGAATTTGTGGGCAAATAGATATTTACTGGACTAGGGACAAAGGCAGGTTTATTTTTATTCAGCATGAAATAGAGATCCAACAGTTTTAAAATGCATCTTACTAGAAAGGGTATTATTTCCAGCACATTTATAAATATATAGTGGTTTTATCTCAAGATAAAATTGTCTCTAAAATGAGAAATAAAAGTGGCTTCTATTCCAGACATATACCAGAAAAATTCTGCATTTAGTAGCTATTTGGAAGTCAATTGTAAGCAGATGGACAGAGCAGCAGGAGCACAATATCCATCGCTAGACACACCAGTGTTTTCAACATTAGCTTTCCACAAAAACCATGCGCCTCCAAAAAACCTCACCAGTATTTCTTCTGCTTTACTAGACCTCATAAAGTGCATGACTACTGCATTACACTTCATTTTTAGTGTCTGAATTTTCAGGTCAGAGGAATGAACATTCAGCTCAATTCTTGTTGAACCTTTTAAATGAAAAGTCTGGCAAACCCAGGAGCCATTGACAAGCAGAAAGCCGAAATAAAGTTGATTCATCCTCTTCTTACAGCTGTGTAATTCTCTTCCTGTAAGGTACCTGTGACTTCCCCTAGTGCTCTACAGGGAAGGGTGGGGATTTTTTTTGATTGTTTGTTTTAACTGCAATAATAACATGCCTGAGCTATTATTTTCAAAGACATGTGCACACCTTGTAATGGATATTTTCCACACCAAGTAATGTCTCCATATGCTCTTGGTGGGAAGAACGTGCTCTGGGAGGGATTATAACTTTATATGTGCCTGGTTCCTAGGTAAAGGCTTTGGAAATAACACTGGGAAACATGACTCCCCACTCTGATACAGTGCATGTCTCAAACTTGTGGGCAGGATGGAGCTCAGGTGCTTGCAAGTTTTCCCCCTCAAACCACCCTCCTGGGTGGATGCAGGAATATGACTGAGGGCCCCATATCTGGTCAAGTTAAAGAAAACAGAAAGGCCAGGAAAGCACTAGAGGACTTGATATGGCAAAAGGGAACGATGCAACTTGATGCATTCCATGACATGGGACATGTAACTAAAGCATATCCCCCTGCACTGGGTTACACTGTGGGTTATCACCCTGAGAGGCCATTGCTAAGGGGGCAATATGTTCCTAATTAGATCAGGAATCCAGAATCCAGCATATGACATCTTCCCAACAACGCTCTCCGAGTTAATGGCATGGGTATATGAATTCCAAAGCTGTTCAGCCCAAAGACTCTTCTTATCAACTCCTGGGATCATCCAGATAACCAAACTGCATCCTGAGCTGCTTCAGTGAGGAAATGTCTCGTTCACATTCTCTTTCTTCCCTTACTCATCAAAACTACTCCTTCTGCAGAGCCTCTTGATGAAATTTTCAGCAACTCTCCTGAAAAGTAATTTCTGCACCTAATTAGCTTTAAAACTGCAATTAACAGCTGCCACTGATGTGGTGTTGATTAACAGAT
Organism: Xenops minutus; assembly: GCA_035221455.1. Lineage (NCBI taxonomy): Eukaryota > Metazoa > Chordata > Aves > Passeriformes > Furnariidae > Xenops > Xenops minutus. The sequence goes on from JAWWEE010000074.1 coordinate 46,381,843, forward strand.
GGGCCCACAGCATTGTTACCAAGTGTAAATTTTACTTTACACTTGTATATGTAAACATGTAAAAGGAGAAATATAAATAAGACATATGTGAAAAATATAAAGCTTATAAAATCGGCATGTAAAAATACAGAAAACCATTAAAGTAATAAAATAATACACTTAATACATCTGAATTAACAGGCACACAACTTTTTCCCCTGTAGACATGATAAAAAAATCTCAACAAGGCAGGGGTGAGGAAGTCCTATTTAGAATCTCATAAAAGTTTGAGATTCTATTAAAATGGGAATTAAAGGTTTGAACTGACTCTAGTATTGACTGCAGATAAAATCATTTGGTAAACTAATATTTTTATGTGTCTTATTAAAGAAATTTTGACAGACTCAAAGCAAAGTGCCTTGAGTTTGACAGCACAGGGGAACAACAGGTACACAAAGCTGATGCCTTTTCCTTTCCTCTCCAAGTTCTAGCTTCAAATTCTTGCTGTGGTCCCAGATTAAAGATGTTTTCCATGAGATTAGTACATAGACTCTCTACACTGTCTCTGGTCAGAAAACCATTCCTGGCTGTGGTTAGAAAATCTCCTTGAGGAAAGCCTTGCACTGAAAAAGCACTGAAGCCAGTTAATTTGTTAATTAAACCTACTGGTGAATGATATTCGCCAGTGGCATTTAATAGAACCCATCAAGAGACAAAAGTATTGCACCTTCACAACCCCAAGGCAGATGAATTGCTGCTATTGACATTCTACACAGAGAAAGCAAGACAGAGAGGACAAGCAAGAAGAAGAGGTATTAGAGTCTGAATTAGCTCAGAAATGTTTTTGCTAGCACTTTTGTGCTCAGGTGACACCTTTTCTATTCAAGGTGAGCTCCAGATTAAATAACATTTTACTTTTGCTAGTGTTAATCACAGATAATAGTTTTTTAATATGACTGAGCTCTCTGTATGTCTGCATTAATATTTAACTGCTGTATTTTTGCCATATTGGTAGGAAAGTTTGCAAATACCATGCTGTACTTGTGTCAGAGGTCTGTCTCACACTGCCGAGATCAGGGTACCCAACATCTGAAGGTACACAAGGTTATCTATACCATCCTCTTTTACCTTCCTCTGCTAGCTCCAGTAAGTGGTATTTTAATGCATCCCTTTCTTACTGGGATCAGAACACACACCAGCCCTGGTGCCTTGCACTGGTCCCCAAGAGACATCTGGGACTGGCTTGAGGCAGCACTGGGTCTGCATTTGATATCCAGGCTTCTTTTTCACTCTACTCCCATATTGTACTTAGCTTCTCCAATTCCAATGATGTATTAATTCCATCTATTTGATATGCTGTCAGTGGAGTGACTACAAAAGGCCAGTGAGGGAACACATCTCTCTTTGCCCTTCTTGCTCCAGTGCAGGGCAGCAGCTCTAACCTGGAGGCAGCCTTTCTCCCTTTCCAAGCAGCCCTTGACTTTCCCCACACTCTGGCCAGATGGAGTCAAGCACTAAAAGCATTTATTAATTGGGCCTTGCAGAGACAGCACCAGTTCTCTTCCCGTGCAAATTGTTCTACACCTATCAGACAGTAACAAGGAGCCACCAAAACTCACTTTGTAATCTGCCCTCTAGCTCCCAACCTTGAAGCTTCTACCTTGGCATGCTATTACCAGCCCTTGACCCATCCAGCTGGTGGACCAACAGGCTTCAAGCAGGAAAAATGATTTGTAAATCTTCATTACAGCAATAATAAAATGCTGACATAGCCTAAAACTGTTCTTGCCTAGATGGCTCTGCTACCAGCACTACTGCCAGAATCATCATCATCATCAGTATTATTATCATCTTTATTAGATGAGATAATCTTAATTATCATTAGTGCTAATTTATTATGTTCCTCATCGGCTCTGTCATCAGTGTCATTCATCTAATCATTACTCATAAGCATTTAACAAAGAAAAACAACTGTTAATCTGCAACATTTAAATCAGCACAGAAAGTGGAAACATACATGCAACTCTCAGACCTCCCACAGCACTGTAACCACCGACATTTTGGAATAAGGCTTGTTCTTCAGGAAATGTCTATATCCTTCCTCTACACAGCCAGCAGAGGAGTAGCAGGTTTTCACCAGGAAAGGTGGGCAGTGATGATCTATCTGCTCAGCCCTGTGTAACAGACCCTTGAGCAGAGGAACAGTCCTCCCTGACTAGGGAGAGACAACATTTCAGGTCAGAAAACAACAGTGAAGGTCAGGAGCATACCTGCATGGTTAGCTCCACCCACAACTGCAGTTTGCTGGAATGATCTTTTCCTCCCAATTATTCCATTACATGCCAGTGAACACCTCGGGCTCAGCATAATTCACAGTCAGCTGCATTTTGTTGTAGTTTGAAAATGGGATATGCTGGGATAGCACCCAAAGATTGACATCAGCGTGGCAGTGATCTTTTACAGCCTCCCTTAAGGGCAAGTCTATTCTAAATCCTTGGATGACCCTCAAACACCTGCGGATGCATTTGTTCAACAAGCCTCCAAGCCTGAACACTGGAGTTGCCAGACCTATTTCACATATGCCACGAATGAGGGAAAACAACCCGGGGCATGTCATTTCAAAGCCAGATGCCTCAAACAGAAGTTCCCAGACTGTCAGCAGGGTCACTTCTGCAACACTTGCCCAGCAAGGAGCCACACCAACAAGCCTGCTAATGGCAGGACTGACCCCACAGACAGCACAGGTCTCCTCGAGCCACAGGCACATGCCTGGAAAGCCAGATGTCCTAGTTTGTGTCTCTGGCACAGCACTGGGCCACTGCAGCCAAACTCTTCCCTGACCCAATTACACAGATGTTGGAGGAGCAGGAGAGGCGCAGGGCTGGGGGTTTTTATCTTCATAAGAGCAGATGCAGGAGGGGACTGATACACATGCAACCCTAACTATAAACTCCAGTGCAGTGAAGCATTTTGCACTTGTCTCCCACTGGCGCCCTGCAGCACAAGGGAGAAAGCAAATGGCAACCAGTGGCACAGTGGTTTTGGCAAGCTGAACGTGACTCCTCACCGCTGACATCTGCGCGACGGTCATCCACTCGGGAGGGATGTGGAAGTGAGCGCCGGCCGAGTCTCCCAACAACACGACCCCTCTGGAGTCTGCACCTAATTAATGCATCTTGTTAGTCACATGAGGAGCAAACTGAAACACAGCATGGAGAGCAGCACTTGAAGAAGAACAGCAGTGGCAGCTGATGGAGTCACAGGGTGACCGGCTACACCACTCTTTATGTGGCTTAAACAGCAAGGATTTTCACTCCATCTGCAGCAAAAATTGTCTAGCAGGCATTTGCCATCAACCCTAGAGAAACAACTGGGGACTGGGCAGGGAGAAAACAGGGAGAGGTCTGGCTAACGAGAGGAAATCGTAGTTGCATTCAAATTGTATGTTATTTCAGCAGAGGTTCTGCTGTGCAGTCAATGTTTATTTTTACTATCCATAGAATATGCATTAAAAAGTACTTAAACATTTAGGGAAATCGGATTACTCAGAAAACTGCTCAAAGCTCCTTATAACAGAGCTGGGTGGTGGATGTGCTACTCATATGAGTATTTCTGCTAGAACAATCTGTCTGGTTTATAATTAATGTTACTTAGCATTTTTAGATTGCCTTTCATCTAAAAATGTTGAGAAGTCTTGCCAGGCAATGGTTCATCCCCAGGATACTGATTTAAATGTAAGGTGAGGTGAGTGGCAACTGCAGTCAGGGCTGTTATTTGTGGGCTGTGTACCCACCTCTCAGTCAGGGACATCAGCTGATGCCATCCCTTCACCCCTTTGGGAGATCAGCTGATGCCATCCCTTCACCCCTTTGGGAGATCAGCTGATGCCATCCCTTCATCCCTTTGGGAGATCAGCTGATGCCATCACTTCACCCCTTTGGGAGATCAGCTGATGCCATCCCTTCACTCCTCTGGGAGATCAGCTGATGCCATCACTTCACCCCTTTGGGAGATCAGCTGATGCCATCACCTCACCTCTTTAAGGCCTTCTCCAGAAAAGGATCAGCATGTATTTATGGCAACAAGTCAAACTGGGACAAATGCAGATGTTAAACTGCTCCCCTAGATTGCAAAGCCATTCCTCTGGGTTAGGCTTCAGACACCACAGAAGATGCAGAGGTGACATCTCTGTGTGCTGCTGTCCCTGGTTTCTGTATTCAACTTCAAACTGACTAACAGGAGATTACCAGCAGCTGGTGTTTTTCACATTTTGTCTTTGCTCCACCCTCAAGACTAAAAATCCCAATAATTTTGACATTTTGCCTTTATCATGATGTTGTAAAGCTCGTTGCCTTTCCCCTGCATTGTCAATGACTGTGAAAATATTAAAATACTTATAAAATGAATACAAAAGGCACCCATTTTTCTTGTATTGACTCTGAAGATTTACCTTTGCAGAATTTCTCCTCGTAGGGAATTCCATCTTTTGGATCCACACCCTGTTGGAGGAGAGAAGGGGCAGATGATAGTATCTATCCAGCACCTGATGAATGGCAGTGCAAAACAGAGGCTGAGAATTTAGTTCTTCTTCAATACTTGACTGCAGGAAGCAGTGTATTATAATAATGATTCTTTCCATTACATTATTTTAATAAGTACATGCACATTTAAATTAATTATAATAGCTATAATTTAAATAATCATAAGCATCAATAAACAAACTTGACTCATAACTGCTTCTTCTATTTACTTAGTTTTTAATAAATAGTTCTGTTACTTGGACTATCAAAGGCTGTAAATAAATAGGAGTAATCCAAATCAGTTAATAAACCATAATAAAGAAAAAAGAAACATTTGCAGACTAATTCAAAAGGAGGAAAAAAGAGAATCAGAAATCAAGAAGGTGCAACTTCATTTACTTACCCATATGCCATTGCAGTTAGAGTCACTTTTCACATCCCAGTTATCAGGACTAAAACAGTGACAAAAGGATAAAGAGAAAATAAAGTAAAAGGGGCTTTTGAGGAAATCCTTAGTGCCATTTTTCACTAAGAAGTAATTAGAAATTCCTTTCTGCATGGAAGGGTGGGGTTTTTCCTCCTTTGAATACAGGAGAGGCAATCTTTCCTAGTAAAATGCAATATTAATTTAAAGTTAATACTAGAAGTTGCTGAATGAAACTTACCCTTCAGTCTGCATATGCACTTAGCTGAAGTGAATGGGTTGTTGGAAAAGACAGACCCTTTTTTCCCTGACCTTTTAAGTGTTCACTGAAATCCACCAAGCCCTTCACTCCAAATTCAGTGCAGGGTAAGGCGGATTTGCTCTAGCCCATAGCACAGTATTACTAGTATGATTAGTTCAGGCCTCTTTTACAGGAAAACTCCATCTATTCAGTCCCTGAATATCCATCCATCCATCCATCCATCCATCCATGATTCTGTAAGCCCATTTCTGCCAATGCAGGTGGGCTGCCCAGGCTGATGGCACACAATTCTTCCAAGGCCATACCCATAATCTCAGCTTATCTGGCCACAAGCTGGTTAACACCTACACTTTAAAACCAGTCCTGGTTAACAACTTCTCAGCAAACCCATGGTAGAGGAGAGCTCTGTTTTTGAAAAGGTGAAATAGCAAAAGCAAGGGAGCAAGGCCACACTGACAGGACAGGCTGTGTTCTCTGTTCCAGGTGTGGATGGAAGCCCATGCTCAGGCAGCTGGGAGGTGTTCACCCAGAAGGTATTCACTTAGAAGGGCACAGATTTAGCTCTACATTTCCACCAACATACCACAAGGATGGGATGCTGGAGATCAGCAGCCAGCCACGAGCACCGCTGTTTTGCACACCCACCCTGCTGCTCTCTAAAATAGGCACAGACTGCATTAGCTCAAGTGGGATAAGGCTTGCAAACAGCATGGTTTCCCTCCCCTCCTTTGGTCTGTCCAATTTTGGCAGCAGACATTTCAGAGAGAGGAAAGAAACCTGTGCATCTCCCCTGCAAACATGCCCCATCCCTGATCTCAATCATCCCCTCTCTTCTCCATCACAGTGAAATCAAGCAATAAGCAATGATGTGCTGTCTGAAAGTATGGCCAAAATAAAATTGGGGGCTCATTCTTCAAGAAGTCACAATTATCAGGAAGCCTTTAAAATAATTAAAAGCTTTACCGTCTGCCAGGGTACACGGTGGTGTTTTTGTCATTGCAGTCTCTGCCTCGCCAGTGATAGCCCCTCAATGTCTAAAAGGCCAGGAGAAGCACACAGATAGGATAGTCATTATTACTCTTGCACTTTTAATTTAAAATATCTAAAATGAGAATCTAACTCAAGGTGTAGGAATAAAACTCAGTAAACGGGTTGTGTTCTAGAGTCCCTTTGCTAAGCCTTAATAAATGACACCTTACACACTTTGGTGCAGAAATAAGACAAGTTGGCAATTTAATTTTTTTTTTAATTTGACTTTGCTTCACCTCTTATTAATTCAGTAAACAAACCACTCAGCAGCAGAGCAATTTACTTCTGCAGGGAGCACAGCTTTATGTCTGCATCTCCCCAGGTGGCATAAATGAATGATTGCTTTTTCATCCAGGAAAAAGCCCCACATTTTATGATAAAAAAACCTCTCCATTCACTTTATTCCTACACCTATTTTCACATGAAAAAAGTAGGAGGAATCCCATAGACATCCTCATGATCAAGGGATTACTGTACCAAAGGAAAGGCTTTGCTTACTGGGAAAGTACTAAATTTATCTCCATCAAAATCTTCAAAAGGCAGTTTATTTCTTAAAACACTGTAAAAAACAAAAACAACAAACAAAGTGTTAACATATGGAAGTGAACCTATTCAGGAAGTAAAAAACACAGTGAAGCATACAGAATAGATAATAACTGGCATGTCGTTCACTGCTTCACATTCAGTTTTAGCTCTATGCTTGTACTTCAGCAAAGTGACCCTGTCCAAAACAGCAAATTCTGATTTCTTTCAATATCTGCTGACTGAGCTCTGGAGGTGAAGCTGATGGACTCCTGTATGGCTGCAATGTAAAACCTGCAGTTTCTAAAACAAACTAGGTCATCAAATCTGTGCTAAAAGTTACTATAATTTTTTGGAAATAAATGCTACACTCATCCCTTGCACACCTTGCAAACCTGCCAGATACAAAATACTAATGGAACTTCTTCTACCTGGGAAAGATCTGCAGAATGGGTCTCATGCTGATAGAGATTAACTGCCTAATTACTTTAACCTTTGAAAATTACATCTTTTTGTTTTCCATTGTGACTTTTCTTTCCAGCAGCCCTGTAGGTTTCAGCAGTATCTGAAACAGGTGTTAAAGTGATGGTGTCAGCCCTGTGCCCCTCCCTGTTTAGCTTGGACATGTGCTAGCTTTCACATGGTGCTGCCCAGGCGCGGCATCTCTCTTTGGCTATGGGATACAGCTCACCTACATTGAGCAGCCTTTCATATTTAGCCCAGCAGGCAGCACTCTTAGAATGATACGCCTGTCAACCTTTCTTGCAAAGTTTTCTTTCCAAGTTTTTCCAGCCTTTTGGGCTTATAGGAGGTGTTGAACCTCAGAGAGCAAATAGGTGCAATGGGAGTGGATTCCTCAAGCTGCACAAGCATCAGGATAAGAAAAAATATAGAGTAGACTGGTGACATGTACTCGTGGATGTTGTTGTCATCCCTATTGTGTCTGTAATCAATAATTCCCATGCACTGCTTGGGCTACTTCTTCTCTGCAGTAAGGTTCAGTTGCAAGGAACTGGCACAAGTCTAGACCACCAAAAAAATCCAACTGACAAAAATTTTTCTTGTAGCTACAGAAAGAGGAAAGTAAAAAACCAAAGAGAGTGAGAGAGTACAAGAGGCAGAGGTCAGAAGAGTTGAACACATTTGATCTAACATGTGATATACACTTTGGTTCCTGCTTCCACTGTCTGAACTCACAGGGCTCAAACTCAGCTTATGTGTCCTGACTAACATTTCAAAGGCACTTACAAGATGTTTCATGTCAATCAGCCATTCCAAATAAACTCCTGACATTTGCAGTTTCAATTAAATGAGCAGAAATAGGTGAGTTAGGTGAATAGGTGCCAAGTTAGTCTTGGCAGTTGAATCAGTCAAATGTACAGATGATAACACAGATTTATTCTTAGTTTTGCTTGTCTCTTCCTTCAGTTCATTGGAGTACGTTGACAAATATGCTTTAGGAGTAATAGCCCAGCTCACGTCCTTGGCCTTTCTCAGAATCTGACTCAAAGTCAGCACTGCCATGAACTGTTTTTCCTGTCTGCCATCCCCCTGGTTTTCTTAAACACCTTGGGATTCTTCTCCACTTCACAACTGACATTCAATTCATATTCCTCACAGTTATACAGGTGCTGGTGGCCTTTCTGCACTGAGCCATGGGCACCACAACTGGGTGAACAAATGAAATGGAGAAGTCTCTTGGGCTCAGGAATTCTCAAGAGAAAGGTGGATCCCTCTTCGAAACGTCATATCTGTGAGCGTGTCACACATTTGACCTCTGGGACATGCTAAAATTAAGCAAATATTTTAAGTACTGAAAAAAGCACAGGGATCCCTCTGAGGAACCTTACTTGCCTGAACTCTATACTACCTAGACAGTAGTTTTACGAAGGAAAGCAAAGTAAGTTAAGTGTGGAAAGCTTTGCTAAATGAGGATGACTTTTGAAAGAAACAAATGTACCATAATCTGTTTGTGGTTAAGGATTGAAATGTTATACATACTATTTAATCTTCTCACACAGGTTTGCCAGAAGAGGAAATGCACATATACTGGAAAACCCCATGAAGCTTTTCTGGAGAGGAACAAAAATAAAAAATGAGTGCATTAGTTCCCAGAGCTGGTGTACCTTGGGATATGCAGTGTCAGTAAATGACAGAACTAAACTATGTATTTTTTGCCTAGAAACATCTGAAAACTCCAGTGATGCCATTAAGGATGCTACATGCCAGAAGATTTAGACAAACCAATTACTTCTGCTTTCAAAGATCTGTAAAACTGCAAAGGAAGTAAAAAGTTCCTGTGAAACAGTCTCCTCTCATGTACCAAAATTATTTTTTCATTCTTTGAAAAAAATACTGTTCTCATGTTTGACAAACATGATGGTATCTGACACAGTGTGAGAACACTGTGACCCATGAGGCTGGTTCCTACATGCTCAGGGAGGAGTGGATAAGGCAACAACCCTAAAGGGAGGAGAAATGGTAGGATCCAGAATGTGCATACAATACCCTTGAATTTTTAATGAGATTTTTACCTGGAAATATCACAACTATATTTTATCTTGGCCAGACCTGGAAGCTGTAAAAGCTGTTGCTGGTAAATCTCTTTCAGCATTAGTAGACCATAGCCATGGTCCAATCCAGTTCATGTTCCAAGTAGAGAAGAAGCTTCAGAAGCTGAAAGAGATCTTCCTAATGAGCAGAAACATTGCTCTGCATTGGCAATCAATCCCACAAACACACTCATGAGGCTTCACTGTAAGTTCAGGTGGTCTTTAGACACTGAGAGTGCTCAAGTAGTCTATAAATACAGAGGGCTAGTGGTGCACAGCCTAATTAACTCTATTCACTAAGGCTACATTTAGGAAGTAAATATGGAGCAGATGGGCATAATCATAACTTTATGCAAAGAAGAGTAATTATTGATATAGACATAGCACTTAAGAGCTCTGTCCTTGGACCAACTGCCTTGTGTTACATACTTTATGTACACAGAAAAAAAGAGTAAGATAGTCCCTGCCCTAACCACATTACTACCCAAACCCAATGTAAAACAGAAGATAAAGGTTGGATCCAGCTCAGGAGAAAACAATGAAAGGTTAATACTCACCATGAGGAGCAGTAACCCCAGAGTATAAAGCTCTGAGTGACAAAGGAGAACCTTGAGGCAGCATTGCAGGGCAGGGAACCAGCAGGTCATGGTTCACAGAGCACTGCCTTCCAGCTCCAGGGAGGTGTTTGCTTGGACAGGGAGCAAGGAGTGATGGAGATAAGGGTATCATGCTGCTCAGAGCAGGGAGTCAGCCACAGCAATGTGTCACAGCCAGGATCTTGGTGTGGAGAGGAGGGCTGGGGTAGTGAAGGTAGGGATAGTGCAGACAGAGCCCCTAGTACAGACTGTAGCCAACATTTTCACTGGTGACCAAGCAGCAAGAGGAAGATGAAAAAGAGTGGTACCTTTTTCAGCTACCACTGAAAAGAATCAGGAGAGATCTGCAGTGGAGGTGGAGCTGCAACAGTGCACTTTTTGAAGGATGTAAAAGTGCAATCAAAGGCAAAGAGGAGAGTCAGGGAGACGAGACAAGAAACCTGAAAGAAACCCACCAATTAATTCTCTTAAGCTCTGTCCAACACACTCAAATGACAAAGCCTGAGTCACACTGGCTTGAGTGTGAGGAGGTGTTGGTGGAGTGAAGGGAGAAACCAGAAAACAATCACAGAAGAAGAGAGAAATAGCCGAAAGCAGCCAGGGAGTGGGGCCTTTTCTTGAGCTGAAAGACCAACCTCATCCCCCCGCTGTGACTCCAGTTGACCTATGCTCTTCCCCATCCCTCTGCACCTCATATTGAAGCCACTGGCTGCCCTGGGGCTATGTCCTGCAGCATGGCAGGGACACAGACCTCCTTTTTGCTGTCTCTGTGTGCATACATCTGTATGGTCAGGTAGGCAGAGAGGAGCACAAGCAGGACAACAGCTATTCTCAAAGAGATTTACAAACCCATGTACACCTTCCTGGGAAAAGGAAAGAAACCACCTTCCCAGCCTCCTTCCTGCAGGACTAATCCAGCCTGCTGAAACACTACAGTGTCTGAAAGCTTTCCATGAGGCCAAGATTTGCAGTGTCTTCATGTGAGCTGTCAGCTTTTCACCTCAGCCTAAGTCACAGTATGCAAAGCCTTTGAAGTTAAAGCACCTGGAGTCAAAACCACACCAGAAAGACAAACTACAGGGCTTGCAAGAAATAAATACATAAATAAAATCTTTCATTCCACTCACAGGCTGTACTTAAAGCCTACCTTTTGCTCTAAGTAGAATAAAATATTTCCTGCCTTTTTCTCACCTAGTCTTTTGAAAATTGTTGCTGGCTGGATCTCTGATAGTTGCAAAGGAAGACTATCTTGCAGCCCCAGAGACCACCTCACTTTGGTGGGAATGGTTGCCTGATGGTGACCTGGAAGTGGTGTGGGTGATGCTGAGGAGCAGCTGCAGCAGGATTCTGGAGCACAGCAACCTCTGGCTCCCCAGCCTGTGCATCCCCACAGCAGGTGTGACAGTGAGGTCTGGAGGTAATGCTTTGGCTCTGCTTGGGGTTGTGCAGGAGAGCAGCTCATCTGCTCCTTGAGGGTCTCATGGACTACTCTCAAAAGGCATTAAGGAACACAAGTTTTAAAAAGAGAATCTCTGCATGAGCAGAGACAAGCTGTGATTGCAGTATGAGTTTTTGAGAGAAGATGGACTACTTGCCCCTGCCTGACATGAGTGGGTGAGCAGAAAATTAGCTTTTGCCCTCCTCTCCCTGGCAATTCCCTTTGGGCTCCCTCCATGGCCTCCCACTTCTCCCACTGCCAGGCTGTGGCGTGCAGGGGACCTCATCGTCATGGCAGGGTTGTATGCATGGTGCCTGCTCTCATTAAATGCTTCAGCCACAACTCCAGTCACCATTCTTTCACCATGATTCCTCAAAGATTCCCCATAGTATCTTCCCCACCCACAAGAAAAGTTAGTGCTAGAGACATTACACAGTGATTAATAACACTAATATTTTATTCATTGCCTGTTAACATTCCCTAATGACATTTCAGTAATTATTTTAATTGGGTTTACTAAAAAGAATAACAATGAGCCCTTAATGCTTGTTGGTGTTTGGTTTAAGCCAGTCACTTACAGATGGTTCACTTCTTTTAATGAATGGAGACATTTATTAGAATTTTCTGGGGTTGTAGCCACTCTCATTGCATCTCTACATCTGGCAAATATATTTTCTTTTTTCCAAACTCATAATGATGCTAAGAAACTCCAAGTAAATATGAGATCTTGGGATCCAGACAGACATTCCATTCTCATTACCAATATCCATAATCACATCTCTTTCTTTTATGCACAGTCACATACAGCTGCCACACCAAGATGGGGACAACTAACTTCAGAAGGCTTTCCCCAAACATGCAATGGGGCAAAAGCAACCAAAATAGCAGATATGGGAAGAATGAACAGATATAATTTGATGTTTTGGTCTAGCATGAGCCAGAGCATAAAAGAGGCCAGTGAATGTTTTTTTCCCTCCATCAATGTGGATGCAGTGATGTCCTACCACAGATGGGAATTTCCTGGATCCCCACCCACACGTTCAGCCAGGTGATCCTCTCCCCAGGCAGTGAGAGCACCTCAGCTCTCACTGGCATGTGTAGCTGCCTGTGCAGGTGAACAGACCATGGCATGGCAGCATTCAGACTGGGCAGGTGATTTCCTTACTATTGCATTACACATTGTTGCTCTGGGATACATGACTTATTCAAGCATGATCCATGCTCTGCTCTCTGCTAGAGATTCTCCTTTGTGTTTCTCACTACATCATTTTTCTGGATATGAAAATAACTTTAATGTGGGTGAATGGGAAATTGGGAGATACAGTAATGCCTCTAGAAATGTGGTTATTCTTAATTTTCCAGGTTCAAAATAAGTTCCAGCCAGGGTCATTACAGGGAGTACACTAGGAATAACTGCAGGAGAGGCTCAAGCAGGCACACGATACTTGCTTTAATTTGAGCTGACCTTGTGTTGTGCAGCTGTGGAGGTTTGTAAAGACATTGGCTGGAGAAACCCAGCTATGACTTTGCTGCTTCTAGTTGAGACACAGAGTGCTTGTCCTTCCCCCAGTAAATGGGCAGCAAAGAGCAGGAAAGGGCCAAGGTTGTTGTGGTGGAGATTGAGAGAGGTTACACCTTTGAGGATACAGGAGAGTAGAGGCAAAATAAGAGAACCTATTGCACCCATTGATGCCAACCACTCTGCTCTACCCAGGAGAGCCTGAAAGGATGTGGCAGGCACTACCTGCAAAAGCCAGATGTGGCCATGCAAGGGATGCAGCCTGATATGTCAAGGGTACAGACATGGGAGAGGCAGCACAGGAGCCCTGTGTCCTGAGGGGCAGCACTCCTGTGCCTGCAGCTGCTCTCTGCCTAACACAGAGGACCTGCTTGACTCAGAGCATCTCACTGCAGGTGTTAACATGGAGACTTGGTCCAGGGAAAGGACATTAGAAATTTAATGCAATTTGAGCAGAAATCTCAGGCTATCAGTAGCACAGCACTGAATAGGAAGGAGAATGAATAAGATCCTGCTGGTTGCTGTTCTGTGGGAGCTGAGACCCGTCTCTCCAATGTTTTATTTCCCTGGCTTGCTAATTTGGCAATCGCCCAAAGGTTAATTAGGCACCTCAATTTTCACTTTTGTGAGTAGCATCGTGGTAAGGATTCAGGAAGAAGCAATACCAATAATTTCTTCACAAACAGCTAAAACATTTGCTCTGCATTAAGTGTCTGAAGACATCTGGAAGTAAACTCTATGGCTGAGCTGACTCACCTAAGTGAACCCAGCAGAATAAAAGCTGCCACTCCCTTCTCTGTTACCCTTTAGAGATCCTCTATAAATCTGAAAACTGTTGGAGGCAGAGAGAAATCCCAGTTTTCAAGTTTAACAGGTAAAGGCAGTCTTTCACAAATAAAGGAAAAATATGCAGAATTTGCATTCAGGCCATTGCCTGAGTTTCAGACAACCCTAAAATACAGACACTGTGCTCCAAGACAGTGGCTCAGTTCATGGGACACCCACTTACAGCTACAGGGACAAGGCAGGGATGATCAGGGACAAGGAAGAAGCACAAAACAAGGAGGGGCAATAATAAACACTGCAAGAAGCTGAAGGAAGGGAGGACACTTCTCTGAATGGAAAAACACAAGGAAAGGCTGAGTGGGAAATTCCTGGGTTGGGCTAGTAAAAATAAAAACAAGCATCTCACTGTGATCTAAATTATGGAGCTCACAGATGAGATGCTCAGCTGCTTTCCTGCATTTTGGACATAAATTTAAGTCTTAGATGGATATGGATATAGATGGTTATCCTTACTCTACAAACAATCTGTGTTTTCATGAGTTTTTTTTCTGCTGTCCCTGTACTTTCTATTTCTTCTCTATTCCTCCCTCTCCTTTTTCCCAGTGTCACCTGATAGGGCAGATCATTTACCAGGTAGGAGTGAGTCAGCATTCAATTCAGGAGGATTCACAGTCATACAAATTAAACAAGGAGTCACTCCTGATAAAATGCAAGTATAGTGTAAAATGCCCTAATGCCATTGATTTCTTACCAGGTCCTTGGAAGTCTTCATAATTCTTCTTGCCTTTTTTATTGCGGTACTCAGTCCCACCTAGGGGAGCAAGAACAAAATGAAAAACAACCAGATCAGCCTCACAGTATCCTACCAACTTTTCTTCCCATTTCCTACCTTTTTTTTTCTATTTTAATATATCAGTCACAGCACAAAAATGATGTATGAGTCCACAAATTCCTCATCAGTTACTTTTTATTGGACTAACAATCAATTATCCAGTCACCCTCTATGAAACTCCAGTTGCAGGAGTTCATTTATTTTGCTCCAGGGCATCATTTATTTCCTAAGGAAAAGTCCAGATCAGCTGAAGAGCTGAAATTCATATCCTGGCTGCACTGTGTGAGCTGCAGAGGACAGACTTCTCTAGTGACTCCTCCTGAAGAACAAGTCATCCATTAGATGGCTAAAAGAGGGTTATGCGCGTAATGTCAGTCTGACTTCCCATGGAAGGGTACAGATGAAACATTTGCTCTTGCATGGATAAGCGTTACACTCAGCTGAGGTTCACCCCAGAGGGGAACAGATGGCATGCAGCAAGGTACGAAGCAGGGAGTAGAGTTTGAGAGGAAAATCTCCTGCTTAGGATCTAGGAAGGTTAGCTTTTTATTCTGGAAGTACCTGCCCTGGAGGGCAAGTTCTTGCTAACAGTGGCAAAGTAATTTTTCTGTTGGGTCCAGGCCAACTTGTGCTGAAGAAGCATTTTGGGACACTTTCACCATGAGAATACTTGCATAGAAATGAAAAGTGGGAGAACCATTGCAAGAAAATACCTTGGAAAGGCATCATCTGGTTGGCCATCATAAGGCCACAGGTTACAAAGAGTCAGCTACTAGTGATGCCCAAATAATTCCTCAAATCCCTTTACACACATGCTGCTCAAAGGAGGAGAGGAAATTTTGTGCAAGGGGCACCATCTGTGAGTGTGGGTGACAGCCAGGGTCCTGCACTGCTGGCAGCAGGAGGATGGATGTGCCATGTGTGGTGCAGCAAGACTGTTGTCAAATGCACACCGGTGGCTCCTTGCCATGGCCAGGAATTGCCAAACACTGCCACAGTCCTGCTCTCAAAACCTTCCTCAAGGCTCTGCTATTGAAAAAACCTCAACCAAGACATTTCTGCAGCCCACGTGGTCCACTGCCCTGGGTCCTGCTGGCTAAATGCAGAGCCATGGGGTGTAAAGCAGGGGCTGTTTCTGTACCAAGTTGTTAAGAGTTGGCCCCAGCCTGAAGAGACTTGTCTTGCATCACAGCTCAGAAGGACCACACTGGTTCTCCTGCCACAATGACTCTTCCCAGTCATGGAGGTGAGGAGATGCCCCAGATATGCTCACCTAATCCAAAATACCTAACTACTGTTTAACAACTCTGATGAACAACACTTTCTAAATTCAGCCACGTCTTCCCATACGAAAGGAAGATCTCACAGCCTCAGTTTAGAGGGAAAAAAAGAGAAAAGATGGTCACAGGAGTCTGGGAGAGTCAGGGTAACACCAGCGTGCTCCCCCTGCTGCTCCATTTTCAGTTTAGGACAATATTCTTCTATCTCAGTGATGACAATTCCCATATGCTGTCCTGCATTTATTATCAAAGCCACCACTGAAAACAATCATATCTGCGAGGCAGTAGCTATGTGATGGCCTCTGTTCTTCCCCTCAGCATTCAGCATGAAGAAGGCTGAAAACACTGCGTCTTTGCTCTCTTTCAGAAGGAATAACTACTTGTATTATGTAGGCTTTGAGAATCATTAAGAAACTACTCCAAAACAAAAAAACGGAGATAAAAATAAATTACTTTTGACAATGTTTCAAATGGAAAAAAAAAATAAAAATCCAGAGTATCACAAACATGTTAGCACCTAGTGCCTGCTAAAAATTTTTAGTGAGGGCAATCTGTTCTGTCCAACAATGACCTGCCATCAGTCCCTCCTACAGCCCAGCCCAAGGACATAACTTCCAGCCTAGCACCAACTGGATTTATATTTTTCTGGATAGAGCTACAGCAACCCAACATGGAGGTAAAAAAATATGCTTTCACCACATGGTAGTATTACACCATTTGGAAAAGAAAATACCCCTCAAATGATGGTACCTTACTGAACAGCGGGCATACCAGCTTGGAACATTAAAGTAGAATATATTTGCATTTAAAATAATCATTACCCACATTTTTTTACTGGGGATAAAATTTAGCGTGTCATTATAATTGATTTAGGCACTGATCAAAGCAAATTAATTAACCATGATATTCAAGGGGCAAAAATTTATAGTGAACAATACAAGGGATATGGAAGAATTAGCATAAGCAGCAAGGAACACAGACTTCTAAGTTACTGGGGTTTAATATATATGTCACATTCATATATGTAGTTAATATATGTTTAATTTATGGTATCTATAGTCTTATAAAAATCAGGGTATGTCACAAATAGATGAGGGATGCTAGGAATGAGCCAAGACACTGTTTTCTAGTTTCTTCCCCCAGCCAACTGCTGTCCCCAAAACCAATCATGCTTCTTACACTTGCTGTAGTTATGTTGCATGATACCAGCTGCTGCTGCCATTTCTACAATAAAATAACTTGAGAGACAGATGAGGAAAATGGCTTAAAATTGAATATAATAGATGTAAAATATCCAGAGATTTATCAACCCCTTTCTGCTAGGCAGGGTAGGAGAGACCTTGCCTGGTCACAGCTGCAGCACCTGAGAAATGCACGCTTCAGACAGCTACAGCAACATTGCACATGGAAAGCAGAAAACAAGGGACGAAAGGCTGAACTGACCCTGCATGTAGAAAATTCTCTCTCTGAAGTGCTAAGGATGAGACCTTTCACTTCACAAGTTACTCCAGCCAAGACTCCAGGATGAGCTGTGGAAGACTGGCAGCTGAAACACCCACCTGGGAGAAAACACTCCCGGTTTCACAGGTCACCTGTAATCCCTGGCTGACACCAGTGTGGCAAGCCTGCCACTGAAGGTCACATAGCCCACACAACCTCTCTTGCTGCATCTCAGCTTGCAAGGAGCCTCCTCTCTTTCCCATGGCATGAGAACAGCACCAAGGGTGGGTGAAGTTGCAGCCTGGAGGGTGTGCTGCCGTCCTGGGGGAGCAGGCAGCAGTGTCTGCCCAAATTGGCACAGCCCTGCCACCCTGCACACACAGGATATCCACACCATGGACAGGGGTGAGGGCAAAGGCATCACTATGATTTCATTCACTGTCTTCTTCCAATGCTCTCCATAGAGACCATGCATTCCCAGTAATGATTATCTTTTTTTTTCGCAAACAGATGTATTTCTCATCATAAACAAATGCATGAACCAATTCTAATTCTCTCTCATCTATCACCCTTGTTAGCCAGCTCTTTTCCAGGAGAGCAGATATTTATAAAACACGCCAAGCTACTCTTCTAACTAATTTTAATCATCCTTTTCCCAAGAGTACCAAGATACCAAAATTCTGCAAAGCTTGTAAAACAGCAATGACAAAGGTGGGATTTGTTCACAAGCAACGCTCCCTTGTCCTCACTATCTTGTCTGCCACCCTCCCACCCAAAATGTCTCTGTGCCCATGAGTCACCTGAGACTTGTTTTCTGGGGTCCTGCCTGAGACAGCTTTTACACTGGCATGACACAGCTGCATGAAGCACCCTGAAAATCCCAGGCCACCCTATTTCCTTTGGATTTATCTGGGGGGAAGTTGGGGTTGTGTGATTTGGCTTTTGGGGGGTGTTTGTTTTTTTGATTGGGGTAGGGTTACTTTTATTTTGTTTTCTGCTAGTGAAGAGGAGCAGAGGAAATGCTGAGAAAGATGTGAAAGAAGAGGAACTAGCGCTCAAATTGTGCCTTCTGCTATCACTCATCTACAGGTGGTTTCTTCAGGGCTCAGTTCTGACTGCAGCAGAAACAACTCACTAGTAGCCTGCTCTTACCAGGAATGGAGAAGCAGTCCCATCCCAGAGTTTGGTTCTGCCTCACCTCCTGGGAAGCACCTCACACTTTTTTCTGAGAGAAAGATAGAAAACAGCAGGAGTGGTTTTACTTTATTAATCCCCAAAGGGTTTCTTTTTTCACTCAGAACTGGTTGGCCCCTACTTTATCAAAGAGCCTGCTGGCCACAGCAATGTCCATGAGGGAGGTGGCTTTTGCCTTTTACAAAGGCAGTGAAAGACCTGATAGAGACCGCATGAAGCAGCATGAGTGCTTGTGGCAATGATGCTTATTCTTGTAAGATATAGAAATAATATGTGTATTAATGCTGATGTAAGACGACTCCCATCACAATCTTATTGAGGGAGACTAAGCCAAAATGTGCAGCCACAAAGTCTTTTATAATCTGGAGCAGAAAAGCGATGGGATGCAGAAGAGATACACTGAAAGGCAGAAAGAACAGTACAAGCTTCTTCCAACAGACTGTTTTAAAAATTGTCAGAGCAGGACTACAGTGCTGAAGTCAAGCCATTACTCTAGCCCCAAAAAAATCAGTTAAAGTATTGCCATTGAACTGGACAGGCCAGCTGCCTTAAAAGAATCTAGAGACCAGCTGAAAATAATCTCCTGCAAACCTGTTTGCTCCCAGGGCCAGAAGAGAATCTCTGTAGGCAGTGCCTAAAACCCTTCACCCAGTTTCAGCCCTTTTTGCTCACTAGAGGAACATCTGTGTATCAGATGACCTAGTGCAGAAAGTCCTCCACCACCTGAGCAGATAAATGTTTCTGACCAAAACATTATCCAATCATCCTCAAACAGCTGGTTTGGATGCCTGTACCTTAGTCAGCATTTTGGAGTGATGCTGCAGCCCATATTAGAATGCCTGCTGTTGATGTGGTTTAAACCACAAGGCATATTAAAGCAGCTTGTACCCTTAGTAGGCCTAAACTTCTGATGTGCCCTATTAGTTTGTCTCTTTACTTGAAGGAGTCCCCAGTGTTGCCACCCTCATACTAAAGGGTAGAGGAGAACCTCTTACAGGGCAAGATACATGCAGTAGGAAAGCCTATGCATGCAAATCTCCCTGCCCTTCCACCCCTGACCCTCTACGAGCCACTGGTGGCAAGAAGGTTCTCACAGGACCCCATTACAAGTGACCCCTGATCACACAGCCATGCTGGTGACCCAGGAGCCACAAAGTCCCCTTCCACCCTTCCCCACCAACATCAGAGGTCTGCTCCTGAAACTGCTCACCAACAGAGCAGCCCACCTTGCCCCAAACCCCAAGGAGCCCCTGCCACAGAGCTGCCCTTGCCCAGGTTGGATGCCCTCCTCCTCCAGCTCTGCACTGAGAGTGTGGAGCTCTGTGCAAATGGAGTATTATTTTTTATTTGTAATTGGAGCAAAGTCTCCTAGAATGATCACAGAGTGCTAATGGCTCCAGGCAGCTTGGCAAAAAAAAAAAATAAAAATTAATTTGCGCTAATTTGTCAGAGACAAGGGAAGTATATAGTATGATGCATGTAACATTTACACGGCTTGCAGAGTCTCCACTAAGTAGATAGTTTGCAAGGCCTCTGAAGCAGGGGCCCTTCCTTCTTCAAGACACACAATCTGACTAAAACAACACCCCAGAGACAGAAAAAAATCAACTATTGACTGAAAAATCAGCTACACATTGATATTTTCTATCTTAAAGGCAATTAAAACCTGAAAATCATACTGCCTTACAAGGACAGGCAACTATTTATTTTATTCCCTTTGCCAGTACAAATATGATACTAATTCTGGGAAAATGGGCATCCAAAAGTCTAAATGAATAAGCAAAGTACCTGAAAATCAATAGAGTTGAACAGAACAGTCATTAGTATTAAGGTCTTGTTCAAACACTCAGCAGGGGACTGCGCCAACATTTGCAGGCTCATAAAACTGAAGTGATCAATCAAATTACAAATGAAAGAAGCAAATGTGATGTAAACTGCATTTTATGCATCTGTGTCTCTGATTGTATATTAATTTTTTTCACCTGTAATTCATCTTTACTCAGTCTGACTTGTCACAGAGGTATTGTGGGCAATTTATCAACTACTTGAGCATGAACTCTAAGAGCTGCTCTTCTCCTCCCATCCTCTCGTGCTGTCTCAGTGCACCAGAAGAGCCAAAAAAAAGGGCACAGTCAGTGTAAAAAAATTGGTTTTGTTGGTAAAGCTCCCGTATTCCTGATAAGAAACAAATGCACTTTGACAGAAAGGGATTTAACTCCCACTTGGAAGGGGAGAGGATTTGCTTGAGCCACTCACTTGGATGGATAGTTTCCAGCCCATGCAAACAAGAGCCCAAATTTCGTTTAAAGAAACAAAGCAAAACCCAACACATTCAGTTGCTTTTCTTGTGGAAAGTGCACTCACTGAAGCTGTGGCTGGAGGTGGAAGGAGCCAACACCTCGGTCCTACACCTGGGAGATGGGTAAGAGCCAACCAAAGATGTGACAGCAACCCCACTCTAACTCTAACCCTAACCCTTTCCCTTCTGGCTGAGGGACAAAGAATTTCAACACAGGTGTTCTAATTTCTTCACAGGAGCCACCTTGATCTAAACAGACTCTCTCTCCAGACTTGTTAGCCTGGCTCACTCTGTGGCCATGGAGGGTCCATCCCTCTCTTTAGGTGCAGTTCATTGTCTGCATCTTCTTTCACTTCAAGAGGCACCTTGCACTTCCGACACTCAGTCCAAGATGTGGGATTTCTGAGGGAACCTGTTTGATGAAGTTTGGGCAACATCCTGGTTTAGTCAGGTTAGTGTGGGCCCTCTTTGCTGCTTTCACTGGTCTTCTTTCACCCCTGCCTGGTTGCACACCCTTATACCTCTCTGTTGGTGTATCATGGAGCATAGGAGTCATGTGTGATGCACATCTGCTATAAAACAAATGTTACTGCCATTCTTGGGAGGCAAGTGTTTCTCAGATCTTACTACTGGCAGGACTAAACCATTCTTGGAGATGAACCACAGCTCATTGAAGCCCATAAAAAGACACAGATTTCAATGGCTGTTGGATTAGGACCTGTGTGCAACATCTCACGCACACCTTTAGGAATCAAACAAGCCTTTCTCCATCCATCTGCAGGAATAAGATTTACAAAAAATAGATGCCTAAGTGAATGTCTTGCTTTTCAAAGCTGCCAAACAAACAACCATCACTCACAGGTTTTAGCGTGACCGGACGTGCATGATAACTGGGAAATAAAAGAAATCACAAACAAAATAGATCCCAAACCAAACAGTACATGTTTAGACACCTATGCAGACATGTATATGTACGAGTATAGCAAAGGTCTAGGACACGCAATCAAGGACATGCAAATGTCATAGCAAGTAACTGTGCATCAAAGGAGTTGTGGTAATGACATATGCTTCCAGCCTGCGGCAAAAGATTATGCTTAAACCTCTTGCACTGCAGACTACTCCAAGCCTAATAGTCCTGAATCTACAGCAGGTAACTTGTGCCTACACAGGCTGTCACAGCAGATCAGGCAATGCAGGGATTGCTTGTCATGCCACGGTAATGCAGTGGTATAGATGAACCTCAGCTGAGTATCTGCTTTGGGTTTATTGTACTGCTTAACAATTGAGTCTAGAGAAAGAGAGATTTTACTTTCTCTACCCTTCTTGTCTGATCCAGACTGGCACAAGAGAATTTGGCCCTGTGACTTCCATGGTGCAGCAACCCTGTAGAGAATGTTCCACACAGTTAATGTGTTATGTACTTTTCATTCTAAAAGTGTCCATGCTCAAAATGTTGAGACAATGCACATGCAGTGGAAGCCTCTGAACTGCTCAGTTCTGCTTATGAGACATTCCACAATCAGCGGTTTTAAAAAAACTGGAAAACCAACTCACCTTTGGCGGAGGGTAGAGATGACAAAGTGGTTGTCCTGGATCCTGTTTACACAGCTTCAAGGAATGGCAAACCACATCGGCATTCATTTTCCTGGCTATGCTGAAGGAAATGGTGCATAAACAAAGACTATTATGTTCTTTGGGGCACTTGAAAGTAGAAGCCATTTCCATGGGAAGCTGGATCTCCCCAACACCACACAATAATCTCAGCTCACTTCACTGTGGCCCGTAATCACTGCTCACTGCAGTGTTGGGTTCTAATGATTTTCTGCCATGACATCCTACTCAGCATTTAAAATTGGATCCCAGGATGATGAAAAAGCACCATACTTTATATGCAGCACCTGAATCAAATACATTATATCTGTTATAGTTTTTAAATCAATCATAAGTCTGACAAAGATTTAAAGGTTAAAGTTAATGCATATGCAATTTGGTACATATGAATGTTCAATCATTAACTGAACAAAATAATCAGAAATCCTTCAAAGATCCTTAACCTTTAATCACCAAGCACTAGTGCTGGGATTGTTTCTTTCTTTTTGGGACACACCTCTGGGTTAATCAGGAATTAAATTAAAATGTTTGATTATAGCACTTCTTAGTCCTGTAAACACTTAGCAGTCCCTTGGCTAGTTTTAAAAACAAAAATAAAAGCCCTAGGGAAGAGGAGGGTCTATCAAAAGCTCTGTTAATTAAACTAAAAACTTTCAAAGAGGAATAAAATGACCTACATTTTAATTTTTGAATTACTTACATTAAATAGTAGGTTTCCCCAAGAGTGTGAATCAAGGTCAGGGCTGAGAGCATGTTAGGGCTGACAATTAGAAAGCCTGATTAAAGGCAGAGCGGAAAGCAAGAGCCAAGCTACAGCAGTGTGATTCTATAGAACCTGTCTCACACACACAGGTTATTCAAATTCCTCCCTCAGCCAAATGAGCTGAATTTCAAAAGGTAATTACATCTGGTGGGCCTGATCTGAGATTTAAATGGAGTATCAAAATGGTTACTAATGGCAGCCTGTGTTTATTCACTCAGGAATAGATGTACCAAATGCCAAACTAGAATCATTCTGAAGCATCTCTGCTTTAATAATTATGTGATTTCAGCAGTGAAATCCCTCCACTTCAATCTGGCAGCACATCTGTACACGTGAAGGACAAACTAAGCAAAGATCTGAGGACACAGCAATACTTACAGTTCAGCTATGTGTGATCCGTAAAGTTCAGCAAGTAAGTAACAGAAACCTTGTAGTTTTTCTAGAAAACATAATTTATTTTTTTAAGTAATTGAGTATGTTGAAACTGGTTTTTATAGCAGTCAAAATATAGCAGCAGTTGCTTCGTTAAGGTGAATGCTGATCTACCCTAGAGGAACCTATGACCTCAGTGTAGCACCAGAAAATGGGAAAACCTGAATTTCTAACCTTGCCTAAAACCCTCCTCTGGCTTTAGAAAAGCCTCATGATAAAGGCTAGAAAGGATAACTAGCAGTTTTTAAATGTTCTGAGTATGGCATCATGGATAAGTCAAAAGAAATCATGCATGACACAGCGTCTTCTAAGCAGTTTAAACAAATAGCTCAGCAGGTTTGCAAGAAGAAAGAGAACAAATCCATAAATCAAAGAGCAGAAAGTGATGCTGGGCTTGATGCTACTGCTAGAACTGCCTTGGAGGTTCTGGGCATTTGTGGATTTGAGGGAGTATGTTTTGTGTAGAGCAGGAGTTGTGCAGGAGTAACTGCATTCAGAGAAATAAGTGACGCTTTTCATTTGGCTTCCTTTCACAGTCTGCCTTTTTGGGATGCTGGCTCAGGTAGTTTTCTTTAATCTGGTGAAGCATGCCTTCCATAAGACAGTTCATCAGTGATTGCTTTAAGGTACTTTGGTGAAAAAAAGAGGTGGTCCCTGCACCTGAGCAAAGACACTGTGGGAGAGATTGGAGTTTTGAACACAAGAAGGGCATGATGGTAACACTGGTCTGATAGTTTCCATGAAGGAAAACTGTCTGTTTCTTGGCCTGAATAGACTAGAGCTGGTTAACCCTGCAAAGGAGGTGTCAGCTTTGTTTCAGCAGGGATGGTGTTGTGAAATGTCAAAAGAGGAAGGCTCACACAAGTGCAGAGGCCACAAACTTGCAGCTCCTCAAATTCCTGAGGGTTGTCACTTTCTCTTGCACCTCCATTACTCAGACAGATAACTATCTGTACCTGGGGAAAAAAAGAAGTCTGCCCACCTTTCCCAAAGAAAAGCCATAGAAACCCCAAAAGGATTTGTTTCCCTCCACCTTTGGGCTAAATAATTCAATCTGAACCAGTGGCAGGCTGGACATGCCCAGGGCCGGGCTCTGCTGCCTACACAGTGGGTAGTTTTGCTCTGGGGAGAGCACAAAATCTTGTGGCAGTGACTCCACTGGTGGGCATGGGTGGGCTCTTTCTCCCTCAGCTGCTCTCCTGCCAGGACTGCAGGCACCCTGACTGGCAACCTGTACCTGAGAAGGAAGGACTGGGACCAGGAAGGCATATCATGGAATGATGAGATAATTTTCCCAACACCCTCCTACTCATACAGTGTTGCAGGCAGCTTCTGTAACCATGATAGCTGGTTTTTCTTATCCCATGACAGGTGTTTTATTTCAATCAAGTTATTAGCTTCATTTCTTTGCCTCCTTTGCCACATAACTCCTCTCTATTGGCTCTTTAGAAGCAATCTGCAAGTACAAATTGGTCTCCTGACTAGCATTAGATTTTACTCTTGTTCACCTAAATGGAAAGACGTCGCAGACATCAATAACCCTGTGTTTGGTATCATAGCTGATTAGAACACCCTCTGATGAAGCTTGGCAATGGGGCACTTGGCTCCCTCTAGTATCCCACAGGCAAAGGTGGCTGGCTTCCCTAACACCTCCCTGGTGCATCACAGGCAATGGTCTCCTTAGGATTTTCCCAAACCAGCTGGTTTCCACAACGTTTCTGGCCCTGGAGGAGCCAGCTGGCTGCTGTAACCTGCACTGGTGGCTGTGAGGAGAGGAGAATTTGGCTACCCATCAGTTCTGGGATGCTGATGTAGGGTTTTTGCTGGTCACACTGATTGCTAGGTGCTGATTTCCAGGCACTGATTTCCTCATGCATATAGGAAGCTTGGCATGTAATTACCCCATGGTGTAACAAATGATGGGAGGTAAAAAGAATAGTAATGTTAAATTATTATTGGGCACATAGAGGCTTCTTGGAAGATTCAGATGCCAATCAGGGTTTGTATTCCAACAAAACAGATCAAAGCCACAGGCAGTGTTTATAGGACTTGCCCTCAGAGCCAGCCTGCATTCATGTGTTCACAAATCTCCAACTCTGCTCAAACACACAAGGAGAAGGTATTGCAGAGAGAAATCTCTGTGAGGAAGAAGCTGTGTAAGTCAGAAAGGAGGGAAAAAGAGAGAGAGAGGAAAAGTGATGAGTAACTGTGAGTGTTCAGGGGCAAGAAAAGAGCTTTAACCAAACTAAATGCTGGAAAATGTAGAGAAAATCTAAAGTACACTTGCTTTTGCTCTGCTTCAGGTAAAAGAGATCCCCTAAACTGCCTTGTTCTTACATGAGAACAGCCTTGAAGGTTTTCCTCTGTAGCTTCATAGTCCTGGAAACACCAATTCTGGCTGAATCCCAGAGGATAAATATTTGCAAGAAAGATGCTATTATCACGTTGCCATTTGCACTTGAGCTCTAAGGTGTTTACAAAGCAGTGGCCAACACAGAAGCAGAGCATGACTCAGGGGCAGTGCTGGAGGCAGAAGGTCTCAAAGCACATTTCAGGTATCAGACACCTCTGTTTCATCAAGCAGACAGTAAGTATCCAGGTAAACACACATTCTTGCTAATATCTCTTACACTGTAAATACTGCTCATTCCCCAGACCTAGCCTTTCTATCTGCCCAAGAACCTTCTTCACTCATGATATTTCTGTTCTTATTTTCATAGTTTTATTGGCCATGCCACTTGAATCACCCAAACTGCAAATATTTCCATATAAATGAGGATGTGGTTCTGTTTTTTACACAGTTTATGGGATTGAGTAGGATTGACAGGTACTGAAATTTTCTCTCTCTTTTTCTCTAAGTGTTTTTTGTTCTTGAACATTGTATAACTTTATTGAAGGCTTGAACCAACCCTGTCTTGATGGTAATCAGAATTATAGAAGGTCCTCAAAAAAGCCCACATGATTTCTTACTCCCTTTTTGGCCCTAGGCTGCCACTAATTTGTTGCTGTTGCTCTTGCAATCGATTGTAGGCATGTGAATGATAATGAAATTGTTTCTACAAGTGAAATGCATGACCTGCTTTAGTAGGTTTGCTCCTCAAGAGCATCCAAAGCTTTTCTACTGTTTCAAGCAGCAAGAAGCTGTTGATTCCTGCTGGGCTGCAGCATTCACCTCCCAGGAGAGGATAAAATCGGGTTACACTGTAGCTCCAACACAATCTATAGGATTTTTCACTCTTTTCAAGTTCAGGGTCAGTTATTTTCTACTGGGTGTATCCATGCATCTCATAAAAGGTAACCGGATTATAGAGATTCAACTAAAGGGATAATAGGATTTTATGTGTGTAAAGAATGGCAGCTGAAAAGAAATATCTTGACATGTCAGCAGAACAAGGTCCACTGAGTGAATCGTGAACACAGAGCTAGCATGTCATAATTTAAAAAAGAAAATTGTATTTTAATAGCAGGATCAGTGCTTCTAATTGTAACTTCATGGCTATGTGCCTGTAATTTAAAACACTGAGGATATGACTTATGGAATAGAAATCAGATAGGCGTCATTCTATCAATGAATGAATCCTAGCAATTAGCTCCCTGCCCCAGTCTGCATCGGGAAATCCTCCCTTGGAAAGGAGGGAATTAATATTCTACACGTATCTCCTGCAAAACTCGGGTTTACAGAGCAAGATGGTTTCTCAAAGATACAATTCAGGAAGTCCTGTAAAAACGACTTTTTGATAAAGAATTCTAAGGCATCCTTTTACATTCATAGTGTTAAAAAGATATCACTGTGAGATCTAGTTACTTAAATAGTTATAGGATTAAGCTGCGAGGCACAAAGCTGTTCTGGCATTCAAACTGTTCTCTATTTAGGGCTGTGCACACGGACAGCTAACCTCCTTAGGGCAGACAAAATAAGGGGCAGAAAAAGGGGAATCTTACATATATTCATATAGAATACCTATTGCTTTTGAAATTTATATCGCCAGTTACATTTCAGTAGCTTTTCAGTGCACACCAAATGCTCACCTCTTACTCCTGTCAACCTCATCTCATTTTTAAAATTTTACAATAGTGCCTTCCTATATGCACTGAAAACATTTTCAGCTTCACAGTTGCTATAAAGACCCGTATCAACAAGAAGGAGCAGTTGGGCATACAGTGAATCTCTTCTTAAGCAGCTAACAAGGAGACAAAGGAGAGAAAAAGAAAGGAAAGGGGTCTGCAATGTGTTGGTGCTCCCATGTGTGTGGGCTTAATACAGCCCCATTTGCTCTAACTTTGGGGCAAAATCCCAGCTCTGAAACCAGATAAAGCCACATCACTGACTTTCCTGTAAATAGCAACATCCTATCTCCCAGCTACATACATTTGAGATCCTGCACAAAAAGTGGATAAACTTTTTACAGATTTCACATGTGAATTTTTAGTTAACAGTGAAATACAGCAGCAGCAGCATAACATATGGCATCTCACTTGGTACTTACCGGGTATGTAGTTGCACAGTCTCTCCACGGCTGCCTTTACTGTACTGTTGTGCCATTGTGCAAGCTGTTCAATTACAGACACCACGAGCACACAGCCTTCAAACAAACAAACAAACAAACAAAAAGAGCAAATATGGTTATCTGTGAAGTGTGATGAAGCACCCTGTGCCACAGAAGTATTTCAGGCACTGTTTGGCATATCATTTCTTGAGATGCTCCATGGCAGATAAGTGTTCAAGAGTAAAAAATGTTTGTGAATTTCTGTCTTAATGGGAACCCTGTAAGTTATGACAGATAGGATGTTGATGCCAGAGGAGCAGACAGAACAGCCTGGCTTTTACAGCACTGTGTGGTGTTCCTGGAAAAATGACTCTGTTCTTTCAAGGCTGAAAATCAAGGAGTGAGTGGGATAGCCACTGTTACAGCTGCCTGCTTGACCACCTGCTTTCTTGTTATTTCTCACAAAGAAAAAGAGGCTCAGGTCTTTACTTGGTAGGATTTTATACCTCTCCACACAAGCCACACAGAGAGCTACCAAAACAGGAAAACAAGTGGTTGTGACTGTCTACAGAAGACACGTCACACTGCACATATATGTGCTGACCACGACAAAGTACCCATGGCATCATTTCTTCACAGACTTTCCTCTGAAGCTCAGCAGTGCTCAGCACACACTGAGCTCCTCGGCCCAGTTACACATGTGCTAAAGCCAAAATGTCTTCAGAGTTTGTGCTGCTCTGCTTCTGTGGTTGGAAAGAAACCACTTCCTATGACCTATGAAGCTGCTTATTTCCCATCACTAATCTGGGTGTCAACAGAGCTACTGTATAGTTGCTCCTTGGACTAGTTATGGCTGAGACTCACAAAATTGCACACTAGTGAAGCATTTCTTGAGATCTGCGGCACTTTTCCTGCTGTTTTGGGGATTAAATAGGTTCAACGCGGTCCCCACACAACAGTCATTCAAAATCCACACGATGAGCATTCATTTCAAGTCAATTTTAAATCGCTGCAGGTCAGAATTGTGCTTTCTCTGCAGTGGCTTCACAGATTGTTGAGGAAGACAGTTTTGGTGATGCAAAGACTGATCACTGTAGTCAGATCTGGCAACCAGAGTGAGGTCCCTGCCTAGACTCGGAGGCTGTGTAAGGCAAGATGGTATCCCAGGCAGAGAGGATGCCAGTTTCCAGTGGCCTGGGTAAAGATTTCTTTTTGAAATCCCTGTAGCTGAAGTCTGTTTTCTCTCCCCTGCAAGAAATCTCAGCTCTCAGACTTGCTCTGACACAGTCCAGAAATGGAGGTGAGCTGCAGCAATTTGATGTGGCTGCAGACTCACCTTTTTCCAAAGCTCAAGAGCATTAATGCTCAGGTTTTCAGACTGGCATAACTCTTCAAAGTGAGCTTTTAAATTCCATCCAAGCACCTATATGCTATTAAATCAAAGTGCTGTTTTTCAACATAAATAACTTTGATGCTTCTATGGATCAAGTAGCAAGTAAAAGAGGAGGTAGTACAATTGGAACTTGCTGTAAAACCAGTATTTTTGAGTCTTCTATTACTTCTTCTACCTCAAATACAGTAATCCAGTGGAAATTACAGTGAACTTGTCCCCTCTTTTGCAGGGATAAAAGCCCACTTCTCCATACTTATTAAATAAAATGCTCATTCAAGATCTTCTGCAGAATGATTTATAAAGCATGCTAAGAGCCATTACCTCCAGTCAGACTAGAAAAATAGGAGA
Source organism: Xenops minutus (assembly GCA_035221455.1). Taxonomy (NCBI): domain Eukaryota; kingdom Metazoa; phylum Chordata; class Aves; order Passeriformes; family Furnariidae; genus Xenops; species Xenops minutus. Next base: position 46,411,549 of record JAWWEE010000074.1, read on the forward strand.
ATAAATGGAGACAGATACAACCAAGGAAATTCTTCCCTCTCCCCCTCCCTCCATCCCACCCCCACACTTCACCCCTCCAAATAGCCAGAGGCTAGCTAGCCCAAGGAATTGACAACTCATTAAAAACAGAATAACTCATAAAGAAAAAAAAAAAAAAGAGTATAATAATAAAGACATAAAGGAAAAGTACAGGGGACATCCAAGATGAAGGGAAAAGCAGGCTCAGGACTTGGGCTGGAAGAACAGACAAGAGCCATCTGCACCAGTTTTAAACACTATCAGGTGCCTTAGCACAGCCTTATCATAAAATCACAAAACAGTTTGGGTTGGAAGAGACCTTCAAAGTTCATCTAGTCCAAACCTGCTGCAATGAACAGGGACATCTTCAACTTGATCCGGTGGCTCGGAGCCCCATTCAAGCTGACCTTGAATGTTTCCAAGGATGGGCATCCATCAGTTCTCTGGGCAACCTGTGTCAGTGTTTTACCACCCTCATTGTAAAAAGTTCCCTCCTTAAATGTAATCTAAAGTAAGCCTCTTTTCGTTTAAAGCCATTACCCATTGTCCTATCCCATGCCCAGGTGGTGCTTGTGCTAGGGACCAGTCCCCAGAGCACATTTGGATGAGGACACTCAGTTGATAGTGAGTCAGGGGAGAAGGGGGGAAGTTGAGGAGTGAAAGAGATTTCAGCTGTTGGGGTGGAAACCATGTCCTGCAGTGGGTTCAGAGACAGAAAACAGACCCTGGCTGCTTTGCTGGGGTAGTTTGGCCATAGCCATGCTGGACTAACCTCATCCTTTAGCACTGAGATGGCAGTGCACACCCTCGTGACACACCATAACACGTCCAAAAGGCATTATATAACTGAGTCCTTAGAAGGCTATATTATTAACACACACATCCAACCTACAGAAAACAAAAATTACCCTTCCCCTGACTTCTATGCCTGTTTAATTTATGAGGCTGGAGGCTCAGAAAATTACCTCAGTGATACCTTAACCACACATTCTTTCTGTGCCCTCCTTTCTACTCATACCAAGGTCAAGCACTCACCTAATAATTTCGTTGTCTAGAATTCAAAAAGACAAAAAGGAGTCCAAGAAGAAAGGTAGGAAGGAGTTAGCCCTTTGATATTTTCCAAAATGCCCAGCTTTTGGGATTTTTTAACCTCTTGTTCTTTTGCACCATGAGCTTGAGGAATCTACGGAATCATAGGATTATTTAGGTTGGAGCTCACAGTCTTACCTATGGCAGCAGAGGTAAGTGTCTTTCTTTTTGCCTGTGCTGGGTAACCCAGAGCTCCTGCACCCACATCCAAGGTCTGCAGGAAAAGGGGCTTATGGACAAACAGCTCAAAATCAAAAAGTTGGGCTCAGGATAAAAATACCCTCGGTGTTTCCATTGTCTCTGTTATACAGGAAGACAGCCTCCACTGAAGATGTGAGTTTCTCTCTCATGTTTGTCAAAGTACCACAGAGGGAGTGAGAAACAAAAAAGCTATTTTTCGTTCAGTTTTGCGAAACAGAAACAGAATTATTAATCACAAACACAATCATGTGGGTAACACCACTCAGAGAGCAGCCTCCTGGCAATTAAATGAAAATTTTTCATGTTGATTAAGTCAGATAGACACCTTTGTGTCTATTGAACCAGGCCCAAAGGGAGATCTGCTTCACACAAGGATTAACAGAGCCATCTCTGAGTTTGTGCAGTACTTAACTCAGTGCCTTGGGCTACTAGATGCTGTATGAATATAAATAACAATAGCCTGACTACTTAGGATAAACCCACAGAGCTGAGCTTCAGAATGTTTGTTCTCATAAATTCATCTTCACTACCACAAAGAGGATGTTTCTGTTCATGCTATTACACCTTCCCCACCTTGATTATTCAAATGCTACCCCCCGTTGAGTACATTTATTCCAGACAAAAAACCCACTACGCTTCATGGGACAGGCTGATAAAGAAAGTCTTGACTGATTTTCAAAAGGGCCTGCAGTTCCAGTTGGGGCATCCTCAGGCACTGTGGCTGAAGTCTCCGGACCTGAATTTAGGGAGTCTCCCTGCCCTCTGGTGGGAAAGGTGCTCCCCAGGAACACATGGCACCAACACGAGCCATTGACTGATCTGCCCTCTGTTTTCCCCATCTACCAGGGCTTTTTTCAGCTGCCCTTGGTCCATCTCTCTTTACTCCCCGTGGTCTGCTGCCACCTCTTATCGCCATGCCATGGGCTGTGACAAAGCCTTTCATTTAGGGTGATGTCATCAGGAGCAGCTTTTGGGCTGGAGATTGTGAATTACTCAGGGAAAAAGGTTGAATCCCGTGAGGAAGGAAGAGGAAACCCACCTAGACTCTCCATTATTATTTTTAAAAAACCACATCCCCCCAGTAAATCTGATTTATCCTCTAGGAGAACCTATCTCAGGTGCTGGGCTATAGGTAAAACTTCAAGGGGTTACTGTCTATAAATTCAAGTTAACTCAGACTATCCTCACTCCTACTATAAACCTGCTCTCTTTTTAATCAAATATATCATCTTCCTCTGGATTTAGTGTCAGGAAAAGAAATACTAACCAGTTATCCTAGCCTTTAATGGGTCTTAATTCTGCTGGCTAAAAATGGAAAATAATTAGTTAGCTAAAAAGGGTGGGCTGTAAAAATCTCACTGCTTTAATTACTTATGATATGTGCAAAATTATAAACTTTTTAGTACTCTGATATCAGTAGAAAAGCACATCCAGATCTGGCCAGTCATTACAGCTATTGCTTGCTTTTAATTTACTTGATATTAAGATGTCATTTATTTCTTATCATGAACTGGGCATATGTAAACCAATGTAAATAGGCTTCGTCATTAAAAAAAGCTCTGACTTTGTTTATAGTTGCACACAATTTTCTTTAGAAACAAGTTTCAATAAATTGACTCTGCTGTCTCACTTCAATAATAGGTTTCAATACCCTGACAGGCTGAAGAATGTTTTCTCTGGAAGAACTTCATTGGCATTGCAACACCTATCAGCCATTAGAAACTAGACTGGTATTAATAAAGTGCCTGTCTCTTTCAGAGATACTTTGTGCCATCTGCTATTAATTTCTGAAGAGATAAGACAAGACCATAACCATTTTGCTCAGCAGCACTGAGGTGAAAACTCACATGTCAGGAAGTACTTCTTCCCATGTATTTGAAAGTAGTGTGTATAATAAAATGACACTTCCAATAAGCTCAGGGGAAAAAAATCATACCCCAATAATAAAATCAAAGTTAGAGGAATTAATTTCTTAGCTGTGAAGCCTCTGGCAGTTTGAGCAGACTATTTAACTTAATCCACTTTTGCTGCACAAGTTTGAAAGGCTCTATAATTAGAATTATACCTAGGGATGTCAAAAAACGTCTGGGTAGTGTAAGCTGCCTCTCTAAGTTTCAGATTTGGAGGTATATTTGTCTGAGCAAAACTCTGTTAAATTGGATTTCTGGCACCTGACACATCCTCCTTTGCCATCCTTTGCTCACGTTTCTGGGTGCTGGACTTCTTTCTCACCCCTCCAGCCATATCACTGTTCCTCAGCCATAAATTAAATGTACCCACAGAGCAGAAGGAGGAAATGAGTACAAAAAGCAGTCTTGGACACAAATAGCTCTCTGCAAACCCTGATAGCCAGGCTGTGGCCACCCTGTTTGCTCCTGGTGAAGCAGGAGCTGGAGCCTCGTTTGGTGAAGTGGCAAACCTCTGCCTCAAAAATCTGTCTGCAGCAGCAATCCTCTGTATAAATGAAGCCATCTATCACATTCCTGGCTTTATATAGAAGACAAAGCCTTTCCAAAAACACAGGCTTTGCTTCTTCCATCTATAAATGATCCTAAGCTACAAGGCATCCCTTACAGCCCGGAGATGAGGAGACCCCAGTCTGCCTGCAAAAAGCAATATTGCTACTCCTCATGAAGATGCTGTTTTAGGCATAAAAACACCTCTTTCTAAATTCATCTCATCCAGTTCCAGTTCAACCTGGAACAAGGCATTCCTGCTTGAAATAAGAGCATTCAGATGGGGAGCCAATACGAAATCAGGTTTTCTCCCCCAAGATGGGGGCATCCATGTGAGATGCAGGTGCAGGCATACCACGGTTATGCAAAGCTACAATACAAGAATGTTTTCTTCTTCATAGAATTATAGAATGGTTTGGATTGAAAGGGACCTTGAAGACCCTCTAGTTACAACCACCCTCCCATGGGCAGGAGGGTGATTGTAACCTTCGACTAGACCAGGTTGCTCAAAGCCCCATCCAACCTGGCCTTGAGCACTGACAGGGATGGGGCATCCACAGCTTTTCTGGGCAACCTGTTCCAGCGTCTCACTCACTACATATTCCTTTCCTAATAGCTCCCAATTCCTATTTTGCCTTTTTGCACTGCTTCTCAGCACTGAGCTGATACTTTCAAAGAACTCCCTTTATAACCTCAAGATTTCATTCCAGCATGGAAATATTCAGCTCAAGTGATATAAATGTATATGCAAAATTAGGACAGTTATCTTCCCATACATAGCCAGAGGATTTGTTTCCTTGAAAGGTAATTTAGAAATGGCTCTGAGTGATAAAGTCTTTTAACTCAGACCTTGCTTCCTATTCCATTTACAGTGCTAATGTATTTCACAGAGATACTGAAGTAATGGACTATAATTATAGGTATCCATTCAAATATGTTGGCAAATACAACATATACAAGATCCTTTCACCCTTAGTTTGCTAAGTGTTATAAAATATCCTGGAAATACTTAATGGAACACTGTTAACAAACCTGTCACTGGGCACTAAAATAACATATAGTATATCGGCTAAAGAAATTTTTTAAGTATTAATAGCAATATAGCAGTATTTTGAGTAAAATCAGTAACAAAATCAGCAAGCCCTGGAACACCAGTTGTCATTTTTGTTGCTCATGCAATAGCAGTGAGCCACCTCAGACCCCCAAACTCTAGAGCTCTAGTCATTCATTATTGTCTAGTTAAGACATCCAACAAGGACTCTGATAGAGCTATGACAGTACAGAAAATTCAGTTTCCATCTAGTGGAAGACTCTAGTACCATACCTGCCAGCGAAATGTATCCCTAGTCTCTCCCACATTACACTTTATAGAGCCCTATTTTAAAAAAAAATCTATAACCTCAGGCATTTCCAATAGAAATGTTTTCTGTATTAATTAATAGGCAAAAACCCCCATGTATGTATGTGTGCCATTAACATACTTTTCTTTTCCAAATCAGGAAAGAGTATTGAAAATTTACTGAAGCCTGATTGCTGGCAGGGCAAGTTAATGTAAGTGGATAACTTCATCCTTGTCACAGAGGTTTGGCCATTTTAGGACTCTGAATGCACAAAACCTGTTTCACATACACAGTTCCTAAAACCAGTAAAAATGATTGCCTTAAAGATAAGCAGAAGTTCTGTATAGAGTTAACATATGAACAAGAGTGAAAGGCACACACAGAGCAATCAGTATCCAAATAGACCTTTGATAAATGAGATTATTAAAGAAAATTATACTGAAGGCAAGCATGAGTAATATAAAATTTACATGACCACCCATAACTACAAATGCACACATGTGACCATTTACACACACATAGATATAGATATGTTGGTATGGTGAGCATACCTTTTTATTGTGATCAGTAGATACATTTACATTTTGCAGTCATAAACTTTCAGTAAGACTTGGGGTGATTTTGGAAATTAACTTTTTACCATCAGTTGCTGAATAGTTGCTTTAGTATCTCTACTGTACTTGCTACTCCTGTGCCTGTTCTTTTCTATCTAAAGTATAATCACAGGAAAGAAATGTTATGGTCAAATTTAGTATTTATTGCTGACCACCAGGCCAAATTTTGCCACTGAGTAAACTGAGCAATGTTGGTGAACTGAACAGAGGTGCTGTGGCTTGGCACTGGTTTAGCTGTAATCAAAGTCGATTCCCAGCCTTTCAGAGTAAAATACATTGTGGTGTCACACTGATATTGGGCATGGCCTTTTTACAGAACTCACTGAGCTGTAAATGATACGTTGTGTCATGGTGCCTCCCCAGACAATATATGCGCAACCACTTTGTCTGAGCACAGTTGTTAAAAGCCTCCAACTCCGTTTGGCATGTTCCATTGTGCGAAGTTATCAGGAACTCCAAACGCCGCTCTGTGGGGCGTATTTCATCCCTGCACTCCTGCACAGCTAGACAGAGGCAAACTGTTGAGGACAATGACGACCATGCCGATCATCATAGGTAGAGGTCAGCGTTTTACGCTGCTGGTGGCTCAGAAACATCTTTAATGTAATCAGAGCTGAAAATATGTTTAAAAAACATGCTTCTCCATACACTAGGAATTACGTGCTCTGGGCTGAATGGAAGTGGTGACACTGCAAACATTGCTGAGAATGGCATTATATCGAGCACAAAGATGGGGAACTTTGCTTCCCTGGCTGCTGACCCACAGGATCTCAAATTGCTAGCAAAGAAGGTGGAAAGCATTGCTGTCTGGCTGTATTGAGTGCTCGCTGACTAATCACCTCGTTCCAAAAAGGGCAACCAAAGTTAATCGCCAAGAGAGCAGGCAGTCGGCTGCTGGGCAGAAAATAAATAAATGCTGCTATTTGCAAATGGTTCTTGCAGTCACAGCACTGAACCCCCAAAACACCAGCCTGGAAGAAGTCATCTTATACAACCTCTGCTCTAGCAGTTGATCTATGCCTTCTGGGCCATTCCAAAGGGGCAGGGTAGACAGTCCATAAAGACCTCTAATGAGGTCTTCTACAGATTTCTCAGGAACTAATGACTGTGCTCACCTATTGCTGCCCTTATAAAATCTTCTTCCCAACCTGAATGTCCCCACTCGTATTCATTTCAGTTGCTTCTTGCCCTTGCTGTTAAGAACCTCAAGAATGGATCACCCTTTTAATGTTTTCAAGGACAGATATGTCTGTTCTCAAGTTTTTCTTCTCTAGACTAATTAACTCTAATTTATTCACTCCTTTTTTTATAGCTTATGCTTGTTTTTCTCTGAAACCTCCTGTCACTGTGCATCGTTCTTGATGCACAGCCCCAAAAGGGAAGGCAGAAATCCCTCTGAGGCCTTGTCAATGCTGAGAAAGGTAACGGGTTACTTCACATGTCTTGCAAGATAACTTCTGTTCACACGTCTTGGTGCGCACCGTGCGTGTGTGTGCTTTGTGACAGCATGCCATCATCGTGCCACCACGAGCCCAGACGATCCTCCCCAGGGATGCTATCCAGCCAGTGCTGCCTCATCTGCTACATGTGTCATGGACCATTTCTGCTGAAGTGCCTTCAGCACTCTCATACTGAAATTACCTTCTCAGGTGCAAGTACTCCAAGTTGTCAAGACTGTTTTGAATTTAATTCTGCCCTTCACCGTACTTGCAAACAATTTCAGCTGTATATGAGCTGCTAATTTAATAGCACAAATTTCATTATCCCGGCTAATGAAAATATGGAATGATAGCATGTTCAAAAGACAAGTCCAAGAAAGACATCATTTTGTACATCCTTTTGCTTAGGAAGTGAGCCACTTGTAATTACTCTCTGAGCAAGGCTATCCACCAGTTTTGTTCTGCCTTGTAGAGGCTTGATCAATGTTGCATACCTCTCAGCCATAAGATTGCTGCTGAGGTAGTGTCAAAACCCTTACTAAAGTCCAGCTATAATATCTACTACTTCCTCTGTGTCTACATGTCATTCTCTCATTGGCAAATAAAATTAGATTGATCTGACACTATTTTTGAAAGGTGCTTTTAAAATGTTTTATTAACTCTTTCAGGATTTTTCCTAAGAATTTATGTTTAACTGACTAATCTACCACTCCCCAAATTTCTTCTTCACTATATTGCAGAGAGATGAATACAGCAGTTCCCTTCTGCCTTTCAGTGTCTCCTTCACTTTCTGCTTCTTCCAGGGCAGCTTCTGCATTTCCTGAGGTTGCTTCAGACACCTCTGGATAAAGTCAACTTTGTTAGAGAACATAACAATTTGCAAAAACCCCTAAGGGACTCTGTTGTAGCTCAGGGTGGTAGGCAGTATGAAATAAAACCTTTAAAAATTACTAGAAACACGTTTAAAAAATACAGAAAAATAAAGAACATGATCTCAGGTATGACAAAATATTAACACCTGTGTCAGCCATTACCAGTGTTACTGTACTGTCTTTGGCTACCTTGACATTAAGGGAAACTTTGCTCACCCTGTGAAATGGGCAGTATTTTCCTCACTTAACACATGGGAAAGTCAAAGACCTGAGCATCTGAAGGGTTCATTCATGCTTAATTTTTGAGAGAAAAATACACAGCATATCTTTCTAAGGATGCCACACTGAAACAGTTAGGCTGCACTCAGCAAAAGAATTCTAGGTCTCATCCTGAATAAACCCCTCAAGCCGTACAGCCCATCAGTAACAAACCCAGACAGGAAAGCCAGACCCATCATCCAGCTCCCAAAGCAGTGCACAGAGCAAAACCTCCCTGCCTTTACAAGAATTAAAAACAGCTTCATGGGCTTTTGCAGTCCCTTCCAACTCAGGATATTCTGTGATTCTATGATTGTATGTAGGAAAACTTACAAAAGCTTTTTTATCTACCATAAGGAAAAAAAAGAGATGAATGTATCACATGCAAAGTGTGCAACAGGCCAAGAGGAAGCTGATTTCAAAGAATGTAGAAAGGGTGGCATTTTTCCAGCCTCGGGAGACGGAAACACTGATGGAGAAACAAGACTGTTAGATGTTGGGAAAGTTTTCCTCATGACAAGGCCAAAGAAGGACCATTTATCTGGCTGTGGTTAGAAACTGCTATAGACCAGCTATCTTAGGTGGTTAGGAACTGCTTAGGTATACTACACTTGATTCTGTGGCTGGCAGAATTATCACTGGATGCTTTGCCCCTCTTTGCCATAACTCTAAAAGGCAGCAGTATTAAACCCCTTTTTAGGTGGGAACATTCCAGTTGCTTTATTTGCACACCAAGTCAATTATGAAAAGACTTTTCCTGAATGAAGCAGCCCCATTTTTCAAGAAATTGCAGAAAAAATGATGTGACTTTTCCTACACTTACTGAGGTTGGTTAAAACTTCTGCCTAAATGTTTTGTAATAAAAGTTTGCTGTAAAAGAGTCACCTTTTTTTGACAAATAACAATCTGAAAGCAGATGTGTTTTGACCAGCCTCTCACTATGAGCTGTCTGAGTTGTTCAGCCCGCTGTGGCACCTCACTGGGGACATATCCTCCTCTCCTCCAGCCCTATGCCACACCAGCACACAGATGCCTACACAAAATACATTTCCCAGGATCTGCTAAGGGCAGGGAAGCCCCTTGAAGCATCCAACTGCGTTGCCAGTATGACCAGAATATACTGGGGCAGATGGTGGTGCCTACCCAGGGAATGCCGCTTGCAAGGAGAACAGAAGGAGGAAGCAACCAAGTTGTACCACATTTAACAGAGGTACCAGAGCTGTACTTTGCTCTCCTGTCATATAATTTCTAAGCATTTCTTCAAGAAGTGTGATAGTTTCAGTGGAAAGGATTAATGGGGAATATTTTCTTGGTTTTGCTACTGGAAGAGCATCCATTTTCTGACAGGCTTTGGCTACTAACATAGCAATCTCGATCATGCAGGTGGTACACAGGAGTGATCAGAAATGACTATTCAATGTGCACTCACCTCATTTCCCTCAGAAAAGAGAGGCAGATAACTTTGAAAGATTAGACCCCTGACCACACATTTAACTTCCGTGAAAAATCCCATTTCTTCAGTAAAATCTCCTATACATTTGGCAGCAGACATTTCTCACATTAAAAATTAGATATTATGAAGAAATTCTTCACTGTGAGGGTGAGAAGGCACTGGAACAGGATGCTCCATGCCTGACAGTATTTAAGGCCAGGCTGGATGTGGCTTTGAGCAACCTGGAAGGTTCCCTGCCTATGGTAGTAGTGGGGCTGAAACTATATGATCTTTAAGGTCCCTTCCAACTCAGACCATTACATGATGGTCTCTGATTCTATGAAAAATTCTGCCTTGATCTATAAGGCCAAGAAGATACAGAGGAAGTTCTAATGGTTCTTTCCCACTACCTTTCCAGATGGCAAACTAAGCTACCAGGGTCTGGGGTCGAGCTGTTGGAAGGAAACCATAAGCTGATTTTGGCTTAATTTCTGCTCCTAAGAGGGCTGGTCACTGAATCAGATGCAAGAACTGAGTTACCCGCGCTCCAAGTCATGGCAAGTGCAACTATCAGTTCCTCCATGCTTCCCCTCTCCTGGACACAGGGTTTTTGAGAGCTGTCAGTGTTTTCAAGAGTTAGTTTAGAGAGCAGCTAATGAGTGAAAGCCCAGTGGCGGCCATCTGGGCCAGCAGCCACCAGCCCTCCCTGCCAGGCCTGGCCCATGCACTTTTAACATTCACCACTCTTCATTTTTATCTCACAATTTACAGAGGTGGGCACGGTCTGTTTTGGTCCTGAGTTGAGCTCACAAGGATGTCCTTAGCTGGAGAGACACCTCAGAGAGAGAAACTGATGTGGGAGGCAGTGTTTTTCATGTCTCCTCTCTGAACAAAGACAGTGGGGAGATGTTCAGTGGTCCCAGCAATGGGGCTGACACCGCTCTCATCCACTTAGGAAGGAAAAAAAGGACCAGTTACCTTGCATAAGGCAACTTCAATGCAATGTGCAGTCACTTTAGGAATTTAGAATTTTGCTGGGTCAACAGGATGGAAAGGGCAGGCAATGCTCACACCTAACATCTAAAAAACACCAGTGTGAAAACCCCACAGATGAGCATGATCACCGCCTTTCCTGTGCCATCAAAACCATAGCTGCCTAAAGATCTCACCATTAAACACCACCACTTCCCCCTCACTCTGGCAGCTGTTTGGTCACCGCTTGTACAGCTGCCAGTCCAAACAGGGCCAGTCCCTGACAGTAATTTCGGCTGTTCTCTCCATCAGGGGCTGCACAAGCCTCACCACCCTGACTTTGCTCTGCTTTTGGTTCACCCTGACTCACTGGCACCAAAACTTTCAGGGGCACTGTGGGTAGGTCTGAAGTGAGGCAAAAATCTGCTTTTATCAAGCTTAGGATTATTATTTATAATTGTATCCCTTGAGCCACAGTGAAAAGAATTATTTCCTTCTGAAGGATGGACAGCTGTGACAGGGTTGATGTTTACAGCACGCAAGGTGCCCTGGGGAACTAAAAGAATCATAGAATTATTTAGGCTGGAAAAGACCTCTATGATCAACAAGTCCAAAGGAAGACAAAATAAAGCATTTAATTGTAATGCATAAGACATATCCATAATTTCACATTTGCACACATGAAAAATAAGCTCCCACGTTTCTGTAGGTGTACAGAGTCTCATGCCAAGGTGGTTTCTGGTGCAGAGATATCCACAGTTTAAACTGACTACAGTGTCGCCGGTCTTGCTTTGGCAATCACTTAGCCAGCTGAGGATACCCCAGCTATAGGTGTTGTGGAGATCACCTGTCACCACAGTCACATGAGAGGGGGGTTGCCCACTTAGTAGAGGTCATGTAGATGTGTGCCCTCACAGAAGGGAAAGGAAATGTGAGGAAACAGCCTTTGCAACTTGGTTATTCAGAGACGACCATCCAGACCATAAAGCTCTTTGGTCCACGTATGGACCAACCACTCTTAAGAATAGTTTCCCAGGCAATGAAGTCAATGAGGAGGTCCTCTGCAAGCCTGAAGGGAACTGTGCCTTCCTGCAGTAACACAAAATGCATCGTGAACCCTAACAAATACAAGGACCTCATAACATCCTGTTTCTATGTCCCAGACCCACTGATGTTAAAGCCAGCTTTTCTGATGCCATTCCCCACAGAGCACACACATGAACTTTGGGAAGCAGCCACTCAAAAACAAAACCATAAAATAACTCAAGATCCCATGATAGCCTTGCAAAATCTTCAGTGACTGTTTCACCAAAGACTACAAGTATTTTGCAGTACAGCTGTTGAAATAGATAAAGGAGTGATTTATGGTGTGCATAGCAATTCTCAGCTCGCTGGTGGAGTAACAAAAGAGCAAGTCCAGCAGGCAAACAAAACCTGGGTACATACCAACGCAGGTCTGTCCTCTGTACAGCCCAGTGGGGAGCAAAGGGGGTGCTGGGTCATTTTCATGGGGTAGAGGGGAGGAAGAGGCAGCTTTCAGCAGAAGCAAGAGCCAGAGGATGCAGAATAAATTAAGGAATGTTTGCCTAGGGCCCTTCATCCTAAGGAAGGAAAAAAGGAAGAAATCAGGCAGGAAGGGGGCACATGGACATGCTCAGGGAGCATCCTGCACTCCTGCAGCTTGAGGCTAAAGGAGGTTTGCATGCCTGTGTAGCTGTAAGTAATGCAGGGACAGACTCCCAGCTGGGGACACAGACATCTGCCTTCTCACGAGGTGCACGGAGCATCCCTCACCCACGGAGCATCCCTCACCCACGGAGCATCCCTCACCCATGGAGGATCCCTCACCCATGGAGCATCCCTCACCCATGGAGGATACCTCACACATGGAGCATCCCTCACCCATGGAGGATCCCTCACCCATGGAGCATCCCTCACCCATGGAGGATCCCTCACCCATGGAGCATCCCTCACCCATGGAGCATCCCTCACCCATGGAGGATACCTCACCCATGGAGCATCCCTCACTCCAGAGGATCCCTGGCCCACAGAGGATCCCTCACTCCAGAGGATCCCTATCCCATGGAGGATCCCTCACCCATGGAGGATCCCTCACTCCAGAGGATCCCTCACTCCAGAGGATCCCTCACTCCAGAGGATCCCTCACTCACAGAGGATCCCTCACTCACAGAGGATCCCTGGCTCACAGAGGATCCCTCATCCATGGAGGATCCCTCACCCACAGAGGATCCCTGGCTCACCCCCCATCCCTGGCTCACCCCCCATCGCTGGCTCACCCCCCATCCCTGGCCCACACACCACACCATCCCTGGCTCACAGAGGATCCCTGGCTCACCCCCCATCCCTGGCTCACCCCCCATCCCTGGCTCACCCCCCATCCCTCACTCACACACCACAGGTGCTCTCCCCACCCCAGCTCCTCGCACTCCTCCTCAGCCCCTCTCGGGCCCTGCCACCCCCAGCCCGGCAGGTCCCACACGCCCTGTGGCCAGGCTGGAGGTGACCCCAGGGCTGGTCTCCACACCCCACGGCCCCCAGAGCCCCCAGTGCAGCTCTTCCCAACCTGCAGGCCTGGGAGCACCCGGAGGGCTGGATGCACAGCTCCGGCCCAGCTCTGGCTGCCGCGTCTCCTGCAGCAGCCACGATGAGGAGCGGCCTTGAACCGCAGGAGCTGCCGGAGCCACTCAGCATTAATAACGCAAGACACTCCCCTGAACAACCAGGGTTGCAGAAAGGAAAGGAAAAAAAAAAAAAAACAACTAAAGAAACCAGCTCCACAAACCCTTCCCCCCTGCGCTGCCGCTCCTCTGCCTTCCTCCGCAGACAAGAAAAGAAATATCTCTCTGGCTGCTTCTGTGAGATTTCCGACCGGGGTTTCCGTTCGGCAGGACTGAGTGTGAGAAAGGAGAAGCTGCTCTGGCCAGGGCTGCCATCGGGGGTTTGGCCAGGGCTGCCACTCTGGGCTCTGGCCAGGGCCTTAGTCCTGCTGGGATGAGCCATGGGGATGGGACAGCTGCCAGTCCAAGGGCAGCACTGGGGGCTGACCCTCTTCCCATCAGCTTTGAGCGCTTCACCTGCAGCCCCAGCTGCCTGCGAGGCTTCAGGAACCCCGAGCTGCTCCTACTTTGGCAGTCACGACAACCAAAGGTTTCCCTGACTCTGTTTTTTCCAGTCCCTCAGATAAGGCAGAAACCAGTTGTTCCCCAGCCTGAAGCAAAAGCAGAGAGTAAAACATGTTGCTTCAGAGGTGGAACAAGTCCAAACATCTACATCCCAGACACTGTATGTCTTTTTGTATAACCCTGGGCAAGTCTCTTACCCTCCCAGTGGGCCATGGGTGCTCATCTTTCCTTTCCACTCCTTGCCTGGCTCTTTCTGAAATGGGCAGGCTGCTGACACGGGTTACTATGAGGAGCCTGTCTCACCTGGTATCCCTGAACGCTTCCCAGAAATCATTACAGGAGACTTATAAATGGTGTTGTAAAAGGAGAACTAGAGGATCTATTAAAATTCCTGCCAGTTCCTGCAGATCAGCATGATCACACAGGGATCAGATCCGTTTTAGTATTTAATGTGGGTTTTGCAAACCACTTCTTTGCTTGGGAGCCTGACTTATGACTTTTTAAAGACAGCCCCAGAAAGTTTGCCTCAACTTTGACAAGCAGGATTTGCCTTGTGCTAGCGATATAATCCAGTTGCTCTGGGGAAAAAAACCCCAACTTTAAAATCTTCAGTGTGAATACAAATCACTCCATATCTCCATTCTCTAAGCCAAGCTATTGGCTTTCAAATATATGCTTTTCTTTGACAAAAAAAGAAAAAAATAATTAAACCCAAAATAGGGGTAATAGCTGTTGCCTGAGATTTGCAGAACTCTTCCTGCTTATTATTCTTCCTATAGCTAGCAATGATGGTTTGTTTTTTTTTTTAAATAGCAGATAAACAAAAATCATAGTGCAAAGTACCTTATCCATATGCCAATCCTACTGAAATCTGCAGGATGTTTTTCTTAATGCTGTAAAAACTTGCTATAAAAAGACACTGTGCTACAGCGACTGCAGCTCCATTAAACCCTTTTTAACACACATATCACTTGGTTCCCAATGACACTTTGAAGTCCTTTAAAACTCTGCATATTGGCTCATGAGCGCTTGCTGCAAAAGCAGAGTGCTAATAATAGGCAAGAAAAATCTTCCTAGCGGAGAGGTCTTCAGAATGGTTTCTGTTTTATATCTATTGCAAAACACAAATCTAAACAACGGCATTTATAAAGTATATAGATAGATCCCAAGCTGCTCCCAGGCATGTAAACCTGCAAAGCATGTAGCTGAAGCCTGTAATCGGCTATGTTGTTTTCTTTCATTTCAGGCTGTGGAAAGAGTGGTGACATAACCCAGAATTGTGTATAACACAGAGTTGGTTTGCACTGTACCTTGTGCATTAGCCAAGCTCTTAACCCCATTAAAGAAAAACCCCAAAGCTTTTAAAATATGTGGTCTGGCCAGACAAATGAGGGATTTGCATGCTTAGATTTAGAGGCCAGCTGGGAAGGTGGCACCCCCCGGTGTGAAATCTTTCTCCTTCCCACTCAAACCAAATAGCAAGGCTTGCCTTTTGCCAAGCAGATTTTATATTACTTCCAAGTCCCTAAGACAGTAAGACCTAAAGCTGTCTTGGTACAGGAGTGAAGGAGCCCATGACGTTGTGTTTTAATCTTAGTAAGTGCATGAATGATGTTCATTGGAGGTAAAAACATTAGATCTGTCCCAAAGGAAGGGATTCAGTCATAAATGCCTCTATTAGGTTGTGTACAACACAAGTCAGGGAAGCACACCTGGGACAAGGGTGACTCAGGAGATGCTGCCTACCTAGAAATAAAGAGTATGGCAGCAGCAGCAATGGGAGACCAGAGCTCTGTCCTCTGCAAAGCACCAGGGCAGAGAGGTGATGCTTGGGGTGTCCCTTGCCCAAAAAGGTCTGGCAGAGTCACCCTAAAGCTTGCGAGCATCTCCGTCTCCCCAGCTCTATTGTTTGTTCATGTGTTTTCAACCTGGACTTGCAGCGGGTTGGCAGAGTTCAGCTGGGGTCTGGACACTCAGGCGTGTGCTTCAACAGGACTCAGAGTGCCTGGGTGGGTGGGGGTCCTGGTGGGGCTGGTCAGGGCTGTCATGGTCCAGGGCCCTGACACTTGCCTTTGGGGACCATGAGAGCCAGGTGGGTGCAGGAATGAACTCTGCAGAAATGCCCACTAAGTACTTACCTGCAGCATTACTCACCTAAATAGTACGGAGGATGCAGTCAAGGTTTTCTCTCTCTCTGGGTCTCCATGCATCGCTTTTGAAGAGAGGACTGTGCAGAGCTAGAGGTGTGGTGGGAAAACCCCCTCTTGCATATGGGAACCCTCAGTGCTCCAGCAATGACCCAGCTCCGCAGACACACAGGCCATTCAGGCACTGCCAGGCAGAAGATGTAGGGCCAGATGCATTTTTTCAAGGTTGAATTAGGACTAGTGATAATAAACACACAAATACATGTGTACATATCCATGATATACACTGGCCCACAATGCTGCTGCTTCCTACCAAGGAAATGGAAGTGCCCACAGCTCCCTCCACTCAGCACACAGGCAAGGAGGGGTGCACATTGCCCCCTCTGCAGGGTTTTTGTAAAATGCTGCTCTGGAGAAAAGTTCTGTAGCTCTCTGCAGTTTTCCCTCAGGATGTCAGGATACACTGAGGAGCTTGCTCATCTCGCTCAGCTTGATCCAGTCTAGGTTTCCTGGGGAATTTTACCACATGTGTGTGTCCACAGAGCTGAAGGTCTGTTACCATATTCCCACATACAGGTCAGTAGCAAGTGTGATGTGTGGGGGACACACCACATAAGAGAGGGCTTTGGTTGGGAGTCACCAAAGGGGCTCCAGGGCTAAAGCACCATGATGTGCCCCACTTGGTAACTCCCAACTCACACTCTCCAGCCACACCCTCAAGCCTCTTGCAGTTTAAGCACAGCTGTGAGAAACTTGCACATGGGTGAGGCAGCAAAAAACCTGAGGCAAAGCCTGAATTTCCATGATGGCAGAGCAGACAGCATCAGGACACAGGCAGAGCTAGTGAAGAAACAGTCACCTAAGCTGATCCCAGAAGGAGGGGTGTTGTTGCTGGAGTTTGATCCACAACAGTCTTCCATTTCTTGTGCTTCCAATATTAGTTCCTGACACTTAAAGTACATTGGCTTGGGTGGTGGTGCCAAATAAGCTAGGGGACAGGTAAGGTTTCAGCCTCTATCCTTGCTGCCTCTGATAGAGATGCAATGGAACTGAGTTGGGGTTTCTGATTTTCTGAATGAGGTCTTAAACACAATTTAAGAGTCACTCTTTCCCCATAGGGGACAATACGTGGTTGCCACTAGAAGCGTGAAATGAGATATGAGGATGGAGTTATTCTCAACACTGCTTTCTATAATGGGTCCCTAAAGACCTGTTAATGTACAGCAAATACATTGGAAAAAACCATGAAAAAGAAAAGAGAATGGAAAATACTTGCAAGAAGCCCCAAAACAGGACAAGTAAGAATTAATATGTCATCTGTTAGGATTAGGGACCATTTGTTTGAAAAAAAAAAAATGAAATAGTCTTCTTACAAAAAGAGATCAGCTGGCAGTGTATATTTATCTATCTTATTCTGTCCAAGTCCCTGCACACATTACTGCACTTTTTTTTTCACTCTTTGATTAAATTTGTGTTATATATTGATTTTTAAGATATATGCATTTTTTTCTCTTTGTCACTTTCATGCATGCATTTTTATGATGATTAAATGCTATCTTGGAAGGCTTTTTCTCCCTCTCTTTCCTCTTTGACATGCTATTCAGTTCTTAAGGGAATAGACATAAGCCTCATATTTTTGTGTCTGGAGAGATAAAACCTGCAGGAAGAAGCCTTTAGATCAAAGATCCTCTCATTCCCTTTTTTTCCTTTTATTTTCAAGATGCTGTCCTTCCTTTGTGCCCTTTGACTCTGAAGTTCCCAGTGGTTTATTGCCTTGGTTATTTTTCATTACTGCTCTCAGAATTTCTCTGACTGTCATAATCATCTCTGCGGTTGCTGCGTTATCACTGGCACGGCTGAACATTTCCAGAGCCCCATGTGGATTTGCGACTGCACCACAGCCAACTGAGTCATTCCCTCTGCCCCAGTTTCCTTATCAGTTGCTGCTTGCAGTTCAAGTTACGAGTCTGTTTCAGAGTCTCTCCCCGTCTTATTGTCATTCAAAGCTGCAGGGAAAGCATTTATACCAATATTTTCTTACACACACATTCAAAAATTTGTTCCAAGCTATTGCCAAGCTGTAGCTAAGATGATTATCCTTTATTCTGCAACCTTTAATGAAATTAACTGCCCCAGCTTGCAAGGGCTGTGGATATCTGTGCTCTTAGAAATGTAAATCATTGCCATGACTTACTTCAGTTTGGGCATAACAAATTGTGGGAACAAGACCCTTAGGGCTTTTGAACAGGGAACCCCTGAAAAACACATCTGCATCACCTTGCACTCTTGTGCACAGCAGGTTATGCACCTCTGGGAAGATCCAGCTGTTAGGACTGTCTAAAGAAGGTGACTTTGGAATTTCTACTACAGATGCCTTTCTGCAAAGCAGAGATCAGATGAACTGCATCTTCAAAGGGTATTTCTCAGTGCTGACTACGTGGAGCCCTACACTGATTTACATGGTTTACTGGTGGACTTGGCAGTGCTGGGTTAACAGCTGAACTTGATGATCTTAAAGTGTTTTTCCAAACTAAATGATTCTATGACTTTGCAATTGTTGGTGATGCAGTGCATTTCCTTATTTGCTTGGTACTAGTGCAGAAAACCAAACCTGGCTGTTGTGTTCTTCCTCTGTGCAGTTGGTACTACAAATCCAGAAGTAACCTTATCAACATGGATTTTGTAGTTTGAGTTTTGTAGGCACAGCTGCGGGCTTTTTCAGGTCTAAAAAAGACCTAATTCTTGCTCTTATCTAGTCAAAACTCCCTGGCAATTAAGGACCAAGACAGTGTGACAACATTACTGAAAGAGGACTAATTAGAAAGACTTGTTAGAGGCCTTAGATAGGAGAGTCAAGCAGAGCCAGCTGTAAATACAAGTCAGGAAGCTTGGGACAGACTCTGTGCTGCCCTGCAGTTTGGGTACTCATTTAAATCCCAAAGAAGTAAGATCCAGTCATTACCAACTCAGTGGGATTATTGCCTTGCCATAAATAGCTAGTAGCCTGCTAGGCAAGCCAGAATCCAGTCTCCTGCATCGATCCCTGCAGTGCTATCATGATTGCATCAGGTTTTTGTCAGAAATGTAACCCCATATCAGGTTTAGTGGTGATTGAAGCCGTGGCAGGGGGTGGTGGTGGGAAAGCTTGCCCCAGATGCTGTCAGGTTATAAGTGCTTAAAAGGGGAGCGTCACAACATTAAGGAAGAAGAAAAATAAATGTTTGATTATGTTTTTTTTCATTTGATCTTTCCTTCAGTAATGCAAATAAAAGAAATGCAGCTCAACAGCCTCTTGATCTCTACACAGAACATAGGTCAATAAAAGATAATTATTCCCAATGTTTGGGCTAGGAAAAAGTGGTAGATGTTATTGAAGGCATTTTTAGCACATACCAAAGTTCATAAATTTATTTAAGCATACTGTTTTAGGCTTGTACTGGGACTTCTGTGCTCAGAAATGGCACCTGTACAACACGTACTGTGGAGGTACTTCACAGTTCAGTAACAGGGTGGGGGATTGGTTTATTTTTTTTATTTTTTCCTTTTTAAAGTGACATTTCACTGATCTGCTTCGCTAATAAAAGACTTGCAGGTGAGCTGGACAGTTTCCATCAGCAAAATGGTCCTGCAGGGAAACATCCATCATCGATAGGTGAATATGCATAGGCAGCGCAGGCTGATTTTTCAAATATTCATTAAGCAAGTCACTGGTCAGCCAGCCATGTACAGAGTTTTCATGCTTTATGGAGAAGTCAGGCTGTATGAAAGAACTCAAAGCACTTGGAGGACTATACATCTACTAATCCAACAAGCTGAGGTTGAGGATTGCACAGACCTCACTGATAACCTACTCTTGTACAGACAAGCCAAACTCAGGCATGAGGTCAGCCTTTTAGCACTGCACATTTAAGATCATAGAATCATAGAATCATTTAGGGTGGAAAAGACCTTTAAGATAATGAAGTCCAGTCGTTAACCCAGCACTGCCAAACCCATCACTAAACCATGTCTCTAAGCAGCACATGCACGTCTTTTAAATACCCCCAGGGATGGTACTTAAGTACTTCCCTGGGCAGCCTGTTCCAATGCTTGGCAACCCTTTCCATGAAGAAATTTTTGCTAATATCCAGTTTAAACCTCCCCTGTCACAATTTGCCTAGCTCTATTGCTGAAAATTCACAGAGCTTATTTGCACTTATCTGTCCTTTTACTTGCATCAGATTTTATGCTGATGTCTGATAACAGTGCTTTAGTCCTTCATATGTATCAAAGATGACATGGGCAGCAGGTTTTGTCTACCACTGTTCTTAGCCACCTCAGCATAAAGCAGAAAGATGCTTCTCCAAAACGGCTTTGTATTCAGAACACCTTTCATCCTTCTTTCTGCTTCCTTACCTGTCTGGCCATTCCCCAGATTTATCTCTTTTCAGCTTCAATCAGAGCTGTACTTTCATTTTTTTCTGGCCCATTCCAGAAATTAGAGTATTAGGGAAAATACTCAGTTAAACACAACAGTGCTTGTTCAGGCCCCTTCTTGAGGGATGTGGTAAGGTGAGCAGCGGGGGCTTGATGCTAATCTGATGTGTTAATTCATCCCAGAAGAGATTTGTACCTGGAGAAGACAGGCATGACTTCTGCCTTCACAATGAGGAATGGCCCCAGGAGAATCAAAACCGGTGGCACAAGGACCATCAAACTTTAGGCACGGGAGAAATCAGGCACCACATCACTTTTTTCCCCCCACTCAAGCTCTGTCCAGGACATGGAATATTTCCACCTGGTCTCCAGCCCTTCCACACGTGTTGGAGCCATTAAATCATCCATGAGGACACCATCCTTTGTGCACAGTGGGATGGCTGCCTGCCTCCCTCACTCATTATTGGCCTTCCACAGTCCTTTTCAGCCAATTCAATGAAATATAAATAGCATTTCAGATAAGTGTTCACTCTCTTATAATACCTTTCTGACACCTTTCTGCTCTTGCTCTGGATGCATAAAAAAGAGCTGTAATATATTTCAATGAGTTATTGAATCCATTTTGAACCCTGATATATGCTCAGTACAAGATTATTTAAATATGAGGGGTATAGGCATTAGCAAAATCTACCCAAGTAAATTGTTCAGGCAAAATAAGCAGGCAATCTTCTGTCTTGCAAATAAATCTGTCTTCCAAAATGAGGGACTCCAAACCTGCTGATGTTGGACCCATCTCCTTTATCTGCACAGGTATGACCACAGCCACAAAAAAATTATAGTTCAGGCTTTCCTGACTTTTTTTTTCCTTTCTTTTTTTATAATTTTTAATTCGTATTTAAATGAAGCTGCTGGTCACCACAGCAGGGATTCTCTTTTGTTTGCCTGAATAATATAGGGTGATTGCTGAACAACCAGAGGATAAGAAGAAAGAGGAGGAGTCAGGAGTGTAACCCAGGGTTTTACTGAAGCTTGACACAGAAGTGGAATCTCCTTCATCTTACTGGCTTAGAAAACACATTAACACTGGAGTATTTGTGGATTTTTTTCTCCCTGTTACTTGTTTGCCACCATTCATCATTGAGCCTCAGAATTCATGTATATTTAAAGCAACCAACATAAATTAGCAACAAAGCTTGAGGGTGTTAAATAACATCCAATAAAACTCCTTCTCCTCATTGGAGTAGTTTCTCAAAATGAAAAGACCTGAGTAAACATCTTGTTCTAACACTATGCCCAGAAGATAACAAAATGGGGCCTGAGAGACTTTCACCCTCTGAACGGTACCATCTCAAGGAAAAGGGAGCCTCTCCATCACTTCTGGAAGGATGAGTGAGTTAAAATGCATTTTGGGGACCAAACAAAATGCAGTTCTCTCAGTCTCACAAAAGTGTGGCAGACAAACAGCCCAGCAGCAAGTCTATCACTCTTCACTGTATTCCCATCTCATAAAGCAAAAGAAGGAAACAGGTACGTTCTGGAGACCTCCAGGCTCTGAACTGAACACAAAGAAGCAGTCACTTTTAACAGCAATCAGATGCCACAAAGTGTTTTTCAGGAAACAGAAATGATAATAATTGCATAGCTGGGAATGCCCAAGCCTATTCCATTCATATTGGAGACATCTCTGTTTGCAGTCTCTGAGTGTGCTCTGTTCTGTGAGGCGGTGATGCCACAGATCCCCAGCGGGGAGTCTGAATAATCTTGCCTTCAAGCGATACAGCAATAGTGCTGTTGGTAAAAGTCCAGATAAAAGGTAATGTGCAGGACAGGGAATTCCATTTTGTTAGGAGCTGGGCAGGCAACAGACCCAAGTTTCTTTTGAGCCTAGGGCAGAAGTGGGTCACAGCCTGTAAGATTTCCCATCAGCAAGTCTGTGGTTAACACCACGTAGGGGAAGCCTGAGAGCCCTAGCCAGGCTAATAAAGTTATTTATGCAGCTATCCAGTGATCTGGGTGTCTAGGACTCACTGGTGTTCTTTTACCCAAACCTTTCACCTTTTCACCTTCTATAGTTCTCTGTAGCCAAATTCCTTGACAGTCTTCTTCCCCAAAGCTCTGATGTGGAAACCATGGAAGTTGGTTAAGAAATTTTAATGATGTCATATTGCAAGTTCCTGGGCATTTAGCAATGAGGAAGTGAGAAGAGGTAGGAAATACACAGTCGTGTTCCTGCCCAAAAGTAACCATCTGGGTTTGGGTGTCTCAGTGTTTGGTTCTCTGCTTCCCTGAAGACAGCTGAGTTTTGCCAGATGCTTAGCTCTGACCTTCTGAAAATGCAATCCCAGTGGAGCCTTTTGAGGTGAGCAGCCGAAACCCAGAAGCATTGCTGTGTCAAAAGTTGTGTAAAGAGATTAGGAACTATTGGATGCCAAATAGGCAAAGGAAACTTGCCCAATTTTCTTCTGAGATATAAAAAGAAACTATTTCTTTTCCCCAAAGCTAGTGTCATTTCCAGCCCTTCAAAACTAAAGAACACTTGCCCTAGATGTATTTGGTGCATCATGCTATTTTAGGCAATAATTCATGATGCAGAATTCATAATTCATGTGTCTAGATCATTCCTTTGCTTTAATCCCACATCCAGTTTCTTTTGATGATTATCAAAAATAACTACAGTTGCTGCAGATGAAGGTAAGCTGTAACCTTTAACTAAAACTCTCTGCCTATATTTATCAGGCTTGGTGACCCAATCCTGCTACTGCCAAAAGTGCCAGCAGCTCTGTGGGCTCCCAGGCCCCAACTGTGCCTGTACACAGTGCCTGGAATGGCATCCTTGGTGCTCCTCTGCCTTCCTGAGGAGGACCCACCCCACTAAAGGGCTCCCGTATCATAGTGAACTTGTTTTCTTCAATGCTAACAGATGCCAAACAATTCTCATCAGGGTGCAAGAGGGAGGATGCTCTGTACCACAGCATATCCTCCACGTTTAACTGTAGCTCTCAGAAGAGCACCGGGAGACAAAGTCAGAGGGGTATTCCCTTGCCCTAGGAGTGAATACACACTGTCCGAGAGGCTGTTTTGGATTTGACAGCAAAATTTCCAGCTGTATCTCCCCAAGAAGATCTGGCAAACTCTAAAACACTGAGTTGCTGAGGTACCCCGAGCCACGACTTAATTTACGAAATTTTGACCTGCTAATTGCCACTGCTTAAAAAGTAAATATGTCACAGAATCCTTGCATTCTCACCTTTACTCTGGACTTGGATCTTCTTGGCCTAATATGGTCACTCAGAGGGTACCATTTGGCCTTCAGGACATGAGTGGTGGGTCCTCAGCCTTCCCAGGGGCTTTAAAGCTTCCCCTTGCAGTTTAGCCCTCTCCTAAGGCATTTCTAAGAGAGGCTTCCAACAGAAGCCACTTGCTATATTTGCCCAAATGGTTCCTATCCTCAGGACACAGGATAGCCAAGGCTTTCATCATTCCTTAAAGCTGCTCACTTCTGCTTGGAGCATTTGGTTCATACCATGGAGCAATACTGCTGTAACATAAAAATTTGCCTTCAGCATTTTTAGAGATGGGCAGTGAGACAGGAAGAATTACTGCCTGTTTTTGCCAAAAGAAAACTCCACATATACGCATGCGTGCACACACATCAGATACATCCTGGCAGAAAAGACTCCTATCTGAAAAAACATTTCTTCTATCACATTTACAGGGGGAAAAAAAAAGAAAAGGAAGCACATCCTTTGTCCCCATTACTAAAGAAAAAAATATGTTGTCTCTTAATTTATCCATCTGCAATATTTAATTTGAGGGCTTTCATGGATTTTTTTGGTATCTCTGTGATGCAAGAAGAAATATTCACTATAGATTCAAAAGGACAATTAATCTTGAAACACTTTCCTGTGCATTTAAGAATTAAAACTTCAGCTTGAGGGGGCTGGCAGTATTTATCTTCAACTTTAAAAATCAGTTTTGGTCCTAATAAGTAAGTGTTATTTTCATGGCTGTTTGTACTTCTATCTATCTCACACACTAGCTAGACAAATATAAATAAAGGTGTTAATTTACTTCAGCCACTGCCCTGAGGAGTGCAAGGGGCACTTTGCTCTCCATTCCAGAGCACAGCTGTCATGGCAAAGGTGTGTTGCTCTGGTTCAGGGAACTGGGCAGTGGGAGACCAGCTTCTCCATTAAATGTCTTTGACGAGGTGTGCTCAGCTTGCTTGTGGGAGGATTGTGCCCCACGGTGGAAGAGGCACAGCGTGGTCATCCCTGCAGGAAAGGAAAGCCCCTGCCTGGACATGGGCTCATCTCCACTGGCAGTGAAGAGGTTAAGTGGCAGAACAAGCCCAGGAGCTTCGATCTCAGCAGGACAAGGGTTTATTGTAACTGTTCACTTTAAAATATTGCCTGATTGTTTGGGTACTTTATTTTTTTGGTGATTCAGCTATGAGTGGGGAAGGTGCTGTGACCCACTGAGTGGCCTATCCATCACACCTACTTGACCTGTCTGGGGAGGGCAGACCACCAAACCCTGGCTGCTGGCCCCACTTGTGTGTCCTCTACTTGGCCCCTCAGCTTCCCAGGTGTAACCCAGTGCTGTGGTACCACCTGAAAGAAAGGAGTGAGACCACAATGTCAGCTCCTGCCCATGAAATGGGATGCATGCCCTTGCTAGGACAAACTGTCCCCTGCATTATAAGCAGGCTGGTCACTGCAGAGGGTGTGGGGAAAAGTCACACCAAGCTGAAGAAGCTGGTGGGGAGCAGATGAAACCTTTGCTAAAAGACCACATCTCTGCCTACCCTGGCAAGGATGATTCATCCTTAGGCTCCTCAACCAGCAAAATCCCCTGCTCCTCCTGACATAATTTTTCTCTGCTCTTCTTCCAGATCATGCTGTCACCCATAGAGGAAACCAAGCTTGCATCCAACCCTAGAAGGTGAATTTTGGCTGAGTTGAATCCACAGCACTGATGAGCAACAAATGCCATGTCCTAGCTACACTGGGAAAAAGCCAGCAGAGGTTTTCCAAATACTCTTACTGCTTATGTTGCAGCATAAGATCCAGCAGTTCCCTTCTGCTGGGGATTTGGAAAGCCGTGCACCTCCCAAAAGCCAGCTCTTGCCCTGCAGGATCAGGCCCTAGACTGAGTATAAATCAGCCACAGGTGCTTGAATTGGGAGAATTACTCAATAAGACCTTCCCATCCCCTGGAGGTTCAGAGGACAATGAGGAGGGTAATGGTACAGGCCAACACAAACCACAGTATATTAATCCTGCATTTGTCCCAAGTGTGACAGACTGCTGGGAGCTATTCTTTGTGCTCATAGCAGGGGGAACTGATGGGACTTTATTCTCTGTTTGCAGGGAACAGTTCATGCAAGACATTAAATTTCCCAATGTCATTACTAAATCCCAGAATCCTCTCCATGAGTTATTCAGCACCTGTTGCTCCAGTCTTGCACACCAGTTTTATCATCCTCACCTCCACCCCTGTCTTTTGGAGATGAATATTTATTATCTTCATTGCAACAGTAGAATCAAATCCTCTCTTACTTTACTGATGCAGTTAATTTCTTGAAGATAAGCATACCTATCTCCCAAAAGAGATAGAGTGTTTTGGAAGAAGACATAGAGCATTGCCAAACTGGCTGGGAGACAGGGATGGCTGCCTACAGGAGCCTGCTTTCAGCATGTTTCAGAAGTTAGAAAAGTGTAAAGAAGGCTGATGGAAATTGGCCTTCACTAACATGTTCAAGAGGCTGCAAAATGCCTTTTTAATGTGCTAATGTGTCAGCAAGGGAATTATCAGTCTATTACTAAATGAGAAACGCCTACAAGTCCTCACCTCACCATACTATGATTTTTTTCTTTTTTAATACGTGGTATAAAATTGTGTTCCTACAGCATCTTGGGTGCCCTGATATGCTGTTAGTAAGACAAGTTGGTCTCAGTAGCACTAAGATATTAATTTCCATCAGGAACTTGGCCAGCCAGGCAATTACAGACATGCCTTCCTTCTCTTCACAGTGTGGAAAGTGCAGCTTCAGCTCCATCCAGCAATTGTGGGGTGCAAAGGAGCCACCTTTGGGCTCCTGGACCTGGCACAGGGTGTGAGGGGCTCACACACTACAGGGGTGCTGACAACATCAGGAACCACCAGTTTCCACAAGATGACTTTCCTAGAGAGCTCCTGACCCAGCAGCACGACTGGAGATGGCTCCAACAAGGCAAAGCCCCTTTTTTCAGCCCTCACAGAGGAATTACTGTGCCAGGCAGACAGTACAAAGTCATCCAAACTGCCTCTTCTGGAGCACCCCTCCAGCAAGGCATTGTGCCAAAAGACCTGCCAGTGCCTTTGGTTGGGGGGATCAGTTTTAAAAGGCCCTGCAGAGCTGCTGCAGCAGTACCCAGCTCAGTCCTTGCAAAACTAAGCATCAAGGGTCTGTCAAGCTTCATCAAAACATGAGAAGGAAGCACTTCCCCCCCGCCTCCACCTCCTGCCTGCTTGAAAGGCTTGCCTGTCCTTGTGCAAACCTCTATGAAATGACACTGTGTAAACCACTAGAAAAGTGCAGGTGTCAATTCCGTGCTGGCAAGGGCTGGCCTGGCATGGTAAGCACTTGATGCCCACCCTGGGGTAGACAGGACAGCTTGCAGGGTGTTTGTGCTCAGGTCCAGGCTGACCACAGAGCTGCTGCTGGCTGTGTTTAATTTCTTTGCTCTGCATGAGCAAATGTATTAAATCCACAGCACTTTTTTTATTTTTTTTCCCAGCCAGGGTGATCTGAATGAATACTCTCCAGTCACTTGACTAATTAGCTTAATTCAGGAACCTGTCTTCAGAAGCCCATTGCTGAGAAGCCTCCTCAATTCTGGGAATTTAAAAGTGACTTTGGTTTGATTAAAATCGAACCAAACCAGTGAAGGCAATTGGTACTTGCTTTCCTGGCTCTTTCTCACCACAAAGACAGATTTGACTCATAGCTGCAGCCAGTCCTGTGTACTCCACAATAATCAGGGGCTTGGACTGCTGTTTTCATCAAATCAGCTTATCAGAAATGTGTTTAGGTGAAAATACTGCCATTCATTCTGTGTGAGTTACTGTTGTTGGAGTTGTTATGTGCACTTTTTTGCTGCAAGTCAGTCATATGGCCAGGCAGGATGGTTTTCCTCAGGCCACGCCGGTTTGGTGAGAAGATTCTAGGGCTCACAAAGGCCAGAATTTCAGATCTGCAGGGGGTATCCAGACTGCTGCAGTTTGGCTTCTTTGCTTCCATTAAAAAGTGAAAAATAAAAACAAAACAAAAAAACAAAACAACAAACAAACAAACAAAAAACCAAACAAAACCCCCACCAAAACATTTTGTTTCAGTTACAATTTTTTATGGCACTTTAAATCTTAGAACTCAAAAAGGGGCCTGAAACACTAATTCGGCTAGATTCCCCACATTTTTTGGGTGTGTTAAATCTTCCTTCAGTGGCATTTTCCAGCAGAACCACTGCCACTTTCCTGGCCAGCGCAGCATCACACCAGTGGTCCCCTTCCTTTTCTGCTGGGTGAAGCACTCGTTCTGGCACTATGCTGCTTCTTCCAGTGGATTCAAGGAGATGAAAACACAGTGGAGCAGCTCACCCATGCCAACAGGACACTTCCACAAGGTATTCTAGCCTTGGTTCAAAACAATAAAAATCTAAAATAAAGCTACCGTCCTCACTTCATCTTTGTGTCTGAGCATGGCTTGCAGGTACACAACATTTGTGATGGTGTCCCTCATGTTGCCCCAACCTCCTCTCCTCACATGCTCTCCTATCCAGTGCCACTAACCTGCCAGCCAGCATCAGCTCTGATGTCCTCTGTCCCCTCTCACTTCGATGCTGCCCACTGGAGCATCTGACACTGTCAAGTGCTTGTTTCAGGCTGATTTCCTGGGAAAAGGGAACTGGGGCACTTGCACCCTTTGTGTGTGTGTGCTTGTGTTTGTGTGTGTGCATCCACCTGTGAGCCATTAGATTTCATGAGAAATTGGAGGCTCAGAAATGGTTTTATGAAGATCACTGTAGAGGACTCGGTAAAGATCCTCACTGAAGGAGAAACTTGGGCTGAAAACAACCTTATTAGATTCTGGAGAAGCACCCACAATCCAGCCCATTTTAATACCTCAGCCTCAGTTTTCATTGGACATCAGACTGTACTGAAAATGAGAGAACGATGTTTATGAGAAGGTTTATGAGAAAGCCAGCTTAGCTGGGCTGTACTTTGACTATTTGGGATAAATCAAAACGTGGATAGGTGTAAGGCATCACTGTACCCACCTTGGGCTGGGGAGAGAAAGGGGGAACCTAGGGGTTTGAGAGATGTCAGAGACTAACAGAGGGTATTGAGAGTCAAGAGACACGTGCAGAGGGACCTGTGCGGGTGAAAAACAGCTGAAATGGTGCTCTTTAAATGTCATACTCCTGGCAGAGAAACCTTTCACATGTTTCTCTGCTTGCATCTCCAAGCCTTTCCAAATGCACCAGGCTTCTGCTGCTTGGAGGAGGAGAGGGAAGCTGTGCTTTGGGAAAACCCTGTGGACGAGCCATTTTCCTCTGGGAGAGATGCAAGCAGTCAGCAACTCTGTGCAATGTAATCGTGCCTGCATCCTCGGTGTCCTCATTTTCAGCATTTCCCAAAAACTCTTTTTTGAAGCCTGGCAGATTCCTACAAGACTTTTCCCGAATTCTTCAAAAACTACCCCGACAATACAGACTCCCTGCTAATTGGCAGGGAATGAAGTCCCACAGGCTCAGCCTCCCAAGTGCATGTGGCCTGCTGGTGGGACAGCAGAGATCTCCAGGGTGCCCTCACCCCTTGGGGGAAGTAGGTGGGAAGGGGATATTCGATCTGAGGCATTTCAAGAGAAACTGAGTGGATACAGATATACCTCACAGAAAAATGCTGCCTCTTATTAAACAAAAGAGAACCAGCCTCTGACAAC
Organism: Xenops minutus; assembly: GCA_035221455.1. Classification (NCBI taxonomy): domain Eukaryota; kingdom Metazoa; phylum Chordata; class Aves; order Passeriformes; family Furnariidae; genus Xenops; species Xenops minutus. The sequence goes on from JAWWEE010000074.1 coordinate 46,440,932, forward strand.
CCAGAGGAATCCCAAAACTTAATCAGTTTAGGCTGAAACACCATGTTGCCTACAAGATTAAAATTAGACTCACGAGGTTTCATCAAGGGAGAATTTAACTATGGCACTCAATCAGGCTGCAAAATTCTCTAATGACAACAGAAATAAAGTCATTCAAGACAGATCCTTAAATGTCACAGGAAAGAAAGCCTGCCCTTGCCTGCATCCCTTGGCAAACCTATATTAGGCATTTTTTTCCCTCTGCTCTGCTACACGCACTGATGTCTTGTGGCCATACCCTCCCTGGGCTGGAACTACAGGCCAGCATCCTGCTTGGAACACCCAGCACTGGGTCACCCAGCTTTGTGGCTGTCCTATAGGTCACATCTTACAGGAGATGGTCTATGAACAAGAGTCAAATAGAATGAGAGAGTGTTTGCATGAGCCTCCCAGCATAACAGGCTTCTTTAGCTCTTCCAAGAGAGTATAAAAACACAACAGCTACTGTTCTCCACATAGCATCTTCAGTGAGGTGGCTACAGTAAAGCTGAGAAACTCCCTGTTGAAAAAACACAGCAGCTCAGAAAGCTCTCCTACTTCCAACAGCAACCTCTCCACTTGGAGACGGATGGCTAGTGAGATGCTTCCTTTGCCCTGCGTGTGTCCACGCAAGCTAAGCATCACCAGACCAGCTCTGCTCTTCAGTGATGTTCAAGGTCTCCCAGCAAGAAGTGAAAATAAAGCATAAATGTATGTCACTAAATGAGTTTGAAGCAGTCCCCAGTACTTTTTAACCTTGCCCTCAGGAGGATGCTGCAGGACACCACTTCCTGACTCAGCACATTGAAATCACCTTACTATAAAAATTCATGGCTCTTCCAACATCCATTTTATGCCTGTCCTTGCCCTAACAAACTTGTGCTTTTGACACCACTCTCATCTCAAGTTTCAGCCTGATTTCATACAGAAAGGGTTCCTGTTTCAATTATTTAACCTCTGTGTTAAATCCCAAAGATGTGTGAAGCAGGAGTGACATTGAATAAGCAGATGGCATCTTGTTCAGTCTCCTGAAGTAACCAGTGGTACCCAAACCAAATAAATATGAGACAAAAACACCATTATTTGCATGGCGTCCGAGCATGTAGAGAAAACTCAGTACCAGGCAAAATTGCCTCCCTGCTCACACAGGCCCTGATCTAGCTAGGGCCATGAGCACCCACCTAAATTTAGGTGCCTGTTTATCAAACCGAAATCAAGCGTCTTTTACTGCATGGGTAAGCGCTTTGTTAATCAGGGAACTTGTGTAAGCCATGTGGATGTTTAATATTCAAATATAATTATCATCTAGGGAGGGAGGGAGCACTGAGCAAGTCTCATCCTGATTTAGAAAGCTCTGGGGAAAGCAATGACAGCCAGTGGTGTAACTAAAACTCTGTCCTATGAATGTCTCCCAGAGTTTACAAGGATTTTATCTTTACCTCTTTGATGGTGCTGTAAGGGGAAAGGTTCTTTTCTTATGTCAGATCCCTAGTACTCAGGACAGCTAAGATATCTCCAGGTCAGTAAGGGCTAGATTTATTTTTTCTTTTTAAACTCTCATGGAGAATGGAGCAAGAAGGGGATAAAATCTTACATTAATCTTATGCTCCTTAGATGAATGACTTTCATGTGACAGTGAAGCTAACACCATTTACTTGTCAGTGCAGCAGCAACAAAAGGGAGAAGGGGGGATATGACAAGAGTGTCCTCCTGCTCCCAGCACCTTCCACTGCTGGTTATTGCTCAGGATAACAGCCTGCACCACTGTAGAGCTGGATGCATCAAAGCCACCTCTAACCACTGCAGTCCACTGCAATGACAAGCAGCCAAAGAGAAGGTGCTTACAGGGGTGTTTCATGCTCATGCTCTGCTCCCCATTTCTTTTCTTCTTTCATCCCTCCCTCTTTTAAGAGCTGGCCAGAGCCTGTGTGATTGCAGCTGGTGGGCTACAGGGCTGCTGAGAGGACACGTGACATGCCTGCATTAACAGGGACAACTGATGGGAGAGAAACATCAATGACAAGCACCCTGGGCAAGAAAAATGCAATTCTGAATCGGGCATGAAGACGCAAGAGGATTTTGCAAATAAAGTATCAGGATCTTGCACGGTCATTTTGCAACACAAGAGAGAGTCAGCACCTACCTGCCACTTTGCATGAGGGTGTTATTTTTCCATGCAAGCTGTAAGGTTTAATAAAAGAGTTTGCCATACTGAAAAAGGAATTCCTTCTGAAACAAAGTAATGAAAGCTCCATTTCTCTGTCGCATGCCTTGCTTTGTGCAGGATTACTTAGCATTGCTGCTCCTCTCCTTGTCCTTACAAGCAGAGCAAGCAGTTGACTTAAGAAGATACATATTTTTCTTGATTCAAGTTTTCTGGTAAAAGAATATATTAACTTTCAAAAGCAAAGTCACTTCCAAAACAGTAGCTAAAATTAGACTGACTTTTTTTTTTTTTTTGTTCTCTCTCCCCTTTATGGCTTTTACAAGCAATTACCCACTTAATGTTTTGAAATTATACAAGAAACTTCAATAGGGATTCTTTTTCCTGCTGCATCTCCTTGAATGTGAAAACTTAAAAGCTTTTCCGGAACACAACAGCGTGAGCAAATGAATTTGCCATTTTCATTCTCAATTTTATTTTTTTTTTTTAAAGAATGGGAAGCAGTGGGATATTTGTTCATCATTGAACTTTTTTTGTAAATTTCATAATGATAAAGCGAGCCTGTGTGACAGATCTAGAAACTGAAGGCAGAATTCTTCTTTGCTCCACGGCCCTTCACGTTGCTGTGGGAGTGTTTCTAAAATAGCTGCAAGGGCTATTATGCCAACGCATCTCTCAAGCCTCTTCTTTCTTGTGGCAGGGTGGGATACGTGGGCAGACACAAATTTAGCTTACCCACTCATGTGCTATCCCACACCGTGCACAACATATACAAAGAGCCCATGTGGGGTGTCGGGGTAGGGCTGCAGGAGGCAGGGGGATGGAGGCACACAGCATCTGTGGTGTCCATCCAGCCCCGGTCCTGGACCACCCCAGCTGGGCTGCACCCACCCAGGGCAGGAGAGAGGCTGATGGGCTGTGTCACTGCTGTGTAAGGACAGGGCCAGCTGCCAGCCGTTCACACTCAAGAGCCCTATGCTGCCCGGGTGGTGCTGATGTGCCTCGGTGTAATGTGGATGGGCACGAGGGATTGGTGAAAACAGAAGGCTGGGTTGCCAGCTCTTCTTCAACCACCTCCTCCTGGGCTCCTGGGGTGGAATTAGGGGCTCTCACCTTAGTGGAAGAGGCAAGTCTAATCTTTCTCTCCTGCTCAAGTTGCCCCTCGGAGGAGGGGTTTTGTCTGCTCCTTTCTGATTGTCACAGAGATGCCTTCCTGCTAAGACCACAGTACTGGACTGCCACTGAGCCGGCAGCATTTGTTTGGCTCTTATTGCTTAGGAGTGAAAGGTGTTTCTTTTGCTAACAAAGCAATACCCATCTGAAGCACCAACTCTGAAATCTGGAAATGAAAAGCAAAGGTTATGCACAGCCAAGCCATCCAGCTGGACCAGGGAAACCACTAAAACAACTTGAGCTCTCTGTTCTGCTCCAAGTTTTGTCTGCATGAAGATAAGAAGCAGCATCAGTGTCTTGTAAAGAAACATGTCCCTACCTCCAGGACCTCCCCCAGGACCCCTTCAAAATCCCTCATGGCAGGCAGTGCTTTTGTTGCCACCATGTCTTGATCATGATTACCTTTGCTATAGTCTGACAAGGCTCTGCAGAATAAACCATCTCAAATTCCCACATCTCATGTTGCATGTCTCTGCTCTCATCAAGACCAAATCTTCTCTCAGGCCACAGTCCACTGTAACTTCTCCCTCCAGCATTTAACTCAGAGACTCTTTTAACTTACTTTACCATCCAGTGCCACCTAAAACAACTTATATCTTCTGTTGATTAAGGTATTCACAAAATACTGCAAGCACAACTTCAGGAGGGCACCTTCCTTGAGACCTTCATACTTGAATTCATACAATATTCTGATTATAAGTCAGGATATTTGCCCCAGAGCCATCTGGATGGAGCAAAGGTCACCTCAGTTGAAGTCTTCTTTGGCTGTCAGAATGGGAACTACACCATCAGGGTTTCTCACTAGCACAAGTTCTGATAAAACCCCTTTCACAGTCTTTTTCAGCTGGGTCCGAGCAGGAGGGGAACTCACACAGATAAACATCTGTCTTCAGCATGTGCAGTGGGAAGGAAAGGTTTGGTAGGTCCCTCTAGACCTAGACCCAGCACTTCTAAGTGAGAGATACTGAACTTAGTGAAATACCTAGAAAAACATGAGGATGAAGGGAAACCATCCCGTAAAGCTCAAATGTTCCTAATACAAATATGCTGCAGCCATAAATACTCTCAATGGAGGAAATGGAAATACAGGAAGACAGTTGCTCCCGCACACACACGAAAGGCAGCAGCCTTGAATTGATCATGAGCCCATCAGTATGCTGGGATTTTGGATTTCACAAGGGTCCTTCTCACAGGAAGGCTCACGTATCCATGGCAATGGAGATCTCTGGATGCATCGCATCCTTGTCACCACAAACAAACAACTTAAATCAGACGCAGATAAGAAAGGTTCTACATCTCCCTCTCCTCTTTGTACCAAGCACTTAGAATTACTAGGGACCATGAAGAATAAAAGATAACTTCAGAAGAAAAACAAAATTCCAAGAATCATCACAATTCAGATTTTTATTCAACAGTGAAGTTGAAGGGAAATATTGTTTTTTCCCTTCGGGGCAAATGTTCCAAATGGAAATTAAGTAAAAATATTGTTCCCTAAAAGTACTCACAATGAAATTAGTTTTCATTAAATATATTTGTTTGGCAAAATAAAATAAAAAAATTAGAACCCGTACAAAAAAAATCCCTTGCAAGTTTCTAACACTGTAGCAATGACAACAATGTAAACCTGGATGTTTGGCAGTTGTACTTCATTTGTGAAAATTACTGTTGAACTTTGGACCAAGAAAATAAAAATCACTTCAAATATAGCAACAAGCCAATTTTAGAGGCAACTGAGGCTTGGGGGACGCTATAGGGATGGGGCACACTAGTGGCTTCATACACGGCTTGTGCGAGTGATCTGCTAGTGTGGGGCTATTGTGAGAGCTGGGAGGAAAAGAAGTTAAAAGCTCTTGCAGCATTGCAGCGTATGGTACAGCAAAAACCCTGCAGACTTTCCCCTCTGGGAGCCGATCAGCTGGGTGAAGGCTGGTGGCAAGAGTTGAGATGATGGTGGGAAGAATAATGGCAGTGACGGATGGTGCGAGCACTGGGAAGCAGTTAAGGAATTTCATCATCATCACATCGGATTCAGTTGTGAGCAGACTCTTGGGAGTGTCTGGGGAAATCTTCTGCTTACAGTAGCTGCTTCTGCTCCCTACCCCCCTCCTCCTTCCAGTTAAAGCCTCTGCCCTGCCACGTGGGTTTCACAGGCATGCAGTTTGATAACAACGTCCTTTAGTCAAGAATGTCTATTCCAGTATTAAAAATGTAAAAAAAGTCCTTGGGAGGGTGCTTCTTAGTGGCAGTCTTTGCCTTAAGCAAGGCAAATGGCCCGCGATTACAATTTAATTAAAGCAATGTGGATTTGGATGAGCAATGGGGAAGATGGGAATGGGGAAGGAAGGTATGCAGGGAACAGGAAGGAATGCAGGTGTTTCTACATCCCTCCCCAAAGCCAAAATCCAAGGTGCAAAAGTGGGTTTCTTTTTTTCCTCACACTCTTCTTTTTCTTTTTTCTTTTTTTTTTTTTAATATCTCTCCAGTTATAATATATTTCCAGTTTCAAAGCAAGTTTCAGTGACTGCCTCAGTTGCAGTCATAAACAAAGTCGTAGTTGCTGGGCTCCTTTGGGATAGGTGGGGGAGCATCTGGGATCTGTATATTTTCCAAGTCAAGGAGGCGTAGCTTTATCTCCATGCTGAGCAGCGTGTCTAAGTCGTTCCTCGTTAGATCACTCAACATATCCTTCCCAAGGAGGGCGTTCAATCCGTCGGTCCATACACAATACTGCACAGGAAAAGGATAAAAACTATCATTAATAGACTTTTCATACACAAACTGCTTGTCTGATCTGGTCCTCTACAGTCACTGCTCCCACATGGACTTACAAAGAGACCTAAAACTAGGTTGATGCATTTTATTAGCTCGTGTCATGAAGAAGGCATGTCTCACTGAGCTGCTCAAGAAAATGGAAAAAGAATTCCATAAAAATGGGAAGAAATGGCAGTATTTAGTTGTTTGACTATTTGCTATCTCCTCTGAACTTCTTGCTGACTATTCTTCAGCAGTTACAGGAGAAGGAACAATATCTGATTTAGGACAATGAATCTCCTTTCATTCTCTTTCCCCAGTACTTATTAAAAAAGTCCTGATTATCTTACACTAACTAAACTTTTAATTCCATGACAGTTAAGTTAGGTGAACTGAATCCCACACTCATATCCTTCTCTACTTGTTGTGTATGAAATCCTGTACTATCCTATCTAGTTTTATTGTGGCTTGCTTTCCTGTAGATGAAGTGGTATCAGTTGACCTGCACAAAGATAAGTCTCACATATCTATGCCTCCTTTACCAATATTTTACACGAAATAACATATTGCAAAAACTGCAATCAGATAATGCTATATCCTTCATTAAAATTAAATGCCAAGCTGCTCGAGTATAATGCCAAATGCTGCAAATGCTGAACTGGCCTCTAAAACCTTTTCCTTATTGTTAGCTTTTTCCTACTAGGAGATGCCATCTTTCCCAACAGCTGACAGCTTGAGATAAACGTGGGCTGAATAACCATTTTAAAGCAGCAACAAACCCAAGGGAGATTGTTGATCTAGAGTCAACTTCTATTGAATAAGTCAGTTTCATTTATTACTACAAGCCATTTGTTCAACTATGAACAGAAGTACTCAAATGCTGTCATCTAAAAATAAAGATTTCAATCATGAATTTGTGTCCTAGTTTGCAGGAGAAAAATTAAATCAACCGTAACCACATTTTTATCTTACAAATACTTCTGCTGGATTTCATGCCAAAAAATGGATTTTAAATTTAGCTGACCATTTGCTACATGATACCACAAAGTTTAAAGATAGCCATGGTTTACTTAATCCCACAGCAGAAATAAGGATTATTTTTAAGGAAGAGAGAGAAACCCCCCTCTTGGGGTGTCTTCATCCAGAAAAAGGGCATATTTTAAAAATAGGATGGGTTAACACACTTCAGCATCGAAAGTGAAATCAGACCCATTTAAATCGGTGACAAAACAGTAGCAGAGCGAGGATTTCACCAAGGGTGTTGGCAAGCAAAGCTGCAGCTTTAACATGAGATCAGCTATATAGGAGAGACTTTAGAGTTCAGGCTGTCCTGCTAGCAAGTACTAAACAAACAACTTAGCCTGCCTATTCTAGGATGTAAAAGTGTGCCACTGAAGACTTTTAAAGCATGCAATTTCTGTGGAGTGAATGTAGAACATCAGGAAAAGAAAGAAGTTATCCTAGAAACGTAGTTATTTTTGAACAGACTATAATCTTTTATGATTGACTTGAAATCTTTCTTTGGGAAAGTTTTCCCCAAATTCATTATGAGGAAAGGAACATAAAAGCAAAAGGCTCTGCTCAGGTTAGAGAAGCACAGAGCATCCACTCAACAGCCCCTGATGTAAATCACCCATCACCTGCTCAGCGAGTACAGCCAGGGCTTTCTCTGGGGAGGAGCCCGAGGGGGCTAGAAAGAAGAACTGCTGTTCTCTCCCCTTCCAGATATAACTCTTTCAGAGCCCACAGAAACCAAATTCTGGCCACAATTCAGATTAGTGCAATAGCCTGGAAAAGGGGTTTCCTTTTTAATCTCCATATTGGCAAGTGCATCTAATTAAACTCCTGTACATTTTGAGCAGAGAGACATCCTAATGAGATGGTGGAAAAACAGAGGTATTCATTCAGAAGCTTTCTTCTTTTTAATATGCAAAGGAGACTAAGAGCCACTGAAAAATTAATTTACGAGAGATTCATTTTCATGAAACTCCATTGAAACCTAATTATGGCCTCCCTCATCAGTTTCTCTGTCGAAAATCAAGGATAAGATTAATCCACCTTTTTAGCTATGCAGTTGAAACCAGTTATTAGTATTTAAATGAAAAACAAATATAATGGAGTGATCTCACAGTACTGAATCCTCTGGCTACCAGTAGGCTCCAACAGATGGCTAAGGGAATTGCCAAACTTAAGTGTGCAAGAACAAGGTCCAAATCTCAACAATACTGCTTCAGTAATAAGATTTTAATAAACAATTGCCTTGGGAGTCAAGAGAGTGGAGCTGGAAAGGTTGTGCAGGCTTCATCCATCTGGATGCAGCCCCGAGCAACCTGGTCTGAGCTCATTGCTGACCTGCTTTGAGCAGGAGATCAGACTGGGGACAGCTCCAAGGTCCCTTACAACCAGAATTATCCTATGATCCTAGTTCAATTTTTAATTTTAGGACACACTCAATTCCCACGTTGCAACCTCACTCGACAATCACGAGGACTGCAGAAGTACTTTAAAAACCTTGCAAGTGTGACCTGATATTGCCGTGTACTAGCATCAGTCCTGGTTCTTGCCACAAAGCTTTCCAAACCTCGAGATGCCACCACCAAAGCTCCCAAAGTGACAGTGCTGCTAATCTAGCACTTCTATCAACAAGCACCCCAGTTACTTTGGTAGAGTCATGTGCTTCACAACATGCCACTTTGCCTTTCCTTGTGGGTGCTTTCTTTGAACACACGTATTTTCTACTTTAATCACAACTCACTCTTCTGCAGGTCATGGAAAAGTACAGAGGAAGTGAGATGTCCTTTTAAAAACTTTCATTTGGGAACTGTCAAGTGGCAGCAGAGACAGCTGCCTCTGGTCATTTTTTGTAACATATTAATTTCATTTCAAAGAAGCTGCAGAAGATCAAAAAGAGAAATAAAGGTGATAGGTGTGTTAACACAATTATGAGCAATTGGGTTATCACATCTCACTGCTACTGCCTCTCAGTGGGTACAGCAGGAGGTTTGCAGCATTCAGACCATTAAAAGCCACTTCTAGCTATAGGCTGCATTTGAGATACAGTGGCTGAAAAAATGGTTGATTTTCATGACCATTTGCTCTTTTGAGCCTAATTCAGTTTCTGAAGAACTTATATCAAAAGTTCAGTTCAGAGGATGAAGACAATTATGCTTTGCTTGGAACCACAGCTCTAGTGACACATTGTGCTTGGGATCCGATTGCTGCTTTCTCTTACACGGAAACTGTCCAGCAAATACTTCTCTGGAATGAACATACTTAAAAATGACACTCAAAAATTAATCCACAGGAAAACCCATGAGCATAACCGTATTTCCTCTCCTAAAATTAACATTTATTTGAAGGTTTTAGTTCAGAACTGCAGATGTTAAAGCAGCATAAGTAAATACACTTCACTTGTAAAGCAATTTAATGCACTTTATTAACACTACAGCATAATGCAGTTTAATGCAATCTTCTGTAGTTCATCGTCTTAACACTGTGTCCTGAACTGAGACCAAATGTGATAACACAAAATAAGTGTGCAAATGGAACACTATCACTTCTTGCTTTAGAAATAAGAAGGATTTTTTTTTTTTAATAGAGTCCATTCTGCTAAACCTTTACTGGAAAGTTCTTTGAGAGAAACACATCCAGTGCTTCCACACAATTAGGTAAACTAATCCTATCACCTCTCAAAAGGCAAAGATGTTGTCTGTTTCCTTGTGTTTTTTTTAGTAAGAGAAGGGAGCAGGGAAGGGGGTGTCATTGATCCTTGCTATTGGTATTTACACTGTCTTTATACAAGTGAATGCCACTGCAAAACACTCCCCAGTGGAGATGGAATAGAGAGGGCCTTCCATGATCACCTGTGATGAATGGTCTTAAGCAATATGAGTATGGGAATATTCCATTTTGGAGAGCACAAGTCTGTGGCTGAAACTGAGACCCAGTGATGGTATAACCACCTCTGACCATTTTGGCATTGTCAAAAGGAGCTGAGGCTGGCAGTGATTCTTTGAAAGCTTGGCTGTGCAAATCCTCAGTGGTGAACTAAAGTTCACTAAAATGAATACACAGAAAAATCCTCCAGTGTCTAAAGGAGAGCAGTTGGGAAATGGTGAGCATGGTCTGTGGAACTGCAAGGTCTGCCTGAGCTCTCATATTTCTCTTTCTTATGGCTCATATTTCAGGAGCGCTTAGAAATCCTGATCTTTGATTTGCTCCGTGCTCATGTGCTCCATGATGTATGAATATAAATCATGTTTCTTCTGTGGCTCAGATATGCAAGAAAATCGCAGGTCTTGTTCCTATACTAATCCCTTGGCTCTCATTTTGTTTTAAGACATGGCACTGATTTAGATGGACCTGTACTCGGGGCCAAGATGCCCATTCTTATGTTCTTAAAAAGGTATCTGTTGCCTGAAAGCAACTAAGGCAGCTTCAAAGAAATTTCCATACTCTGAACTTGACTTACCTCATGCTTGTCTGGAGCAATGAAATTCAACTGGCCACTTGAGTCATACAATATAGAGAAAGCAAGCTCTAGCACCTCCTGGAACAATACAAAGAAACATGTATTAATGCTGCATGAGAGAGGCATTTGTACATTCACGTCTGTCTTTCTTTTCTATTCCTTATTTTCCAAAACAGGTTGAAAAATAGGTTATGGTACACTTGTCTGGGCAAAGCTGCAGCAGTACCAACCCACTGCAAGAGACTGGCATAGCAAGAACTCCACCACAGGTGCTTCACTAAAAATAAATTCGCCCTCCTCAGTGCTGACTGTAGCTCGCTGGGTCATGGATTACTTTTCATTTCAGTTTAAATTTGAGCTAGGCAATATAGTGAGGACTATAATCAATATAATGCATAATGATACACTTGCAACAAACTCAGGAAGACTCTCGGTTTTTTCAATTTGTATAGATTAAACTCATGAAGTTCTGCAAGGTTTGATTCTCCGTGTCAAAAATCTTGTCAGGACAATTAATATCCTGGTATGTACTTTTGTTCTTTTCACTGCTGGAAATCTATTAAATTATTCACTCTCAGATTACAGGGATTTCTGTAATTTTGTTTCTATCTGAACCAGAATCAACAGCCTCAGTCAAACCAAACTCTCTGAGCTAGTTAAAGACCCAAATTAATTTCAGGAAGGGAAAAAACAATCATTTTTTTGACTGAAGCTGGAATCGTAAAAGGTGCCTAAGTGAATCAATCAAGCACTGACGTTTCCTAAAAGTCACCTGGACCTGGGTTCCAATGGGGAAACCCAATCAACTTGAATAAATGATGAACTCCCACTGGCCAGCAGTGAGCATGCAAAGATGATACCTCATCTGTTGTCATATTTTGGTTACTGCACGCATCACTACAAGTGCCATTACAAGGATGTCACAACTGTAAGTGATCTGATATGGATATATGAACTCTGTGGAGAAAAGACCCTGCTAGAGAGGAGAGTGCTGGCTTGTAACTATGATCTGTATCACGCCCTGTTCTTTTAGCCTCTTGGCTTCCTGAGCCCCATCACGCTGATGGCTTTTGCTGTCTCTCAGCTGACAACAGCCCCTGCACTGCCAGCAGTGACAAGAGAATGGCTTCTTAAATTTGCTAAGCTAAGTTTTAAAATGGAAGAATCTACTGTGGGCACTGCAGCATAAACATTGCTCTAGATTTCTACCCTGATCTCCTAGTCTGAAACAGACACAGGCATTTGGATTTCAGTTTTGAACTTGTGTGATTAAGAGCAGTCTGAATAATAAAACTTGCAATCCTTAGGGATAATCTTGGATGATTAGAGGTTGGGCTTCTCATGAGAACTGTTCTTGGTTTCCTTGAGTTCAGTTACTAGGTTCGACTTGCTGTATTGCCAGGCTACAGGAGACAAGGCTGTGTTAAACCCCTGTGGAAGCTGCAGATACTAATAGTGCTGGTGCCTTCAGCAAGCAAATGGCTCAGTGCTCACATAGCCTTTCTGTGTTGTAGGCATGTCTCTCAGCCACACTTTATTGACTGATGTCCCTCATTACAGAAACAAACCTTTCCCCACACAAACCTGGCATTATCCCCTCACATGGTGTTATAAATTACTGACAGAATATGCCAAGTAATGCAACCGAAGTCATGAAAATAAAATGTAGCACTGAAAAAAGTGCTTTTACTGCTATACTGTGATGTCCCTGAATTTCATGGGGGTCAACAATCCCACAGTCCTGATCCCTGTATGTTTGTTCTTCATGAAATACCAAGGAATTTAACTTCTTCACATCAAAGAAAGGAAAAGGAGAGCAAAAATCTCTACTTGGAAGAGTAGAGGGAGCTAAAGGTTTGGTCATTTCCAGTCAGACAGAGAGTGAGAAAAGACTACACTCAGGGCACCAATCTTCCTTTTCTGGGGAAAAGTGTGAGTTTGGCAGTCCTGGCTACAGTTCAGATTCTTTGCTGGCTGCTCTGCATACTAAAGGCTTGGGAATTACAGCTTCCAGGTGGCAGCATCACTGTCACCTTATACATAACAAACTGTCAAGGAAAATGGAAGCTTAAGGAGCTGGACTTGCCAACTGGCCCTCCACACTGATAGTGGTCTCAGTGGTTGAGCTGGCTGACTTGTCAGGGACCCCCACCTGGTTTTGTTATATTCCCATCAATGACAAGGAGAAACTGGCAATCCTTAAAGGAAAACTGGTCAGTCTCTATCAGCCATCTGTGGTTTTCTCTTCCCTTTTCTGTTCTACTTCTCAACCTTTCTCAAAGTAATTTTCCACTCCAGCCTTTTCCACCACTGTCTCCTCCTCTCTGGTCTTTTTTCTCTCACATTGCCTCCAGCCTGTTCCTTCCCTCTTTGTTTAGCTTTCCTCCTTCTCCATCTCAATCTGCTGAACTCACTCCCTTGGCACTCCTTTCACCCTTGCATATCAGACCTCTGCCCCTCCCTAGATGCTTCTCAAAGGTGACAGTATTGGGACCCACAATGTGCCTTTCTTTTGAGCTGAACTGAAAACTGGTAACAAGAGACTCTGAAACTTCAGGCTGATCCTTCCCATTCCTTGGTTTCAGCTGTTTGGGAAAAGCTGTTGTAGCTGGTATGAAGGGAAAGTTGCTCTCCCACCCCCAGAGCTTCTCTCTCCCCCAGTCTCCACTGGCTCCCGACATGGGCCAGAGAGCTATTTTCATGAACAGGCATTTCAGGTGCCTTTGGCTGATTGACCCCATGTGGCTGGAATGACCTCACTGTGCTCTGCCTACTCTGTCTGCAGTAGCCTTAAAACACCCATGTCTTTACTGAAGGCTGAGACCTTGCCACGTTGAGTTTGTGTGCCAGTCAGAAGATCCACCCCAAAGAACCACCTAGACAGGCAGTGCCAGGGAACTTGTTCAGCCAACATGAAATAGAAGGGAAGAGAAGCTTCATTCAACAGGGAAGTGAGCAGAACCATTTCAGCTGACTAAAAAGGCACAAATCCTGAAACCTGCCACATCTGCAAATAAAGGGTGATAGGAGAATACTTCAAAATACATGACAATATTTTTTCCAAATTCTTCTCTCATGCTTTCTTTTGAAGGCTGTAAAATCTATTTAATGTCCTTAAAATTCACTAATATTACTTCAGAGTCAGAAAAGAAGATTTAAAAATGAAATGTAATTTAAAAGCACAAACAAGATGAACAACAATGGATTCAGGTCTGGTCCTATCAAGTCGTTCCAGCTTCATATGCATGCAAATTCCAATTCAGTTTAATTCTTATTTATTTCTAAATCATCTTGCTGGAAGAATAATGGCCATGTGCTGGCAAATGAAGAGACGCTGAAGCTTTTGTTATGGACTTTTTGCCAATTCCAGCTATGCTCATAGCATGGCATTCTGCCATTCAATTTTCCTTTGTGCCAATGAATAAACATTAAGGTGGTCATTATATATGTACAAAGAGAGCATAGGATGAAAAGGCCTCTTAAAAATATATATAACTGATTGTGAAATTTCAGAAACTGAAAGGTTTCATACACCAAATTCAGCTGAATTGCATTCTGTGTCTGGCTTTTCTTAAATTTTAATTTCATAATCCATAGTAACTCAGTATCCTGCAAACAATAATGTGTGATTCCTATGATGTCAGCTAGGCAGTTGTAATATTGTGCATGACAGTTTGATTGGGATAATAGCTAATTTCAAAAATTTTGTGCTTCCCAGGGGAAGAAACAAGGAATTGAGCAACAACCAACCCATCAAAAACCCTGCACCACATCAGAAATAGTAAAAACATCAAAATTATCATTGCCTGGGTCACAAATAGAATGCTCTATCCGAGGATGCATCCATACTACCTGATCTTCACATTCTCAGCCAGAAATGTTATACCAGGCCAAAGCAATTTCACCTAAGGAGATGGGGCGATGCTGAGAGCTGAGGACAAACTGATCTGCAGCACTGCTGTGTAGCATTAAATACTATCTAGACATTACTGCTTCAGAACGATGACACATCTCCATCACTGCCACCCACTGCTTTCCATCTTTCCGTTTTGTGTGGACAGATGAGTGCTAAGATAAGGAAACACTAAAAATACTTCAGATGCATCATACAAATGCCCCAGCCAAATGCTGTTGGTGGTTCAGCTGTAACATGAGGTAGGAGTTGTACGCAATCTATTGTGCTCATGTGTGTGTGTGTTTGTGCCCTGATTCAGAAAATCAACAAGGAAAAATACTCCTGGGATTTTTTTTCCTCACTTGGCATGACTTTTTCATTTCCTACCACGTAAAGCCAACGCTGAAAGGAGATTATGGTATCCTGAGAGAATTAAAGCAACTCCTGTGTATGAGAAACAAATGCAAAAAATACTCAGGATGATCTGCCTATCTGTGCATAGTTAAGGAAAGAAAAGTTGCAGCTCTGAATCTGAATTTTATTCTCAAAAGTGTTGAAGCAGAAACTCTTAACTTCATTATTTCTTGTTGGACCCAAAATTTCTCAGTTTCAGGTAACTAGAAATTCTCATTCAAATCCTCTGGTCTGGTTCCCAGACCTCTCAGGGTCTTGTTCCAGGTCAGACTGAACACCAGTAGAATCTCAATGCTTCTTGTAAGGTCAGAGAGCACAACCTGATAGAAAATTTATGAACATTCCTCATACAATATGGTATGAAACCTTCACCTCTAAAGATGTCAGACTCTGCTAGTAACTCCACTTCTTGACGTGGTGTCAAGTCTTACAAACAAAAACTCTGCAAGATTCTGGCACTGTACAATTTTAGTGCTACTGTTAGCTTACAGTTCTTGACCTGAAACTCTGAAAGGCAGCAAAAACCTACACAATTTTTCCCAAATGCACTGCTTAACACATCCTTATATGCCTCATTAATTGCCCAAGATTTACCTTACACCCTTTTGTTGGCAGTTGTTCTGCCTGACTGGACCTGAAGGTATCATGAGCTGGACATTACTTGCAATTTTAGCAGGTGTTCATTGAATGTGAGCTCATCAGAGAACACAGCTGGAACAAACCAGTTATTTATCAGAGACAATATAGGAGCAGGTACCAATGGTCATGGCTGCTTTGTTTTCGAGGTAGAAAACATCACTACAAAACACTATTCTAACTGTGCTCTGGGTATATCACACAATGCACATCTGCTGTGACAGGGTAGGCTGTCCCAATAATTTAACTCAGATGGTCTGAGGTAAAAATAAAGGGTGTGCATACATGGAAATATGGCAGGTTGGAATGAAAAATACCTGTATTAATTCATGGAAGGTCAGGTTGACAAGCTTTGTATTCTGCACAGTACATGTTCAATACCAATTTGAGAACTGTACCTTGTTTTGTTTAAGAGCTCCTTTCTCCTTCATGTGTGGGCAGTCTTTTCCAGTCACAACAGCTTTTATATCTGCCACTGGCACTGCATTAAAAAGAAACAAAATCAAAAAACAGAAAATTAGTTATAACCAAGGTGTGCAAAAGCTACAGAGTCTAAAAAGAGGCAAGACTAATGTATTAAAATTGCCATGTCCTTTGCCATTTCCAGCCTTTTGTAAGAGAGAAAACTGGAAGAAAACAACTAAAATAGGAGCCAGTGAACCTGGAAAAAAATTCAGGCATCTGGATAAGAATCTGAGAACGCTTTTTCTTGCCTATTGAGACTACTCTGGGTAAGAGTATTTCATATAAATGTGTACCTGTGTCTGGACAGTATTTATGTGTCTCAAAAACATATAGTTTTCTGCCTTACTATTGTAATATGCCTGCTCTGTTGTTGCTCTTTCCTAGCTATGCAGGTAAAGTCTCTGCTGGAGAGAGGATGCTGGGCAAGCTGGACCTTTTCTCACTCGATGCTGTTCTCCTTTTAAAAACTGTATGAATTTTAAAAATAGTTTTCTATTTCACTCCCATCAGCAGTTTAGTTGCTTTTTGGTACTAACAGGAATAAGGAATACTAAGGCTTATAACGAGCCATTCCAATTCCTTTACAATGTGATCAGAAATAAATGGGGGGAAAAAAAGGTAAGAAAAAAATACTGGAATCTGCTGCCACTCAGAGTCACACACAGAGTGAGGTCACTAAAACATAAAGACAAATTTCTCTGAGTTTCAAGTGAAAGTCAATTTTCCAATGGTAATTACATTATGGAGAATCTATGTGCTCCACAATACAATATGGTCACTGAGTGACAGTTTCTACAATCTATAAACAATCCATTATTCTTGTGGCTGTGTAAAAGCATCATATATAGAACAGAATAATAATATGAAAATCTGTTACTGCCCAGTTCTTTACAAACTCTAATGGAAATACTGGAGAGGAGAAATGTACTTACTCTTCTACTGGATACAGCAGCACTATATATTTTATGACAGATTACCTCAGCACTGTGGTCAAATGGATAGCATGAGATATAGTAGACCTTTTTAAAGGACTTGCTTTGCATGAAAAACCAGAAAGAAATGGAAATAATTTGGCTCTTCACTACTCAACCTGTCCTGCCTTTTAGCCTCAGCATTTTATGCTGGAGCCTGCTGAATTTTTATGTCTCTGACAGTCCCATACTTTTTGGTGAAGAAGAGATATTAGTTTTGGGAGGAGAGAGTGAGCTAGGACAAATCTGGAAGTAAAGGAGGTTTCTGACTGCAGCTATAGTAGAAAGATGTTCTTAAGAAGAAAGAGTTCCTGCATTTGCTGAAGATGCCCAGAAAAACAATTTCTCTGTTTGCATAAGTTAAAGTTTTTTGAAGTTAGATCTCTCAACCAGGAAGCCTTTTCTCCAGGTTTCATACACTTGATCTCTGTGATCTGGAATGCAGTTACTATGGGAGATCACAGGCTGATGTGACATTCTGATCTTTATTTACCTAGAATGTGCCTTATTTCTTGCTTTGGAAAAATAAAATCAAAGACTTAAGAAGGTGTCAGAAGCTGACTATAAGATGCTGGAGGGCCTGAGCACAGATGTGATGTGCTTACAACAGATAAAGCCTTGAGAAAGAGGACAGCTGGTTTGTGTCCCAGATGGAGTCTGCATGGCTTTTTAACTCTGTAAGCCTGAAGAGAGGGGTGACATTCACAGAAGAGATTAAAGTCCTCCCATGTTTAATTTTGGAAATAAACACTAGTTATTCAGGCTTGGCAAGGAGTACACAAAATGCCCTGTACTGCTTTTCTTGGTCGTTTGTTTTCTTGCCCACCTATTCTCTTTCATGTTGACCTGCTTCCAAATGCTGACAAGTTGGGCATCACATTCAGAGTTTAAGAGCTCAAAAATCAATATAAGTCCATCCAAAGATAATCAGAATATTTCTGAAAAGTATTCAGTAAAATTCCCAATCCAGTTTAGTCTGATAGTTTTGAACAGTAGTAGTGCCATTTTATAATCCTGTGTCTTGCAATATTCTCAACTTTGTTTAATTAAACTTTGTCTAATGTGGTAAATCTTGTATCCCTCATAACCTGAAAACCCAAGATATTGATATAACCTTTATATTGAAATAACCTTTTCCTTCTCAAACTGCATTGGTATTGGTGCTACAAGCAGGCATGCAGAAGGAACGCAGGGGTCTGCAGTGGTTTCTGAATTAGGAGCCTTCTGCCTCCAAGGGATCCTGACATTCCTGAATAGGTTCAAGTGCCTCCAGGAGATGCAAATGCAAGATGAAGCTCACAGTCAGGGTCAGGGCTTTCTGCGTGGAAATGTGCTCAAAGCAAACAAATCTGGTCTTGTAACTGTGCCCACGTTTCAAGTGTGACTTTGGTTCTTCTGTCATGCTGACACTACTGTAACATTCAAGGGCTATTTCTCTAAGCCTTGTTCAGGAAAACAGCCTCTTTCCGTGCCAATGCAGCGATGTGAGGCCCTGTCCTACATTCTGCCAAGACTGCAGCAAGAGTGTGGAACATCCCGGAGGCAATCTGTAAGGCTGTGAAAACAAGGGAATGTGACTGCAAACTGCCAGGGCTCCAGCATGGGACAGGCTCTTCCTCTTTCCCTCCCAGACTGCATCTGGGAGCACTTAAGACTTTTTAAAAGGTGGAGACTCATGAGGGGGGGAAAGTTTAAATCACTCCTCAATTTTCAGGTTGGAAAAATTTCAGACTTCTGAAAAATTAGTCTTTCTGTCTTTCTGTGAAAGAAGTGGAGCTAGCAACTGAAATACTTGTATAAGTGTGTCTGACTTGATAATGCCAAGAATGTTCAGAAAAGAACAAAAAGAAATTATTCCTTATTCAGTGCTTGATTTCTTGAAGTCACCTCCTGGTAGCAGAACTACACTGGTCATTATTTCTATTATCATAAAAAAGTTTCCCACTATTGCATGTTAAACTTCTAAAACTCATTTTTAAAGATGAAGGAGAAATCACTAGAGCATGTTTTTTCTTAAGGGCTCCAAAATTACTTTTAACTGTAAGAAAAATACCAATAAATCCCCTGGTAGGAGCTGCCACAGACACATATCCTCTCCCAGCTGGGTACACAGAAATGGTGAGGTCCTCTCAATACTGGTCACGTGTCTTCTTTAAGTCCACTGCTCACAATACCATAAAAGACCTCTGCATGACACGTATTTCTCCTCCAGAGCACCAGCCTGTTTCCACGGGCAGGAAATGCTTCTGAATATGTCCAAGTATTTTTATTTGACATCCACAGTTAGATGAGCAATGAAAACAAACTGTGTTTCTCCCCATGAAAGACATGACATTTCCAAGCTGGATGAAATTCTACACTCATTGAAAACATTAGCTCCATCCTCACACACGCTTGCCAAAACCAGGAGAGCAGTGTTTGAATGCAGGAGGAAATGTCCCCTGCTCTCTGTCTTCATAAAGAGAGCTGTTGATAATGTCCTGTGTTAACAGAAACCTACTACAAGTTATAAAGAGGAAATACCGTGAAAGAAGTGTCACAATCGCTGTGCATGACTTACATTTATCTTGCAAGGAATCATGAGGAACTTCTCCCTGGGGACTTTCTTCCAAATCTCCGTAGTGCAAGACCTTGTGATTAGGTGAAAGTCGACAATACCAAAATTTGTCTGTTAAAATAAACACATTAAACAAGGTCACTAACCTGTCTTCATCACCACTGTCTGTGGCATAGGAGAAAGCTTACTCAAACAAGGTGCCACAGGGAAGGGCTGTTTTTTCTTTCAGGACAAGAAAGTATGGGGTTTATGGAAAGTAGGACTTTGTTCAGTAATTTTACTTGATTAAATGAAGCTGGCATTAATCTACAGAGTTGTGTGGTTTGTTTTTTTCTAATTGACTTAGTCACTGGCTCAAAAAAAATACTAGCAAGAAAAAACTGACTTAGTTTTAAATGGTATTATATACCCTCATGGACAGAAGACTGGCAAAGTAACCACTGCTTTGAGTGAATAACTTAAATGTACCCATAAAAGCTTCATTTTTAGCACCCACTATATTAGCACCCAATGCGAAAATTAAGCCCTGCCAGCTGTCTTGTGTGGGACACCCAAAAACTGATACATTTGAAATATCCCATACTTTATGAAAATCATGACTCATGTCTTTTTTTATAGACATAGAAGAACACCCCCATATTTATGGAGGGACTGGACATAATAAACACATTTAAAAAGCAGACGTTAAGTCCCTTGTCCTGCACATAAATCAGTGCTCTGCACATGGGCACAAAGATATGTGTGACCGTGCAGTCCACACCCCAGTTTGCATTTTATCCCTTCCTAGGAGATGTATATTTACATCTCCTGACAACTCATGCTTCACAGGATATAATTTCCCTTAACAGCATTTGTTAAAATCTGCTCCTGTGAAGAACATCACCTTTGCAGAGCTGGGCCACCACACTGCCTAGCATGCAAGGATGGTGTTTGCCAATTCCCTTTCTGAAATGGCAAGAAAGAGGTTACCCTTCCTTGTCAGAGCCCTTTCTATTTAATAAGTAGATCACATAATGCTAAGCTGTCAAGAACAGAATCTTGTTACATCCAGGCTATAAATCTCCAAAAGCTCAGAGTGAGGCTACATGTTAAAATGCCAGTGGAGAGGCACGGAGGGTTTCCCTGGCTCTGTGCTTCTCTTGTCCTGGCAGTGCTGATGCCGTGCCAAGCAGCAGCCTGAGGGACAATTTAGGGGAAATGTTAGCACTGACACAGCCCCGCGGCGCTGCAATCGCTGGGAGAGAGCAGAGCCCCAGGCTGGGGAAGGCATTGGAGTAGCTGTAGAACCACCAGAGCCAGAACATGTGAGCTCGTTTGGGTGTTAGCAAAGGAAGGGCTTCTTGGCTCTCACAGGAAAATATTGGCTTCACAGGCACAGCTTCTTGCTGAAGGACCCTCCAGTTCCCTGGCCAGTCATTTAAAATACAAGGCAGTAAAACATGGAAAAAGGAAATGGACTGGCAAAAATGGGCTTTCACATGCCCTTTTAAATTTCTTTGATGTGGTGGCAGGTAATAATGTTTGGGGGGAGGGGAGGGGGAAGACCATACACTTCAAACCACTTCCTCAGCGTGCAGTCCATTCTACAGAAAGGTTTCAAAAAACCCTGACAAACCCCTGGCAAAGGCTTAAAAGGGCTATGGGAGAGATTTTGGTTATCTGCTTCACAGACATGCCCAACCCTGAAAGATTTATAGTAGAGAGAGCCTGAAGTTATGATTCTGTGATGCATACAAAAAGAGCTGCTGAAATACAAGCATCCCTGGACTGTGTGCAGTACATACAGTGTGGCACAGGTAAGGGATCAAGAAGAAGACCTCACTTGCAAAATTTTTGTAGGGCTTTGAAACTAGAGCAAGCAGGAGCCCTCATTCATCAGTCTCGTCTGAAGAGCAGACACACAAGCAAAGAGCACACACACACTCGTTAGACAGTTTGTGAATGTGAAAAGTTCTATATTCATATCTTTTACAGGAAACTCTACCAGAACCATAGCAAAGCCTGATGCTTAAATATTATAACCCACTGAATCTGATGGTAGACCAATATGCCTAAGCAAAATCCCCTAGTAACTGTGGAAGGAGGCTTTCATATCTAGCTTTAACTGCAACCTCATTATCTATTAGGTTGTCCAAAGGAATATAACTTTCCAACTCTAAAATTAAACCAGTCATTTTTTTCTGAATAAAAAGCAACACCACTTGCTCAATGACCTGGGAAAAAGACGGTGTAGCTGGAATAAAAAAAAAAACTACTGATTCCTTTCAATTTCTCACAAATGGGATTGGTAATGTTAGTAAGGGTTCGGCTCTTTAATCTCCTAGGGGTTAGTCTTTTGGTAACCTTGGTTCTCTTTTAGTGCCCTGTTTCAATAACAAAAGAGGAGAAAACCCCTCCATGAAAATGTCTTACTTCACTTTAGGAAGGGGTGGTTTATGGTTAGAAACCCAAGCTCCAGTGGCATGAGGAGCCTTTTTACAGCAATTCCCCATAATCCAGGGTTAATTAAAAACTAATAGCCATAGACTGTAGCTTGAAGCGTGCCTGGCACAACTCTCCTGTGGGCTCACTAATAACTGCTGCTGTGCCACAGCCTTGCTGACAAGGGAAAAGCCCTTAAATGAAAGCTGCAAATGGAACTAACAAGGTTTCCTCAACCCCAGCCACTAAGTGCACCAGCCAGGCTGAGGAGGGTGATCACAATGTTAGTGATGCAAAGAAACCCTTGCTTCTACAACCACCACAGCCTTACCCATCTGGGGGTTTTCAGTTGTACATGATGTATCAGCAAATATCCCACTTGAGAGACCTCAGTGCCTTGGAGGGGAACAGTTTTAAACAGGATGCATACTATTTTACTGTAGTGCAGCTGCTACACACAATTTTATTGGAAAAGTAGTGTATAGAATAATGGTGCAGTTAAAATAAAAATTATATGAAATTGCTTCTATGGAAACAAAGGATGAAGAACTCTTAATTACAAACCACCACACGGGAAATAGACAGCATTTACTTTGATCTTTAGATTGATAAGCAAAAAATCACAAACACACAAACAAAAAAAGCAGAATTGAAGGCTCTTTTCTACCATGTTTAGAAAGTGATGTTTATAAAACAAAGAAAAACTACTGCCCAAACCCTCCAGAACTCTTTAACCCAAGTCCACAGAGTTGAACTGCCACATGAGGCTTTAAAGACAGAACAGGCATTCCTGTACTCCACAGCTGGCAGATTCATGTGCATGTGCACAGCTGGATTGGGGCAACTGCGCATTCAGGAAGGATTGAGGCTTGTTTTGGTTTTAGGCCCAGGCTCTTGAATTTTCCCCACAGACTAAGTCCCTTCTATGAGCTACAACTCTCATTTTGTACCCAGTGTTATTATACCTGCCTCTGTAAAATTCCTCCTCAGAGCAAGCAGCTGTAGGGAAAGGCAATTGCTGATCACAGAGTCTTTAGTCTTTATGTGGACTTGTGATTTCATCACAATTTTTGGACGCTACATTATTTAACTTTCTGGAGAATCCTTAAGTCTTTTAGCTCAGTGACCACTGATGCAGTCAAATTAAGGTGCTAGAAATTCTTCTTTGGGAAACAGAATTAATCATTCTCGGTTTTCACCTGAAAAGTTTTCAAAGAAATTTTTCTGCTTTTCAGATAATTGCTAGAGCAGCCAGTGGGTTAAATATATCACAGTGCATTGCTGAAGGCTATAGATGAGGTTAAAAAAAAATCCTGAATAACAAAATCAGCTACAATTTGGCTCCAAGAGTAATATTTAAAACTGTGAACAAACAGTAGAGCACAGAACATTTTGCTGATGGGCAACAGAGTGCCTGGCCATTCACACAGGGTGTTTTCAAGTACATTAATGGGCAATGACTCATATGCCCTTAATAACACTGTTCCAGGCAAAGAGGAGCTGTGGTTAGGACAGAAGTGCTCTATTGTTAGAAGCTGGGAAGAAAATAGCTCAGATACGCATGGAGAGAAGTCTGAGACTATATATATTTTTTCCCAAGATATGTTGAAAATTATTAAAGAAGCTTTTGCTTCAAAGAAACATTTCCTCACAGATTTAGGAACAGGAACCTGCTTTTAAATATATCTGTGAAAACAAATATTTTTGTGTAGATTTTAGATACGTGTACATGGGCTCACCCTTTGTCTTACATTGTGTTGCCTTTCTCTAATCCGTCTGTAGTGACATTTTCACTCGAGCTGCTTAGATAAAGCCAAATGACTGGTGAATAATTGACCTGTGGCAATGTTGGAGGCATATCTGGTCAAATGGTTCCTCTCAGCAAGTCACGCACTCACAGAATACTGGGATTTTTTTGTGAGATTATGGAGGGCAGGATGAAGTAGCAGTAGAAGAGAGCTTGGCAGAGAAAAAGACAAAGTGTGTGGTGTTGTTCAGAGCTGTGAGTTCCCTATCCTAGAAAGAGATGGAAAACCTGTCTTCACTTTATTTTTTGTTTAAATTTAAGCTTTCTCTTTCCAGATTACTACCATGGTGCCTTGTGTTTTTAATTGAATGGTGTGTATCACCAGGGTTTCCTTCCCTTCCAAAAATTACTCTTTAAGCAACCTCATCTTTGGCTGCAAAACCACTTCAATAACATGCAATTTCTCTATAATCTTTATAAAGCTAAAAGGGGAATTTATTTCAAGAGTGCACCCAGCAACATACATTAGAAATATACTGGATGACAGCATCACAAGTATCTATTATCCTCAATAAAATGCCTTTATCTACTACTTAGCTCTATTGGAAATAATAACTACTGGGGGTGTAGAGTGCTTTGCAGGTTTTCACTTTAGTTTTCTCGTTCTTTTAGGAATTATCTAAGGAAGAAGAAAGCTGAAGAAGTCTATGTGTTCAGCAGATGTTCACAGTCAAGGAACAAAGTGGGGATTTGCAGAGCTTGATGATCTGCTGTTGAAAATGACCAGAAGGGCAGGCTAGATTTTGCTGTTTCATTTCCAACTGATTAAGATACTTATTAAAAACAGGAGTTAGTTCTGCAGTTCTCCTGTGAACACCTCATAAGGGAAAGGCCATGTATTTTTTGAAAGTGCTAAGGATCCTGCTGGGACAACAATGACATTTCTGAATTTCAGCTATAGAGACCCTGCTATGATAATCCTGTGCTGAAACACAAAAGGTAGAGATCTGACTACAGATACCGCACAGCTTAATCTTCAGCATCTCCCCAGTGAATAACCTGTTGGATTGGAGGCTTCACAATACAAAGTATATATGAAAGTGTTTCAGCTCTTCTCAAAAGGCCATAAGAGGCTGTAAACTCCCTTCTCACTTTTTTGTAAGTCAATTTTTTCAACTTACTGTGACTAACCATGTGTGTCCTACCACATGTTCAAACAACAATCTCAACAGAAGTTTGGTCTGGAGTCTTTATCATGGGCTAATGTCTCTTAATTATTTTTAAATGGGCAATTTAATGCTTTTAGCTTCTGCAGTAGGGCATGTTCAGGTTCTTCTTGTACAATCTGTAGGCTTGTGACACTTGTTCCAGGATTGTCTCGAGGGAAAAAAAAAAAAGAATCATAGGAAAGGTATAAAAAGCATATCCATACTAAAGTGTAACACCTACCTGATCTTGCTACTCTTACAAGTAGGTTGATGTATAACAGACAAATTGTGATGCCTCAGAGCAGTACCCATTTCTGTTTCAGCTCCACATCAACCTGGGTGGACCATGGCCCTTTTTGGGGCCTTGGTAATGCTCCATGGCAGGTGAATGCAGCTGCAGCAGCTGGCAAGTGACAGGGTCCTGAGCTCCCTGAGGTAGCACAGGGCACATGTACAGGGAGGTGGGTTGGGAGAGAGGAGACTGGGAGGTGGGAAAAGGCTAAAGAAGACACACTCAGGAATCTGGGACTTGTTTTTATCAGGACACGCATAGGAAATATCTGGAAGTTTGACTGTCACGATATTTAGCTTAACCTCTGGTCCTCTATTCACTTTACTTCATCTCCCTGCTCTTGACATCATGACAGTCCTGGTCGTACAGTTCGTTCAGACTCTGAAGGATAAATGCCAATTTCAGGAGAGATTCTTCTGCTCTGTGCCAGCTGCCAGTATTTGCTATTTGGACTGTGCCAGGCACTGTACACACCTTAAAAAAGGATCCCAGTTCAACAGTTTATACACCAAACACACTTCATTAGGTCACACAGTGTTAGATCACACAGTTTAGTCCTGGTGGCCTCAGCCATCATCATCATCTTCTACAACGGTTGTGTCTACTCTCTCCCTCCCAGGGGGTAATTTACACTTCTGTTTCAGGGAATACAGGAAGTCTAACAAAAAGCATACACTACTCTTAAGGGCATGTGGAAACACGATCTCCTAAACAGGCTTGTATCTGAAAAAAACAATATATTTCAGAAAAGATAAATTTCTTTTAGGCATAGTTGCATGTTTTATTTGTTGCCAAAGAATCATGTTGGCCTATATAAATATGGCATCAAAGCAATTCAACTGGTGGCCTACAGAATTCACTCCAAGGCATGACAAAAAGCAACCCTCTCAGCTGAGGACCAGAAGATTGCATTGATTTTTAAAAAAAATATTTATTTTTTAACTTCTTCTGTACTCATATAAATTGAATGAATTTATGCCCCCTAAGGCTTTTGATCCTATAAATCATGAACTAACAACAGTTTAAGAATAAAATAAACAGTCTATCTTCCTCTTGGAGATCTGCCAAAAGAAGAACATTTGCCACAAACCCTGTTGCTTCTCTAGAATTTCAGTCATTTTGGATTAAGGCTCTGAGAGGAATAAAGTAAACAACCCTCACTACTGGCAGCCAAACCAAACTACACATTACTTTATCTACTTTCACTCCATGAGTATGCTGATGAAGGGAAAACACATATCGTGCCTCTCTATCCAGTCTGTACAGAAAATCACAGTGGAATATTGATGATCTTTCCCTAAACTCTGTCCAGTGGGTGTTTGTATGCAGGACAGAGAGGATATAAATGCCCTCTCTACACTAAGGAAAATTGCCTCCTTGTTTCTAAGGAAGGAGGCATTGCAGGGATACTTCTCTCTGTGAAGAATGCAGTTTTTCCCAATTAATCTGAAAGTCTCAAATATTGATCTTTGACAGCTCTTACTCTTAGCTTTTGTAACTTTCTAATTTGCACTGTATTTACAGAGGAAAACAAATAGCAATCTGAATCCTCAAAAAATGAGAGTTTAAAGGGAAATTTTTCCTAATTAATCTGCTGAATTTACACTATATCCTCATTATGTTGTCTGGAGACGGAAGCATACATCTCTGAGGGGAGAAGGACCATAGGGAGTTTTACTGTATAGAATGAGCTATGAATCTAGCACAGAAATTACTCACAGAATTGAGAAAACAATCTTCTCATATTAATCAAGTATTCATATGAAGGTACACAAATTACTGATTAAGTAGTTTTTAAAAGCATATTTAAATACCTTAATATAGTTATTGCATACAGTAATGCAAGACAAAACCCGAGGACAGACAGTACTAGAGGGAGTGGTGCAGAATGAGCTCTTTCCCTATATAAAGGCGGTCCAGAACTGAGAGATTCAAAGTCAAGTTTCATGTGCTGTTCCTGCAGAGGCAAAGATTTTGTTTTGAGATGAACTAGAAGCCTGGACACTGAGGCAGAAATCAAAGTACTCAGTTCAGTGTGACACTGCTGTTTGAGATTTTTGTCAAATGCTGGACTTGTTCCAGATCGTCTGTGTGATGAAGCCAAAGGCAGTTTCAGGGAAACACAGGGAATCCTACAACAACTGTAACTTGGGAGATGCTTTCAGATGCCTCCTGGTAAAAGCAGGCAAGACAGCACTACACACAAGGATCCTGCCAGTGAAAGCAGTATTCCTCATCTCAACATGAAGACGAAAGTGAAAATGAAAAGCCAGACTAGGCAGCCTGAGCTGTACCTTGTCGACGCCGACTGTTGAGTTTTCTAAAGCAGGTGCCCTCCACAAGTCGATTGAGACGCTGCTGCTTGATCAGTTCTAAGATCTCAGGCTGAATCTTCTCTTTTAGTTCCCTTGGGAAGAGAGAAAGTAGGCACTTGTCAAATTCAATCAAAGACCATCCTCCTTCCTCTGAGACAGAGTCTCACAAGATGTTTCTGCAAGGATTTGAAGAGGACAACAGTCACAGACAAGCCCAGGTCAGAATCTTGTCTGCTTCAGAAAAAAACCCCCTTTTTCTGATAACAAAGAGCGTGAGTCAGGATACCTCTGTTGTAGACATCTCCCTGCTAAAACAGCAGTGTATGACTCAGGCAAGTCACTTATTTCTTACTTTACTCATCTAAAAATAACACTTGCTCTAATGCATCAACAAGATTTATCTGTGGCAAATAATGCTCTTTCATCCTAGGAATCCTGTGAGGCTTATTTGAGGGTCTGTCACCTTTTGTTGCACAATCCTTTGCTGTTATACTTCACCAGCGTTATTATTTAGGACAACACAAGAAGGCTAAAACACATTTTGAAACAACCATAGAAAACAGTGACCAATCCCAATGAGCTAAAATAATGTCCAGCACTATACGCTTCTTCTTAATTCCATGTAATTCAATTAGTCCATTATTATCAGAATTTGTGGAAGACTAGCCAATGACTAGGGATTGCTCAAGGATCAAATTTTACCTTTGCCCAGGAGCATAAAGACCCACAGTACATTTAGAAATAATATTACATATCCTTCAGAAAATCCATTTTTCTACATCTTACTTTGATAAGAGTTCAATATGTCAAGAACTAGGCAGAAAACATATGCACATAATATTTAAAGTTTAATTTCATACACCATCACATGGATTCACAGATGTCTGAATTCATCAGTTATATCCTCACTTAGATTCATTAAGAATATATAAAAGACAGGTTTAAACATCAACTCGACAGCAAGCCTAGTAAGATCAAAAAAAAAATAACTGAATGTGTAGAGGATTTATAAAATATGAAGTGTGTCAGAACCATAATTTTGCATTGCTGTGCAAATTAGGTAATACCAAAAATCATTCTGTCTGGCAGTATGTTCCAGCAATCATCATCAAAAGGAAGCTAAGCTGTGGTATCCCATAGAGACAACAAAAAATTCTCTCTTCTTGACAATTTAGGAAGCCTACTCTCTGCTGATTTCCACATTCATTTGGATCCTATGCCTTTGATCTGCCAGACCTCCAATGAAATTGCTGTAAACCCTCTGCTAGAAGGAGCAGGCCTTTAAAATAAAGTGCCATCTTTCCTCTAGGTGCAAATGAAATGGTTGCAGTTCTTGATGCATAACCCACTGCATATTTACAGGCTGTGAAAATCTATCTGGTCAAAAATCAAGGAAGCGTTGTTACTATAGAAACAGACCACCTTTTGGAAATGTATTATTAGTCATTTAGGACAATTTTCAAGCACTGTTGTTTTCTCATTGGGATCTGAGATATGGATGTGCTGAATGGTGAAATACTGTGATTAAAAGAATTTGGTGCTTGAATGAATGTCTTGCCTTTACTGAGCTGATGAGATTCCCTATTCCTCAGGTAAAACTTGGGAGCAGGGACCAAAGACAAACAGTGTTAAAACACAAGTGTGGATTACTCAGCAGTCCAGGCTGCACACTAAAACTCCAGCTGGACTAATTTCAAACATTCAAGAGTGGTATAAACATCAGTTTGGTATTTATGTATTTTAATTCAGGAATTGGATGGTTATCATTAAATAGGTGTTAAAAGATATCATAACATCATAGTTGTAAGACATTACTGAAAAAAACCCAAAAATGAATGGGTCAGCCAGCACAGTAACACCTGAATGTTTGCTCATAATATCCCCTCTTCTCGCCTCTAAAGCCCCATCTGCCCTCTAGAAACCACCTCGAACTTGATCACAATGAGTTGTGAAGACAACTCATTGCTCCATGGAGAAACAGTCTCTGGTAATTTTGGACTTCAGTGAAACCCTGTAAGACCATCAAACCCTTGCCATGGTCACTTACTGCCCTCAGCAGCTCATGCCAACATGTGGTTGCTCTGACTTGTATTGTTTTCAGCTATTTTTCTGTTACCATGAGTCCAGATACATCTTTGTAAAGTGATCCTGCCACTTGGTGCTCCTCACTGTCAAAGTTTCTGTTCCACCACCTCAAGGTGACAGAAACAGGTCAGAACAATCAAACCACAAAACACAGTCAAACAGAAGATGTGCTTCTTTGAAACTCTCTATCTCCTTCTGAAAACCATCTGAAAGCAATGGAGTTCTGTTCCTCCTGATCACTGTCTAAAGACAGGAGGGTTAGCAAAAAAAATCTTTGTGCAAGAAATAGGTCCTCCTACCAAATTCTAAAATCAAATGGGAACAATTAGGTAAGGGAAGATCGTAAATGCAAATATGTTTTGTGAATATTTATTAACTGGCCTTCAGATGACCTTTGCTTAACAGTTTGTGCCCTGTGAACAGAGAGAACAGACAAAGCCTCAGGAGACAGTGCCTTTAAAAACTGATGTTGGTTTCCTGCTATGTTTCTGTCATGTAAAAATGCCAAAGTTAGTGTGCTGGTAAGATAGAAGGCTTGAAGGAACCACACAGTAATATACATGATTGCTAATTTTATGATCTTACTGGTCTTGGCACTGTAGGCAATACTGACACCACTTACTTGCTTTTAAAACATGCTAAAATAATTAGAAATTATTTTCAAATTATTCACATTACACTAATTCTTCTTCAGCACCAGAGTTATAACTGTCCTCAGCTTTTACCTTTCCAGTTTATACTTAAGATTCACTGGTTAGCTGTTTTCTTTCCAGGATGGGGCATATTATGGGACATATTACACATTTACAAGATAAACCCCAGAAAAACATCCAGATACCTTCCTCTATTTCCCTATATGTTGCTCATTTTCACAGAGATGTTACTTAACAATGACTCCTTATTTGACATTAACTCTCCTTTAATCAGCAAGTTTCCAGTTGGATGTCGGATCTTTATTCAGGATTAACACATCTCTGTTGCCATTTAATCTGTCAAGGAGATCTGTGGTCCTCTACAGACCTACAGGATTCCTACAAAACTCCTTCTAAAGCCATTCAAAATGAATCAGTGATACTTTATCATTCCACTATGGAATGGCAGTTTGGATGATCAATAATGATCCCAAATCCTCAAACCAATTATGAAGGACTTTTTATTTTCCACAATCAAAAATAGATAATAAAAAATCTTCCTTCCTAAGATACAACAATACTCATATTAAAGAAACAACTAATCCTTGCAAAACAAGTTTGTTTCAATTATGAGGATCTAAGGCAACACTTTCCAGCTTACATTCAAATCCAACTTCACTGAAGCTTCTCTTATCCAGTGGCTTGAAAGCTTAAAACTTCAGTACTTCAAACAATAAACAGCAAAAGAAAGACTTCTATCATGTTCAAGGCAGGAAAAACCAGCATCTGATTGCCATATTCTCAAGCAGAATGAAACAAAGCCTGCCGATGTTACAGCCACCACTGGGCACAATCTCTTTTAGCATATCTGCAAGGCTTTAAAATGTACGGCACAGCCAGCATTGCTCTCCTCACTCACAGGCTTCTTCCGTACAATGGGGCCATGATTCTGTACCTCTATCAATTGTGCCATCTATGCAATCTGAGAGAGCTCAGTACAGGGAATCAAATCAGAGTGGAAAATTAAAGAACTGTTTCTTTTGACAGGCAAGAACAACTGATCATGGATGTAATCAAAATGCAAATGCATGGAGTTAAATCTCTGCAAATGCAGTTGTGATTGCTTAAACACCTTATTGATTTACTTAGCCTTTATAGCCTTTAGGCTTAGCCTTTGTCCTGAATCTGAAATGAGTCTCTGGTAACACTTCAGTTGCTTTTAACTTTGTGTTGGCTGTTTCACTTGTTCCGTGATGGGGAAGGAGAACCCATACTGTGGCAGCAACTAGCCAGAGTGACACTGGAAATAAAGAACTTGCAGGGGGCACTGGCAAGTTTCACGAGGCTAGGTGATGGTGCAAGAGAGCATAAATAGTTGACCTGTATCATACTTAAACTGTTGACTCACAGGGAATGCACAGAAAAATGAGAAGCTTTGGTGACATGCTTAGCAGCACTGAGCAGCTTTGAACCACTAAATGATGCAGGGGATTTGCAGGGGATTTCTGAGCAGTGTAACGATGCAAAACTAACTGGACCCATTTGTAGCTTTTTAATTGATACACTACTATGAGTGACATCAGTGCTAATTGGGCATTAGGTTCTATTTTCTAACACACTGAAAACATAAAAGAAGCATTCCCCCTTTGATCCACATTGGTATGATTAAAATTTAGCGTGTAATTCTACTTAGCTTGTGCTTCCACTGTTGCCCTGCTGCCCCTGGAGGAATGTGTCCTCTCCTCCATAACCCCCAGAGCTTGTACTTAGATATCTGTATCCTTTAGAAACAAATCAAAATTAATACCCTGCTTCTGAAGCCTGAAATTCTCTGGTCCAAATCTGTCTCTATACTTCTGCCTTGGAAAAGGAGATTTAGAAAATCATGTGCCATTCCACTTGTAACACAGTCAGGATTTCATGGCATTTCAGCTGGTGCTTCTGGAGCCCTCACCGTCTCTCTGCTGATCTGAAAAGGTTCCTGCTATTCTCAGCACATCATTTGTGCACCACAGAGACTGCATCTGTCTTGTGCCTCCAGTTCAGCCACGAGCACAGCCCTGGTCCAGAGCCAAATGAGGTCTCCATTATTCATATAACAGAACAAAGCGGATTCTGAGACATGAGAAGGAGCTATGGAGGCAATATTAGCCCTTGACACTTTGCAGTAAACAAGCAAATGATGGGCTACCTGCCAGAATGTTATAATTTACAAATAAATAAACGACTGATTGTCATTAACACCAAAGATAATGCTAGAAACAAACATGTCATTCTTTTGTGAAGCCAGTGTGTATTGGATCCTTTTCTTCTGGGCTTCTCCCTGTCTTGCTCAGAAAAGTGACATTTGAAATTTTTGAAGGCCCTTGGACAGAAGACAAGGTTGTGGTGTTTGATTAGTTGGATTTCTTTTTAAAGTCACTACCAGCAGAAAAACCAGGCTCACAATCACACAGAGCTAGGAAATGTCAAAGCACTGTTTCATATAAATAAGCCATGTGAGACCCCAATGGGATTTGACAAATCTGGTTACACTGAACTCAAAGAAAAAGTTACGATTCCCTGCAGAAGAAAATGTAATGTACTTTGAGCAGATGCCACACTATGGCTTTTGAACACATCTCCCTGGACAGCTCTTCTCCCTGGGTTCCCCCAGAAGAGCTCACAAATGTCACTCACTTTTTAATCTTCCCATGAAAAAACAAATGGGGAAAGAAGACAGTACTTACAGAATTGGACGAGACTGGAAATCTTCCTGGTTCATTCTTTCAGACTGGCGTATTTTCAGTATTTCCGTGTAACTGAGATTCTGAAGTTTGCTCTTGAATTGATCCAGAGAGCTAGGCTTGGTAGTGAGTGCTCTCATTATCTGTTCTTTCACTACCTGCATTACCTGCAGGTGACAAGGGAAAAAAAAAGAAAACCTGTGTTAACACTTTCTGAGTTTTTGTTTCAAATCTTATTCTGGGTTACATGAAGGTTTTCTAGGTATAGAAGATGATTAGTACTATGTGGTCTCTGTATGAATTTTCAGTAACATAAAGAAAATAAACCAACTCCTGACAGGGCACCACAGCCTACAACAAAAGTTCATCTGCTCTGTAACAATTTTTTTTTTTGGAGGGTGGTGGGGAGGGTATCACTTATTGCTTGGCTGTCTCCCTCGACAGCTAAATTACAATAGCTTGTTACAGGATTTTAAGTCCCACTCTGTCCCTGGTTTGTGTGCCCTCAGCAGCAGTAGTGTGGTTCTTCTGCAATCTGAGCTAAGATCACAGAATCACAGAACATGCCGAGTCAAAAGGGATCCACAAGGATCGAGTCCAACTCCTGGCCCTCCACAGGACCATCCCCAAGAGTCACACCATATGCCTGAGAGTGTTGTCCAAATGCTTCTTGAACTCTGTCAGCCTTGGTGCTGTGAGAGATTCTTTTGGGAGCCTGTTGCAGTGCCCAGCCACCCTCTGGGTGGGGAACCTCTTTCTAACATCCAACCTAAACCTCCCCTGACACAACTTTAGGCCATTCCCTCGGGTCCCGTCACTGTCAACACAGAGAAGAGATCAGTGCCTGCCCCTCTTCTTCCCCTCACAAGGAAGCTGTAACTGCAGTGAGGTCTCCCCTCAGCCTCCTCTTCACACAGACCAAGTGACCTCAACCACTCTTCACATGCTCCCTCTAAAGGCCCTTTGTAGCCCTCCTTTGGACACTCTCTAATAGGTTAATATCTTATATTGCGGTGCCCAAAACTGCACACAACATTCAAGGCGAGGCTGCACCAGCGCAGAGCAGAGCAGCACAATCACCTCCTCCCATCACGTCAGGGACACATTCAACACCAGCAGAAAAAAGCTGTGAAGTCCTGACGAGCCAACTGAGAGCTCAGATGCACACCCTGATTTCTGCCAGCTCAACCCAGGCGAGGTGCACAAACCACAGGGGCCACTCTGACTGCCCACGAGAGACACTGGGCAGAGTTTCAGGTCTTGGGGCTCTCCTGCTGGGTCTGTTCTTCAGACCAGAGGGCAGCAGCAGAAAGATGCTAACTGGCCCCAGTGGTTCCCTTATTCCCTGGGCATGGAGGTGATGGGCACACACTGAAACACAGGAGGGTCCCTCTAAACATCAGGAAACACTTTTTCACAGTGAGGGTGACTGAGCACTGGCACAGACTGCCCAGGGAGGTTACAGAGCCTCCATCCTTGAAGGCACTCAAAAGCTGTCTGGACACAGTCCCAGACAACCAGCTCTGGGTGGCCCTGCTTGAGCAGGGAGGTTGGACTGGATGGTTTCCAGAGGTCCCTTCCAATCTCAACCACTCCAGGATTCGGGCAGAGCCTTTCACTGCAGGCACATTACGGCCATACACAGTGAAGGAAAGAGAACTTGGTAAAAAAGACCATTAGTCAGGAGAAAGGGAGAGATCCAATTTACCAAGGATGTTACAGGATTGCTTTTGAATAAATGCCATAAACAATGCAAAGGGAAAAATGAGAATGAAGGATAGCTAGGCAACAGCCATCTATCTGCATATTAATTATTTTATCAGGAGAAAACTGCCGAGACACAGTTAACCAAGGAGAATTGCTTGGATCTAGTTCAGATAAATGTTCAGATTACTGTCTGTCTCTCCATAATCCTAGACTGGTGCAAATCACATACTTTGAAATATTTATTTGATGCTGTGCTTAAGTTGGCTGAAAAAACAATTTATCATACTTAGAAAGGTCCCTCTTACCCAAATGCAACAGCTAATAAACAGGAGAAAATGGTAACACCCCCTTGGTATCTAATCGAGCATGACAAAAATCAACAGCTACACAAACACAGGGCAAAGCTTATCCTGCACTGTTAATTTTCCTTTACTCTTTCACCTTCACCATGTATCTTAAAATAGAAGCTCAGCTCCTCAGAACTTTCCTAATAATACTAAAACCTTCTCTTTTCATATGAATATTTCATTGTTTTACATGTTGCCTCAGTTTTCTAACTCATGGCCTGTGCTGTTTTCTGTTTTTGCTTCCTGAGATGTAACTTCTTTCCCAGATATGACATAAGCACTCATTTTAGCTGTTTCCAGCAGATGAAATGAAGCAATTAAAGAACTGAAGATAATCTTCCTTATTAGAGGGACAACATCCATCCCAGAGATCTACTTCATGAATAACAAGACACTTTTCCCAATGGTGTCAACTCAGGCAGGCAACAAATGTCTTTGCCACATTTCCCTCCCCCGGATGAAGCAGCCTACACCCACTTGGCTGGGGCCTTGATTTGAATGCACCTTTGCAGCTAAGATCATATTCTTGTTAAATCTTGCAAACTTGGCCCAGCAAAGCCGAGCTCTGCTCCATCCACTTCTATAAATCTAATAGGTACATTGGTATTTGAGATAGTCTTCTAAAACTCAGCTTGATAGCAAAAAGCTATACTGATTTCTGTACTCTACACCTTAGACAGTGCCCTTGTGCAGCTAAATCTCTCTGGAGAATTACTGAGCTGGTCTGCCAGTGAGAATTATCTACTTACCCTAAACTAGACCACACCAGTCCAAGTAGGAAACGTGCTGTCAGACCTTGGAAATGACAAACTGCCATAAAACCCAAACAACCATAACCCCTGAATGTTCATAGATCATGCCCAACAAGGTGAGTGGCATACTCCTACTGATTTTACTGGATCTTGGTTTAACACCTAAAAGGGCTTAGGAAATGCAAGAAAGGACACATCCTTGAAGGAAACGTCCTCAAAGGAATAGTAGGAAAGAAGGAAACAGAAAATTCCAGCAAGAAGTTGGATGCTTAAAAATATGATCTATCTCCCTCTTTCCGCCTTCTTGACAATGACTACCTATTACTGCTAATTAATTTTAATTCATATGTTGTCTATTTATATATTATTGATTAGAACTAATTATTAAATACCACGAATGAAAAAGAGGGAAGAGACTGCAAACTAACCTTACCAATTGAAAATATATTCAGGTATTGGTACCTCCTAACACTGTCTGGGCCCTGAGTGAACTGGGCTCAACTTTTTGCATGGCATTCAGCTGCTGGCTTGACTTTTGCATTCTCAGACCTGCTGAGAAGTTGTGCCAGATTATTTTTTCATGTGTAGTTTTACAGCCAGCCTGCAGTCATCATTCCTGCAGTACCATGCAGAAGCAGCACGCAAAACCAAGTAGCTTAACTCAAACACGTAACCCCCATGACCATTAATGGGATCAAACTTCTTGCCCTTTAGAAAGAACAAATTACTGCAATTTCAATCAGGCAAGCATAGTGTGACTGCTAAACAAACCGTACTACACTGCTGTAATAACTGTCACTGCCATATCACCTTGATTTTTCAACACTAAACCAGATTTGCAAGCAAATATAGCCCTGCAATCACTTCTGCATGCATGCAGTTTCAGTTTCATGAATTCATTCAAATAGCTGTACAGATCTGATTTTTTGTTACTTACATATTGATTTAGTTTCCTAAATTCAGGCACTCATAATGGGGAAACTGTCTCTTATGAGAAGTTTTTCCCACAAAATAAATAGACAAACAAATAAATAAATATTGTTTTTTAGGGAGTTGCATGCTTGATGATCTTCTTTTCAGTCTGATCTCTAAACCATCTATGTGAAGCAGTGCTCCTTCTTGGCTAAACTCTGCAAAGGAGGTTCAGGTTCAGTAGACTTAGGGCGCTGTCACTTATGCTTAGTTGTAGCATTCTTGTCTCTCTTCTCTGTAACTCATTTTTGTGGTTAACATGCAAGCAATGAAAATTCCTCTTCTTCATTATGGTCTGAAAGGTTATTCACAGGGTATCATCAAAGACCTACTTGGTCTAAAGGCTCTCCTTTCTCCAGAGAGTGAAGGCAAGAAGTGTATGACCCAGGGCCAGTACGTAAGGGGACCATCACTTGCCTTGTAATGCTTATAGCCAACACTATTTAACTAGCTGGCCAAAATGTCAAAGCTGCTGATTGTGTCAGGTCTCCTGAGCATTTGGGAATTACTGCCAAGAACTTCTAATCTGTTCAGTTTCCAAAGCTGAGTTGCCAGCCTTTGATTACTGCTGTCTGAGAGACAGCATCAACCCTTCGTCCCTCACAATGAAATTAAAGGTATCCTCTACCCAAAGGGATTGTACATAAACACTGCAGACAGTTGTTTTAATTACATTATATTTTGCTAATCTTAATGAGAAATGAGTGTTTCAGAGGGTGCTTTAAATGTGCTTTAAATCACATTCTTCTTAGCTGATGACCTCTTATATGGTTAAGATATCCCAAGTTCTGCTTTGCAACTAAGACAGGCAAATTCACTGAAGACATGAAGAGAAAGACAGTAGGAAAGAAAACCCAACTATTTTTATTCATTTAATCACATAGGACCTCATTCCCCAAATTTTTTATCCAATAGCCAGTATCCTGATGTTACATATTTTTCCTTAAACTGTTTTAGTCTAACTTTTTGTGTTTTGCTTATTTGATCTTATCTCTGTTGTATCATACTCTGACTACTTTGCCTTTCCAACATTTATCCCCTCTCTTTTATTGTTCCTTCTCCCTCCTGCCATAACAACTTTTGCCTATGCAAAAAAAGTCTTTCTGGATAGAGCACAGGTCTGAACACTTGGGCTCTACAACTAGGCATCAGAATAAAAAGAGTGAGAAGCTGTAAATGTCAAGAAGAGGAGTTTATCAGGGTCAAACTCTATAGCAACCTTCCCACTAACCTCATGATACACTCCTACAAACTCACACATCTTCTCATAAACTTTCCCTAGCAGAGCCTGAAGGCCTTGCTGTTTACAACAACCCATCTGGGGTATTACTCAGGGGGGAGTGGCCTTAAACTGATAGAGGGTAGGTTTAGATTAGATATGAGGAAGAAATTCTTACTGTGAGTGTAATGAGGCACTGGAAAAGATTGCCAAGAGAAGGTGTGGATGCCCCATCCCTGGCAGTGTTCAAGGCCAGGCTAGATGGACTTCTAGTAACTTGTTCTAGTGGAAGGTGTCCCTGTCCTTGGTGGTGGAGCTGGGACTAAGGTCTCTTTCAACCCAAATCATGCTATGATTTTTTGATCTGTGGAGCACCAGGCAGGAGATGAACTTTTCTCATAATTTCCCCACAATATCAATATTTTGCTTGGATAAGCACACCCTTTGATGTATAATGACAGCAGCAAGAACACATCTGGATGCCATCACAGCAGCCACTAAGTTGTACCTCTAGTATCTTGGGGCACATGTACACTGATGGCTGCTTGGATGACTAACTCAGGGGGTTGTGTGTGTCACTATGTTATGCTGACTATTAATCTTGACAGTTCACCTTTCATCTGCACAGACAAGACTTAGGTAGAAATAACCCACATTACAATACTGTGCTTAGGTCAGTGCTTTCCTAATTTGGCTCAACAAGTACTGCAAGGCATGATTCCCCTACCTCCCTGCAGCATATGATAAGAAAGGAGCCACTGGACCACACTATACCCAGAGACTCCCCTCTACAACCAAACCTGAAGCACCTGAGATGTGAGAAGTTTTAGGCCCTCAGTTCCAGCTTTTTCCTGTGGCCATTCAAAAATCAAGCAGCCAACAAAGAGAAAATTGGAGGAAAGATGTCTCTTTGCAAATTGCTTGTAAAGAATTCATACTTAGCTTCCTTCCTATCTAAATGTTGGTTTATACAGGATAAAGAAAACATGGAAAAACAGAATTTGGTCATTGAGATGCAGCTTGATCATTTCAGTCATAAAGGACTTTCTTGCAGTTAAATCCACAAGGCAGGCAAAAATAAGGTTGCAGAATGAAATGGCCAAATCACTCTTAATGAACATTGCTTACTGACAAAGGAGGCCATAAAGAAAATTTAATTCTGAAGGGAAAGGAAATTACTTTTGTTTACAAGCAACCTGTCGACTCCTTTAATGAAAACTTTACATGTTTAATGTGTGCACCAGGTAATTCGAGACATTTTTTAGACTGCTCCAAAGGATAAATTGTCTTAACTAGATCAATGGTTATATTTTCAGAGTACACAAAAGAGTCATCCTGAGAGACTTCAAGGTCCTTGGAAGATAATTTAATGGGAATTCCCTGCCCCCAATCTCCACATATTCCAGTCTGTGAATTCACTACACTACTCTCTCCGTCACAGCCTGTACCAAGCATTCACGCCACATTGCTTTAGAATATTAATCCAAACATGCCCTCCTACAAAAAGCAAATTTAAACTCAGAGCTGGCACAACCTAACCATTGACAAGAGATTCCAAAGTTCCAGACAATTACTTCTATTACAGGCTGTGTACTCTGGAATTACAAAAAAACCTCCCATTTTTCAATCTTCTTAGCTATTCCAAAACACAAGGACAGTTACTGTAGCCAGCAGTGAAGAAGCAACTCTAAGCTGTCTGGATGTACTTAGCCACAGGAATAATTAAGTTGATTCATTTTCAGGGAGCAGGATGAGAAAGCAGCAGTCAGAGGATTAGCAGATATAAGCTC
Organism: Xenops minutus; assembly: GCA_035221455.1. Lineage (NCBI taxonomy): Eukaryota > Metazoa > Chordata > Aves > Passeriformes > Furnariidae > Xenops > Xenops minutus. The sequence continues at coordinate 46,480,660 of JAWWEE010000074.1, forward strand.
TGATACATTTTATCTCTTCACTTTCTCCAAAATTTAAAACCCATTGAAAAAAAAAAAAAAAAAGAAAAGAAAAATAAAATGGCTTCTTTCCTTCTTTCCTTTTTTTTGCTTGTGATTATAACTTTCTTGTATGAATCAAGATATATTTTTCAGTCTGCATAGAAGAGACTTGAAACAATGCACTGGTTTTGATCAAGCTGAGCAGTCTGCTTCCATGCAGTATCAGCATGAGCATCATTACCCAGTTCAGCAGCAACTATCATTTTGCAGAACAAATGAGCACACCTAGCAGATGTGACGATGGGGCTGAGAGATAGGAGATGTGACAGCAATTCCACACAAGGTATTTAAAAGGTCTGTAGCAGGTGTCAGAAAACCCAATGTTGTAGTAATACATCAATGTGAAATCTTGTTCAGAGCCCCAGGACCCAAATAATTGCCTGCCCTCTGGTGAGGAAAAGAGGGAAGAGAACTTGAAGGAGCCTGACCTTGCACTGAATCCCAAGATCCAGAAGGTTGAGTAGTGAAGAAAAAAAAAGGCTGAAGATGAAGTGATCACAATCGTTTTATATTTCAGAGAAGTTCTTGATTTTTCTGCTTTTCACTTGACTAATGAACCACAGGTGTGGGAAATCAGACTAAAACAACTCGGTTTCTGGGAACTGATGGGCTAAGACTACTATTAATTCAAGGATATGAGAGAGGGGATAAAGGATTCATTATATTCTTTTAAGAAATATGAAATAACAACCCCAGGGTCATGAGCACATGGAGAACCATGAAACAGGGTGTGAAAGGGAGGCTGAGAAAAAGCAAGGAAGAGGTCTGAGAAGTGACCCCATCTAAAGAAGCTGATGCAAAAAAGTTTGGTTCCCTGTAAGAGATTCCTGGCTCATTCTGCTATTGGATGCAAGCATCTTGTAAAACATGTTCAGTGGAAATGGACCACTTATTGCTGAACTCTGTTATATCACATTTCTGGGCTTGTCCACCTCTGCAGAAGAGCCTGTGACCACAGCTTGACTTGGCACTTTCCAAAAAAGCTCCCAGAATTCTGTTATCTGCACTGATTATTTTTCCTCGGATACATAGATCCTGATGGAGAACCACTGGATGCCTGAGGAGGCCTCCAGTTCTTTTTTAACAATCCTATTTATTTTTCTCAGTTAAACCCAGCAACAGTGGCAGAGGCTTTGGCTGGGAGCAAAAAGCATCTTGAACTCGACTGAGAAAAAGACAAAGGGTTATCACAAAATTACCCACTGAAGGGTAATATGGCTAAAGAAATGGGCAAGAAGATGATTTTGATAAGGAATGTGAACAGACTAGGGTATACAAAGGAAAAAGAAAGCAAGCCAGTGGGAAGGGTGTTATAAATATGGAAAAGTGACCTATGCTGGAACAAAGGTTTCAGCGGGGAGTATCAGCACGAGGAAACAGGCATCTGGCTGATGGCTTGCAACAAAATACATGAAAATGAGGACTAGTCTGAAGGAAAAAAAAAAGAGGCTCTGATAGATGCTACATTTCAACAGAAAATGAAGGCTAAAGGAAAAGAATAAATGAGATTTTGCTAGAATTTCAGTTAAAAGGAAATAGGAAAATGGGATAAAATGTGGGTGGAATTATATATTTCTAAAATTGTGGCTTGGGAAGCAACTGGCTGAAAGAAAACGATCCTTAAGGACTGGCCTGAGGCTAAAATTGATAGAAAAAGAAGTGAAGAGCAGTGCTTTACAAACTTGAAATTCAAGTAGGTTTAGAATCATCATTGAAATAAACACAAACCCTGTCCATAATGTCTTCAACCATTTTGGTAAAACAGCGTGAAAGGAGTTCACTGTCTTCTTGCAGGACTAAAACCAAACGAACCCTCAAATACAAGGGTTCCATTCAAAGCAAAACAACACACAGGTCAAATGCCACTTACTTGGGTAATATGGGGCTGAAAAAGGAATGACTGATAGACAGGAAACCTCTTTCTCACATTAAATATTTGTAGAAAACTATTTGCATCAGAAATAAGGAATACATTTCCTTTCCTGTTTGTGCTTTGTGCCTTGAGGGAAGCAAAGCAAGAAATAAGTGCTGTGTGACAGTGTGTCTGACCCAGTAAAGTGATGTGCAAAGTTAATATGACAGCTTTTGTAAACTTCCTTGTTAGTTAATCGAAGTCTTAGGTCAGCCAATATTACATTGTTTCCCCCAGTGTCTGACAACCTTGGCTGGCAAAATAAAACATGCACAAATCCATTTGCTGGTGGCATTTAATCCAGGGCTTTTCCCAGACAAAATGTACTGATCTTCTCAAACTAAATGTTAAATGAGGGGAGGGGGAAAAATGAAGAGATATTTGTATCCTTAGTCATATAACAATGTAGTAATTAACATGTCAAATAACACACTTGTGAATTCTAACAAAAAATATTATGAGAGTTACCCATGATTAGGAACATACATTTGGGTGCTGCTTCCCTTAAAATACACACTTACATTAAATGGCATACACTAAATGAAAATTAACTGTACTATATTGGCAGACTTCTGGTTCTACAGAAGGAAAGCTAGGACAAGATTCTAATAGGCAGTTTTTCCCATAAGAAAGTATAAAAATCAAAGAACTCAAGTTCTAGATAGTAATGATGAATAAAAACCCACTTCAAATGGGCAGAAAAACAGGAAAGATAGGGGAGCAAACAATTTTTAAAAAAAGTGGAACAGAAGAATCTAGAATCATTCCTCAGTACATCTGATAAATGGATAAAAATGTAAGACCAACTCTTTGCATTACAGCTTCATATCTTCCCATCTCCTTTACCTGAGACAAAACCTTTCATGCCACTCCTCTTTGCTAACCTTCTCCCAAACCAGCCAGACCTTGAAAATCCATCTAGTGTGTCTACGAAATCTACTTGTTTGGAGTAGCAAATTCAGCAAAACTTCCCAAGTACATTTTTCACAGAGAAGGAGATCTGCCTATGAAGAATGCTCATCGATGAAACTCCACATATGCAAAAGTGCTGCAATTTTGTCAAGCTTTGCTAATATTTATGTATTCCTTCAGCAAGTCCAAAAGGTGGCCCACCACTCAAACAGTAAAATTCCTTATTTGGTGGCTCAAACTACCCCATCACATTTTTTCTGTTACTCATATGAACAAAAGAGAAGAAAATTATAAACAGAAATTGGAAGCCTCAGCTTGTTTTTCTGGACTTAATGACAGTCACAACTTCAATGCTACCATTTTTTTTTATTTTTTTTATGGCATTCCAATCTATTAGAAAGGTGAAACTTCCAAAGTTTCCACCTAACAAAAAAAAAATGACCCAAAGGACTAAAAATGCACTTTTGTATTCAGTTCTCTGAACTACAAAGCTAAATTACACATTTAGGTTTTTCTGATGAATGCACAAGACCAGTGTTTGGTACACTGGTGTTGGAATAGTTCATTCAGCCCCACTATTTGCATGCCCTTCTGGTTAAAGTAAATGATTAGGTTGAGCATCTAGAAATTATGAAAAAGGCAGTTGTGCAGACATGCTATGCATCTGAATGAGCCCTTATGTAATTTTCCATCATAACAAAATTAAGCTGTAATAACTTTTAGGTAAACCCTTGTTTTCCCATTCATGCCACTGAAGGAAACAGCTGAAAAACATGTCTACTGAACACCAATTTTTTAGCACATCTCATATTAATAACCATTTCAAGCAACAGTTGTATTGATATCGCAGTCCAGTCTGTGCTATAAGAACAAAAATAGTTGCATGAAATAACTGAATGATTCACAAAAATACACAAAGAAATGAAAAGGTTAAACCCATTGAGACTTGTGAGATGCTAGCTATAAATACTATTCTGTAAATCTGCTGCTCACAAATTACTGAGTTGACAGATCATAATAAGTGCTGTCAGGACTATTGCAAACCAAGATCTGCCTGGAACTGCCAAACACACACAAAATGTATATGTCCAAGAGAAAGAAAAAGAAAAAAAAAGGTTTTCATTGCCATTTTAAAATGTCGTGAAATTACTGAATAATGCCTTTGGAAAATTCTGAATTTTTGCAGTCTAGTCCAATGAGATCTTTGCCTCAGGTAGCTATATCATTACTGTGCTGGCCATATAAATATGAAAACATATTATTTTTCCCCTTGAGTTGTGGCACATAACCAAGCATATAAGAAATTCAACTAGACTATTTTTAGAAGAAGAAAAAGCACAGATGACATGTTTTGCCGTACCTCTTACTAAAAACTGCAGTGGAATGGTTTAGGGCTTCAGAAACCTATATTTTTGATTGCTGCAAAGGAGCAATCTTTTCTCCCACAGATCAAAGGGAAGCTTTTTTGGGATCTACAAGCAGTACCAGAAAATAAAGTGCTCCCCAGGATAGAGAGCAGTGATTTATATGACACCTAATACTAACACCAACAATTCAAAAGCATTCAGTCACTTCACTGTGTTTACAAAACTCATCTGTTAGCCAGGGAAATTAGGACTGGAACGAACTAATTAGGTTACCCAATCCTTTGCTTCAGGAACATGATACCCTTCCAGAAACACAGGGCGGGCTGTCCACGGTTATGTGAAATCTTAACAAAAGACGTATCAGTGACCATCAGATCGGTGTAGGCTGGTTCCATTGCTCCATCCCCTTCACTACATACATAGGAAACATATGAAAAATATCACATTTCTTTCCTCTCCAGTGAATACTAGGTTAATACCATATTGTCAGGGTTTTTTTTCCCCTCTGTTGCTTTCACTCATATTCAATCAGAGCCAAAGGAATTTCTCTCACAAAAGGACTAAAACAAGATTGCAGTATTTGTCTTCAAGTTTACTTCCCACTATTGATTTGAAACTACCAGTGACATACAGAGAAACACACACATATCCAGAAACACATTGATCCTGCCTAGGAGGGTAAATAATGTCTTAAAATAGTGTTATTTCTAGTAACCAACTAGTGAGTTATGGATGGATAAAGGATTACAATCTTCCAGTGATGAAAGACCTTTCTCTGATAACTTGAATGCTGTCACTGCACTTTTTTCCATACTGTCATACATCACTGCACTTCTTTCCATATTGTCATTGATCTACATTTCTAATCAGTCTGCAGACTCCTCCCTTCCTATAACTCTAAGACTATTTTCTTTGTGTTTTGGGGCAGGAGATAAATTTAGAATTAATTCCAAGCTATTTGTTTTCCTTTGAAAGGTCAGATTCAGATTCTGTGCACTGCAGACTGCAGCAGACACCAAAGAATAAAACTATCATACTCATTCTGAAATTTCCTTACTGTCTCATGTGTGACTACACAAAGGATTGGCTTTGGTAGATTTACTCAGGACGAGAAAGAACCCAAATGGGAGAGGTCATGCCAGAGAGAGCATGGTCCAGGGGCACAGACACAGTGTGTCCAGGCACTCATTTCACATGGCGGTAACAAGGAGTCTAGAACTGAGGTTAAAGACATAAGGATGTTAATGCCCCTCTTCGAATGTTCTGCTGTATCGAGTAATTAAAGTTCAGGGGAGCACACGAGGCAAGGAAAGCAAAAATTTCTGTAAAACTTTTTGATTATTTTACCCTACTGGATGTCAGGCAGAAAGGGGGAGGAAATTCCCATAAGGGAAAGGCTGGTGAGAATGATGCAACCTATGTTTCTGTGTATGAAGTGTTTGCAGAGCAGTGTGGTAGATTCAAAGGAAAACCACCATGTAGGGGTAGGGCACAGCAGGTGGGAGGGGGCTGGTATTATTAAAGTCAGAGAAAGGTAATAGAGTCAGGGAGGGAAAGGTGACAATGGCCTAACTTGGAAATGACTGTGTGAAGCACACCTGGAATAAAATTCTGCCTGATTTTTAGGATAAAGGATGTCTACATGGATGAAGCTAGCATCTGTACAAAGCAGGTATTTTCTGTAAAATAAGATACACCCAATATTTAAACACCTGAATCTTTTGGAAACGCCCATACCTTCTGTCACATCAAGAATGCATCAAGTCCAAAGATTGCTGAGAGCAGTCAGCCATCTCTGGCATTTTCCCTAAACAGACTACCCTTGTCAGTGGCTTTCCACAGCAAAATTGAGAGCGCTGAGCCCTCCCAGGTCTGCCCAGCAGAGTGCAGATGACTGCACTGCCACTGCCCCACACTGCCACACAGCCTGTTCAGAGACACCAATCTTCCTATACAAAACCACTTCCTGTTTTTGCCTCATTTTTATCTTCTAACTCCTGGTACAGACTAGGATTTCTCTGATCTCTCCTTTTTTTTTTTTTCCCTTCCTTTTTTCCCCCTTTTTCGAGCTCAGATGCGCTCCCAGGAGCATACTGAATGAACCCAAATATCCCCGCGTAAGCCACATGCGGAAACATGCAACCCTCTATTGCAGGGCACAGACGGGCCGGGGGAAGCCTCATAAGGATGCCATTATAGTAGAAGAGAGAGAAATAGCAGCTCCCCACGGCAGCTGTGAGGCGGGCGAAGTGCCCAGGGGCAGGCGGCGAGGGGTGAGCTGGTTTCCATGGAGGAGTGAGCCCGGGAGGCAGGAGAGATGGCTCATGGAAGGCACTGCTGGCACCGTGGGGAGAAATCCCTCCTGTTATTTCACCTACCATCAGCACCCACGGCTTCAGGGGGGCTCGGTTCAAATCTGCTTACAGCTTCTGCTTCCTCGGTCTCGTCTCCTCTGGGGGAGGACTGTGACTCAGAAGACATCGTGCTGTGCCTCGTTTGGTGGGTTTCAGTGATTTAAAGGAACAAAAACTGCTAGGGTTGAGCTTTATATAAATAAATAAAAAACCAGCAAAGCAACACGAGCCCAAAGCTGGTGGACCTGTGGCTTTTAGAACCCTCTGTTCTGCACGAAGGCCCTGTAAACTACTTTTGCTCATCATTAATCTTTGCCAAACTAAATATGATCTTAGCAGAGCTGGTGTTGCAACTCAACACCATTACCTACCAAGCTGACAAAAGTGATGGCTGCTGGAGAGACAGCCTATTGACAGCAGGCTTCTGCCAATCACCATTATTTTTCATACAGGTGAAAATAAGAATCTGCTCCCCCAATCCAGTACCAACCACTATTGCAGTATCTGAGTCAACATATAAATGGAGCACATATTTACTACACAGTGGAATATTACTGAATTAAAGTGATACTAATTCTGACACTCCACAGGGTTCCCTTGCACCATACAAAGCATATGCACTTGAGAAAGGAGAGCACACCTGCTTAATGACAGGTTTAATCTGCTGTAGAATGTAGAAAAGTATTTATTATATTTAGTTCATGGTAAGACTTGTATTTATAATGCCCATCTGAGTTTGTTGGATAAAACAACTTAGGTATGTGCAAAGCTCTGTTATTAGCTTTGTTCCCATTTTTGAAAGCTGTCAGAAGGAAACAGGGGGAAAAATTGCTTAGAGCTTCTTGAGAAGGCAGTAAACTATTCCAACAGAAATCTGAGCTAAGCAGCATCCTCTTTAAGAGAAATTTGAGATGAAAGTACAAAAGTTTTTAGTAAATGCCTTGTTGCCACCCAGGTCCTCAAAATTGCTATTTGACACAGCCACCTCCACAACCAGCAGGACAGAATTCAAGAAACGTATTTCCAAATTCTAGTTTTTGTACAGAGTGATTCGTAACAAACATAGCTCTTGATAGAGGTTCAGGCCTGCACTGCAACAAGGCCAGTTGGTGAGGGATCCTTGAGTTGTTGTGTACAATGCCAAGGCCCTTCCCTTCCCAGAGGCAGCCACCTGCCCTCCCCAAAGCAGTGGTCTTCATGCACCTGCAGCACATTGCTCATAAAACTCACCAGTTCTAAGTTGGTGACACCCACAGGTGTCAACTAAATGCCTCCCCAAACTATCTGCTGGCATTACTGACAGAGATAACACAGCAAGTTTGGATGTGTGCACTTCCTAATAATTAAATTGTTAGAAATGCAACCAATGCCCAAATCAGGGCAGCTTTTTACAACATGTATGGGAGGCTCAAATGGCTGCAGAGGAGAAAGGCAGATATTGAAGAGGGCTTGACAAAGTACTGCCCCTCTTAACTTTTGCTCAGGCAACAATGCAAGCTTAACTTCACTAAGAGAGACGAACATGCAGCTCCCTGTACATGTGGAGTCTTCACCCAGGCACAGGTTCACACACTTCCTCTACCAACAAAAAAAATCCCTGGTTTACACCCATTTCCAGTACTTTCCGCTGCCACAAAGTGCCTATCAAAATGAGATAACAAGAAGAGAAACTGGGGGCCAAACTGACCCCTGGAGTCACTGGGATCAACCTAGTGAGGCCAGGAAACAATTCAGGTTCCTCAAGACTTACGCTCTTTCTGCCCCACTCCACAAAGACAAAACTTGAGGAGAGAGAAATAACCCAAAGGACTGAAAAGCAGTACTTATGTCTACATAGAAACACCTGAGAAGCCCCACTGAACACTGGAATTAAGAACCTGATGACTGTTCTGTTCAAAAGCCAATGTATTCCAAGAGACAGCAGGCAGTGGCTGAAAAACCACCCATCAGCAGTCCATTACATACAACCCTTTCTACATGAATGTATAGATCTAGCACATAAGAGGCTTCAATCTGGATTGCTGTTGTAATTCTTGTTCATTTGGGTGATTTTTTTCATTATCTCAAATTCTTGTTCACAAAAGCAGTCCAGTAAAATCTATTTTGAAGTGCTTTTGTTATCATGGGCTAGTTTTTAGGGCACTTTATCAAAAGAAGTTGGATATCTCACTGAAAAAACCCAGATATAAAATTATCATCAACCTCCTCCTCAAAGCACTTTAAAAGAAGCCTTATTTATTCTTGGATTTTTGGAAGACTGCAGCCCACATATTATTTGTCATTTTAATCTTTTTGGCCAAATTGTCACTTTAGTCCTTTTCTTTTCCTACTTGTGCCTCCAGACCCACTTAAAATAAAGGAAGCCACAAACAAGGAATCATCAGAAGGCATCAGGAATAGTTCATCATCTGAAGACTAGAACTACTTAGATAATCAGTAAGAAATTAGCAAAAGAACATCAGACATAGGATGGCCTGGAAAAAATAAAGAATCCAAATAATTTATTTCTAATGAGTTTTATACGCCATTCAGCAGAAGGCTGCCAATGACAACACTTCCATGCATATCATCTTTGTTATTAATTACAGCAAGTAGTGAAAAGAGGTGAAACTGAGTACACAAATCTGTGTATGGAGACTTCCTATGGTACAAAATGTCTCCAGAGTGGTGGGTGATACCCACCAAACATATTCACAATATGGAAACCTGTGAAGTTAAAATGCCCTCAGCTCCCAATGGATTTGGGGGAACAGGAAGCACTCAGACATCAGTTTAGACTAGATGAGTATGGAATGACCACCAAAGGACAATCTGGCAGGAAAGTGGATGTGGCTTCTGAGACTCAGGACAGAGACCAGCGAATACTAAAACTCCTCACCCCACCAAGAAACCCCTTCTGCTTTCAGCGTCCCTCTGTGTTTAGGCAGCACTGGGACCTGGGTGTCAAGGAGGGGGCACAAACCAATAGCCAAACACAGCTAAGCAAAAGGAGGGAAAAAACCCCCTGTCTCAACAGACACAACTCTGAAAGCAGCAACCAGAGCAGCCTGCACATGGAGGCAACACCAGCACTGAAACTCTGGCAAGGAGACTGGTGTGGGAGTTGTGCTCGAGCCCGCTGAAGGGCTGTGGGCAGGGGGGAGGAACCTCGCTCTGCTCGGGGAAGGGAAGGCGACGAGAGGGAACAGGAGCCCTATTGTGATGTGCCTGTGCTGGGGAATACAGAGGATGTGAATTAACGTGCTTTTCCCCTCTACATTCTTCGTGACTGATTTAAGAAGCCTGACGATGGATAGTATTACTGGGGCAGACTAATCTCAGGCTCCAAGTACATATTGATGAGGAATATTATTATTAGGGCATGGTGCCTCTTTAGGAAGCGAGACTGTGAGGGATGGAGTGCTGCAGCCTCGGCATCCTCCTCATGCCTTTCCAGCCCCTGGATCTTTTACATCCAAATGGGGCAGGTAGCAGCAGAGCTGGCAGGAGCCCTCCATACATTTCTTCCCAATGCTATGACTGTCAGCATTTCTAAAGGGGCACCTGACAACCACTCCCCCTTAGTCAGAGATAAAACCGATCAGCCTGACTGATGAAACAGCCACCACTCACTGTTTCTCCTGCAGTTCCAGCTCCCTCCTCCCACTCCAAGGATTTGAGACATTACAGTAAGCACCTCCAGCACCTCTGACACCCTCACTCTTCCCAGACTACTGTTGTTATTGCAACTGTCTAATAAATTCCCTCCATACCTTCCCCTCCCAGGGAAAAGAGGGAGAAGGACTTTCCACTGTCCACAAGAATGCTGAAGGCTTGCAGGGTGAAAGGGATGGAAGTGAGCTGGAGCAAAATGATCACTGCACGTTCCTCACTGCAGTAAAAACTGTGGCTCAAAGGAACATAAAAGCATCCCTGTGCTTGCAGACAGCAAGTACTTGCAGAGCAACAGAGTATTTTGGCAGCAAGGGCCAAACTCTGCCATGGGGCCAAGGCAGAGCCTTTTAGTTATGGGCTCCCATAGACAGCCCCCCCTTACTCAGGCCAGACTAACAGGACCTGCTATTTAAAGCTAGTTGTGTTTGGTGAGCCCTTTTACTTGCTCTGTCCTCCCTTGGCACTGTGCTTTTACAGAGACACTTGGCTTATCTTTGAGCAAGAGGCACACTTGAAACATGGCACACACACACATAATGGTGCTCCTGTAATTCTCCTTCCTGGTGTACTTTTCTCCTTCTTTAGTATCAGAAAAGGCAAGCTACTATCCTGAATGACTTCAGCATAGGTTGGTGTGACAAAGATGGCTAATTTTTTTCCTTCTAAACCATCAAGAAGCCCTTTTTGAAATGAAAACCTCAATATTTGGTGCAGACATTGGTTGTACAGAACAAATGTGGCTGCAGCGCTAAGACCTCTGATGCATATGTGGATGTCCTGCTGGGGAAGCCCTGTCCAAAAAGGAGGTTCTCTTTGGTATACAGAGAAAATTCCATTCCCAAGGACTGCAAAATATCTTATGCTACCAATGAACTCAGCAGAGTGTGCTGCAAATTTTTCCCCTTCATTTTACATTTTCTTGGTGGATTAAAGCAAGCTTTAGTCTCCACTGGACAGAAAATAGAACACTAGACAGGACAGCTTTCCATTTCAAAGAGTTGACAAACCTGCATATATGAAGGCATCTCTGTCAGACTTACTAAATTCACTCATTTGAAGGAGCAGATGTTAAATTTCCAGTTTCCATCTAATCAAAAGTGAGAAAGGGGGAAAGTTTTTTCACTCTTGAGATGCTCAAAGATTTGGCCAGCTGAGGCCACTTCTTTAAACTTCAGAGTACAATGCAAATGTGTCTAAATATAGCTGAGAGGGAAATCTGTTCTGTGCAAGCACATTTGTCTCTGTGTTTGTAGCTGTGTCCTACCAAAGCCAAAGAGGCAGCTATGGGAGAGGCACAAAAAGGAACAGCCTTGATGATACCACTTGCCCCTACTCATAAATCTCCATGACTTTACCCATCCATTGCAATTCCACAGGCAATGCAGCAAGCAGCTCCTGTTCTATTTTATAAAGACAACTGATTAAGCAATATTCCCAGTACATCAAGCCACCTCAAGAGAGGCAAAGACTCAGTCTCATCCTTGTAACAGGTTTTCCCACACAACAGAGTATCAGAGCTTAAAGGTCCCCTCTTATCTCAAAGCTCCTCAGGCCTGGAAACAAAGAGGTCAAGGACACTGCAAGAGTGAGATTCCTACCTGTCAAGGGCTGACAGTGCTTACCTCAAGTCATACAGACTCAAAAGGTGATAAAATGACAACAGTTTCAGCAATGGGAATGTTAAGTTGTTCTTGCAGCTGTTTTACATCAGTTGGAATTAATCTTTCTTTCCCTATGAGCCCTGGATGGTGGGACTAAAGGTTAATCAGGCAGACTGCCTTTCAGTTGAGGAATGTATTTTCATACTTCCTAATTCACTGCAGAAATAAGATTTTTATAATACTCATGCCCTTCACAGAGTGGTATTTAGATTTTATAATCACTCCCATGAGTGACCTGCATAATTAAACTGTGCCTTAATCCCTCCTGGACAGTGGGGCCATTGCAAGCTCATACAGACCATTTATTTGCTGTTCTGTCACTTATCTTTTATACTCACAACACAAAAAGAGTAGGAGGTAAAATTACGTAGAATATGCAAGAGAAGAAGAGGTGAAAGGAAAAGGGCAAAATGAGTTTCAGCTAATTTAGGTGCTGATCTGCTTGCTTGCCCCACTGCTATGGGACCCATTCAGGCACTGCATATCACGAGAACAGCAATAAATATTTTTTAGTTTTATACACCTTGCAGGGCACAGTCATCATTTCACATGACTCCTTTTCCATGTTCTTCAGAAGTGCAAACAATAGTAAATGGAAGAGCAGCTTCCACTCTCATCCATGCTGGGGTTTAACCCAGCTGCACTCTGCTGTGTTGGGATTGAGGCCCTTGCAGTTGCCCAAAGGTGAACTAAAAATGTCACTAAAGGGGATAATCACAGTATAAAAGTGATTAGAAGTACAGGTAAACCTTAATATTGCAAACAGGTGAAACACAGACATCCTTGTCTACACACAGTACTGTCTGTGCTGGTTACCCAGGTCCTCCCTTGCTCACACCCAGACACCATGCACTGTTCTTAAGCCTATTCTTATTTGTCTCTGGGTGCTTTCTGCTCTCGTTTATGTGAGGTAGCATCACCAGGGAAATGGTTCCCTCATTCATGCATGGGTCCCAACTCAATCTCTTTCAGCACCATTTAATTCTGCAGAAAAGCAGTCCTTAGATGAGCCCCAAGGGTCATTCCCTCCTTTTGACCTTCTCCCTTGTAATTACCAGGGCTCCATAATAAACTTAACCACGGTTGAGAATCATTATTTGTGGCCATCGTTTACCCTACATAGGTGCATAAATACTAAATCCCTAACCCTAGGAGAGCTGGTGGCATTACCTTGGATGCAGAGGGAAGTTTGGGAAATGTGGCTGCTCCCAGGAAACGCAGAAAAAAGTCTCCATCAAGATGGTGCCACCAAGCCACCCTGATAATTGCAGCAGACAAATTACCTCCTGATTCATTCTGTCCCAACAAATGTCTGCAAGGGCTGCCAGGAAGCAGCAACATTTGTTTAATCAGAGCCTTTGGAAAATTAAACCATTTTGATGCCTGTGATAGATATCACCTTCCTCCCCCTCTCTTGCTCTGTTCCCCAACCACAGTGCTAAAGCTGCTCTCCTCCTCTGCAGCACAGTGAAGAATGGAATACAGATGAACAATTCCGAGCTGATAAATCAATCTTGTTTTACTTATTCTTGCTTCCTCCTCAGCTTTACTCCCACTGCTGTCCCCTGCCACACAAATACATACATAAGTACTGTCTTAGCTAGGTCAGCATGATTTTTTTCTCCTTTTGTCCCATGGTAAATAACAAATTAACTTCATCAGTATCAAGACTCCCACCATGCCTTCTGCACTCTGGCTGCTGCTACATCACCTGGGTTCATAGTTGGCCTCCTGTGAACTCAGCTCCCACTGCAAAGGAGAGTTATGAATTTTATAATATACTCTTGCCCCTTTCTAAATAGATTTTTCTTTCTAAAACATGATGTTCAGATAAGATTAATCAAGGAAGACCTATGCAGGGAAGAGCTAATTAAAAGGTTTTTCCCCATACTCTTTGGTAAGAGAGCTGGGGAGCGACAAGTGGCTCATTTGGTTGCAGAAAACTCCCTGCAAGGCACTGGTACACAAAACTATCACAGTGAGATTGGTTATGAATTCTGCTTGGCTTCTGCTTGAAGACTAAGTAATTATTTGCTATTAAAAGATAAACAGTCTTTTGCTTTTCCTTGGGTATTAAGAAAGTGTCAGCAAAAGAGAAGTATCTGTCTCAATCCTTGCAGTAACAGAAGTAACTTGGGTCTGAGCAGAGAGGATCACAGCACAGACACAGATCAGAAAGGAAAGGTTTTTGCTGCTTTTTTACTCTCTGAAGTGAGGAAGATGAGACTGATCAGGACTCACAACTTGCTACACAGCTGTCCACAGCTGATGATGGGAATAGAGATGCTTGTTTCTGTCAATACAGAACCCATCCTGTGGGCTTTTACAGTGTTCATCTACTGGTTTGCTGTCCTTCTGTCTTTGCTTTTTTTAAACATACTTAAATTGCTATCATGTTTCACACAATTATAATTTAAATGAAAATGAGGCAGTTTTCAAACATGTCCAGAGCACTCTCATTCAAAAAGGATTTTTACAGCCATTTTTACCGAGAGAAAGCTGTTAAGAGCTCCTCACAAATTAAAGGAATGCATGGATCGGTTCTTTCTGTACAACCTCAAATGTGTCAGAGCAGTGAAATAAATTATACTATTTTAGGCATATCATGTTGTGTTATTTTTGGTAGTTCCCAGGAGTTTGGTAAAACAGGAAATGCACCCCACCACTGTGAAAGGCTCTGTTACACTTTCTATAACCAGCAGCCCACATGGATTTTTGCCCAGTGATGACAATATTTAACATCTCAGATATTCAGTAGCCATTTTTATTTTACTGTGGTCACCAGAAATATCTGCAATAGCAAAAGACTTCCATTCAAATAGAAGTTAATCTGGAACTTGGAAATGTGACTTTTTAAAGCTCAGAAGTCTGCATATTTATAGTTGTAAAAGTCATATTAACAAACGGATCAGTGGGCAGTGGAAGGGGCAATTAGCTCTGGTTGGTTCCCTTGCTTTCATCCTCTGAAATCTCTCCTGCGTGTTGTGGACTTACTTTTGAGTCAGAAGATCCAAAACCTGATGCTCACTAGCAATTATACACATTATATACCAACCAAAACTGTGCAGTCTTCCCAGATATAAGCACAGGAACAGGATTAAAGGGTAAAGGAAAATCATATTAATAAGCAAGTACCCACACCACAGAGAGGTATTCACTGGATAAAACAATGCAATCAATGTACATTTTAGAGGAGGACTGCCCTATTTGCTAATGTTTTCTGCTGCAACTGCTATAATACATCTGGAAAAACTCCCTTTTGGGGTAAATAAGCTCAGCTCCATGGAGTGTAATTAATGGAATTCATTTATTTCTACAAAGTTTTGTCCAGCTTATATCTGGATGAGCCAGAAGTTATAAGTGATCCACTCTGTAGAGATTTTGTTACATTATGAGCAACCATGCTGAGGGAAAACTCTAGGGAATAGGCCTTGGAACTATGTTTTATTTTTATGCTTTAAAAAGGACTGCTGCATCAAATATAGCTTGTCATAAGAGGTCCTTTTTTTCCCCCTGTCCTTGTGTGAACTCAGATTGTTCTGGACAGATGAACGAGGTGAACATCTTCTTATGCAGCTACTATTATGCAGAGGGCTGTGGCCAAATGTCCATCTCCATTACAGGACAGTGTCCAAACTTTGCTCTCTAGCTGGAGAAAAACAGTACCGTGCCTAATAAACCTTTTTACTTAATTTTCTTGTATTTTAATGTATTGTAACAGCTGCAATAACCTAATTTCACTTTCTTCAGTCCTAGTAATTTGACATGCAAGGTTAAGAGCCTTTCAGTTCAGAGAGAACCATTAGATCATCTAGTCTGAACCATCTCAGACTAGCATCTGGCTTAGATAGGCAGACACAGAACTGTCTATTTTATCAGTCTTTATATCTCCATTAATTTGATTTTAGAAATAACCCTTAACAACCTATAATGGGCCTTCAGCAGCTGTATGCAACAGAAGCAAATTGGCAAAAATGCAAGAAAATTGGGAAAATTACAGAAAAATAGAACAAGCCTCACATTCTCACTAAAGGACTGGGGAAGAGGTTTAATGCTTCTAACCAAATTTCTCTCTTTCTCTATTTAAGATCCATCTCTCATCCATATATATGCACAAATGGGCACATATGTCTTCCACTAGACAAGGTCAAGAGAACAGCTATTGTCTCTTCCAGCTGGCTCCATGTCTCCAGTTGTACATGAGGCAGTTTGTGAAGGATTCCCTCCTCCCTAGTCATAACTGTCTGCAAGAACAACAGAGTTCACCTTCTATTGGAAAAAAAAGCCATTTTGCAGCTACATTTCTGCAATAGGCCTTATTCATAATATAACTTTCCTTCCCCATGTGCAATAGTATAACCTGAAATCAACTTAAAAGCAATTATTGGGCAGAGTTGGTGTTTTTTAAAGATGATTAATGACAGGCTGTGCTGTTGGTTACTGAAGGTCATTAATTTTTATTGTGAATGTAGGTAATATGTCCAGATATTTACCTATAGTACAAATTACAGAAATGATAATCAGAAAGGAATTAATGCATACCTAAACACATGCACATAGAACATACAGGGCCCAATTTAGATGCTTTTTAAGTCTTAGCCATAGGTGGGAGTGCATTCATGCTGAAAGCCGGGTATTACTGTGGGAACATATTGAAGATCCAGATGCTGCCTTAGGCAGCCCCTCTTCCCACGCAAACCCTCTTTTGCCAACACTTCGATCAGTCTGCGTGGATGGAGGGTGCTGAGATAGAGTAATGCAGGCTCACACATGCTGCTTCTGTCTGCTTCAAGCCTGCCCTGCAACACTCTTCTCCCCAGGCTTTGCCACAGAAGTGGCAAGGTATGTTTTCACGGGTTAGCTGCTTGCTGGGGTTTTGAAGGATTGTAAAATGAAGTTCAAAATCCAAAACTGAGCTAGCTGCAATTTTTCTCTACCCATCTGCAAATGCATTAAGTGGTGGTGTGAGCCAAGTCAGAGAATGGTAATAACATGAGTGGCAGAGGATGTTTGAAATTGCACATGGAAGGATGTAGGTCCTGAGCTTGATGGCATAATGATGTGCTTGAGCTGTGGTGCTCTGACAAGAACAAGACAAGAAAACAACAAAAGCTCATGCAAATTCCTAGTCAAATGTTTAAAATGTCCAGAAACAAAAGAGGTGCATACACATTTGTATTTCCTGATGCAGGCATGACACCCAGTCTGCCACATTAAAATCTGCCACATGCTGTCCCTGCATCTACCCTTCTCATATGTACTCCAGTTGTCTTTGTTTTTTTAATATTATTTTTTGCAGCATGATTTTCACTCTTCAGATGTCAAACCTACTGTCTATAATCTTACCCCTTCTTTCTTAACTGAGCTTTCCAAGACTGCTTCTGGAGTTGATGGAATCCAAAAACGAATGCTGTGCTGTACTGCACTGCCAAGTGACTGACTCCTAGAAATTTTCACCCGTGTATTGTATCTAACAGCTATTCCATAAGCTTCCCAGGGACATGGGTGCACAACCTCTCTTCCCACGCCATCATTCCACAGTTCTGTGTCTGCCAACCACACAGAACACACGAGAAAGAGAACTCTGAGGCACTGTCTTGTTATTTATGCAATGGCATGTTGCCACATGGGCTGACCACCTTGTGAGCAAGCAAGATACTTCCACACTGCAAACACTTGTAGTTTAGATATGGCAAACAATCCAATGCAACACACTTGTGAGAACAGAGAAATCACAAGGCTGTGTAGCAGCTCCATCTGCCCCTGAGGCACAAGGGCCTCACCTCTTAACTATTATAACTCTCCCTCTACACATGGCATATTAGGGAAGCTGCTGGGTTTTGTAGAGAAAGTGGAACCCAGGAAACGTTCAACCTCTCAGAAGACTGAATTCTGTGGAGTCCTGCCAGTTCTGACCATAAACTCGTTACAAATATTAAAGAGAGTAGGTTTCAGTCTATGAAAATATGGAAACTGTAGAATACAAACTATAAAAAATGTATATATTTGGGAGAGCAGATGAGGAGAGCCCTTGAACCACTGTTCTTGCTCACACTCGGTGTAGCACACATTGTCAAACCACCAGTCACTAGAGCATAGCTTTGCCTCCAATGAATCACCTCTCGTAGCCAACAACTAGCCTTTCAAATGGTCAACTTCCCAAATGGCAATGAAGAACTAAAATTCAGTATGGAGGGAAGATGAGATGGAAATAAATCTTTCCTGCTTCTTTATCTTCTTGAATAATTCTTGCTTACTAAACTTGTATTATTTTGAGTTTCACTAGGGAAAATCTCTACTGTCACATTCCAGAAATCCACTAAGCATTCCTATGTTTCTTGCTACTCTTGAAAGGATTTTGTGGATCAACCTTACAATTGACACAGATTACACTGTGTTCCCAGTTCTAGCATCCCTGGGAATAGCTGTTTGACTCCTCTTCAGGTAGCATGAATGGAAAGTATGTATTGGTTCCGTAGCTGATATTTCTTTCAGGTTACAAGTGGCTTGAAAACTTTTACCTTTCTTCATAGACAGTGAATCTTTTATTCAGAGCCCTTTACATAGCCTGATATCCACTCTAGTGCTCCACACTGCCCATCTCTTCTGGCAAATGAAGCAGATTAGCAAACACTCCTTATTTGCCAATTTGAGGAATTCTATCCTGCAGCTCTCCAGTCTCTAAGCCCCACACACCAGCTTTGTGTAGTTTCCCACGACTGCATAGCCTGAACTCAAACACAGAACACATTTCTAAGCTGTTGGCTTACAAAACCACATCAATGGAACCCTGGAGAAACCAAACCTCTGTCCCTAAAAGCATCATCATTACAATTCAACCTGTTACTACATGAATTATAACCAAGACCAGCCTGCTGGGAAATGGAGTGTTTTTCACATCCAGGTTACTTGAGACGCTGAATTACTTTAAATGTCACTGAACACTAACTTAATGCATCATGCTGGAGCCTTCTCACTGGTAAGAGACCTGCTGTTTTTTCCTTCTCTCAGTGAGTGCTGCCATACCTGAAAGGAGAGTAGAGGACTATGATCCTCCCGGACCCAGCCAGCATGAAGAGCTGTCATAGAACAGAGGAAACATATAACCTGCAACAAGCAACTTAAGTCTGTAATGATCAAGAGGGCAAATTTTGCACTCAAATTCATCCAGCCATTCTCGTATGTAAGACTACCAAGAAAACTAAAGGAGTAAGGCTATCCAGAAAATTAAAAGAGGTTATTTGAATGGATTGGTGCCCAAATGCTTTTGGCACATGAACAGTCTGTGAGAAGAATAATTGGGAAGATATAAATGAAAGCAGAAGCAAGTAACCTTTCAGCTAAATACTAGAAAAATAGTTCAGGCTGTAGAATGACTTTCCAACGTAAAGGGAAGAAAAAGCCTAGGCTATTTAAAAATTAGCTGGACAAATCACATGCTCAGTTCCATGCTCACTGAGAACCCAAAAAGTCTTGTGTCATCCACAGTGGACATAATTCTATCCTGATCACAGATGTAAAACATATTAAGCTTAAATAAAAATGCCATTCATCATATTCTACTTTGGGTGCATCACTGATCTAATGGAACATCTCCTAGGAAAGCAATTTAGTAGTACAGCCAATAACACTGTCTGCAGTTTAAATGGGACAGAATTAGCATAAATTCAACTTAATAGGGGCACATTTAGCTAAGACCAAGTAATTGTGCCACATCACAGTGAAATTCTACAATCCTGAAGTTTTGTAACCACTAAATGAGACTCTGGGAAAAGTGCGTATATGAAATACCTGACTAGCAGAATGCGTGGCTCTAAGCACAGTCGTGCATTTTTTAATTTCTATCACATTCTGTTGCTGTTTGAGGTCTTGTTAAATCTTGTTTTTAATGGCCTCTCCACTCAGTTAGTATGGGTATTTATGAGAATGAGCAACTTTCCAAGTACTTGTACATCCTGTTTCACTATCATAGGAAAACCCATGCCTTGTTATCATCTAGCACTGGAAAAGAGGTGTTGGATGGCTGCTATACTTCAGCAGATCTCCCAAAAGCATTTAGATTCTGATTGCTTCTAGTAATCCTTGCTAAATCACAAAAAATGACCTTATCACATATTCCTCCTCCTCAGCAAGATGAAACAGTGAACCAAAAATTAATCTGCCAGCCTGGAGAACTAGACATATGCTATTATTTTTTTGTAGGTAAAAGAAGAGGTCCAGGCTTTGCTAAAGGATATGAGCAATCCATTAAGAATAGATGATCTAGAACCCACAGAAGCATGTTACTGCAAGAATGAGTCAGGCAGTAATCATCACAATTTACTTATAAATAGCACAGAAAAGCATTAATTCAAAATGAACCTCTCACCTCACAAAGTCATGATACAGAACAAGCTAGGGAGTTTGTTTGGTCTGTTATCTGTCTCCTATGCCATCTCTTGATGGAAAAGTTCATCATGCACTAGGTAATTACAGGAAAGTTTTCTCCTAATCTTAGATGTGGACAGCCTGTCAGGGGCAGACTCCCTACAGTTAACTTTCAGTTGTCAATGTGTTGGTTGTTAGTCTAGTTTTTACACCATTTCCTCAAGAATATGACAGCCATCAGGCTACTCTGTGAATGACTACATGATCTCTCTTGGGTTCACTATTGAATAAACCTGTATTTGTCCTCCAGAAAAACACCTGATATGCACCAGATAGAATAGTATTTAAAACACCTCCTCACTGTATGTGATGGAAAAGAAATTTCATCATCTACCTTGGTTACCCATAAACTGAATAGTTGGCTGCCATATTCCTGAAGAAGAGGAGGTATAATAAGTAGGTTAAATGAGTGAGGGGGAAGGTATACAGATATAAAAGGGATCTCTAGCAGCAACTTAATGCCTTCCCACATGGAACAAGAATTTGTAGCATCAGTGCATACCATTTAAAAGTTCAGAGTAGGAACTGGAACCATTCAACTGAATCACTAGAAAATCACAGCAACTAAGTAATCAATTCTATGGAAGTGTGTACCAGCTCCATCCCAGCCAGTTTCACTGGTTGGAACAAGGTTTTTTAAAGTACTGTACTCTGTATTCACCTGGTTTTTTCCACACATGAAAATTATGATAACTCGAAACACAGAGAAATAGGTCAGAGGCAACAGATGTCAAGTGCCAAAGACCCCGTTCCCCAATCTATTTTAGGAATATATATAAAAAATGTGGCTTAGTTTACTACAGATGTAGAGAAGCTAATTGGCTAGGTTTAGGGTACTGTAGTTCAATCAAACTATTTTAATTTAAATGCCTATCTTTAGTGAACTGTGTAAACCTAAGACACACTGAATTTTGCTTTAGCATTATAAACTACCCTTCAAATGTACCTTTTTTACCACTTAGCTTCTGACAGGTTTCCATCTGCTGACTTTCTATATCACTTCAGCATTTGTTTTTTCATAATTATTTTCCAAGGCAAGGTTATCAATCTTTAGTAGTATATTCATACAAAAATTCAATCAGCTCATGATACTCAGATTGACGTGGCTTAGGGCGTAATTTCTGGTAAGCATTTAATTCTTTCAAATCTTACTAAATTTTAATTAAAGACCATGTCTGAAAAATCAGGGGTTTATCCAGATATTACCAGAAACATCCTGAAAATAACTGCTTTTAAACCTGTCATCATGAAATACTTGTACAATTACTTTGTAAGGAAGGAGAAAAAAAAGTGTGTGGTCATACTTGTGTGAAACAAGAGAATCTTTAAACCCCCTGCCATGAGAACTCTGAACATATTATTTACTCATCCCTCAAAAAATCACATATCCTGATAAATAGGAAGTTAGTCACTCCAGAGAGGAACATGAGGTACCATACTGTGAGCTGTATTTAAAATAAAATGTTTTCAACTGTTTCTATTATAAACTTGTTTCCATTATAGTACTCTCAGTATCTTGGGCAAAAGTAATTTAACTGGGTGAAGCAGAACTGGAAACAGGACTTGGAATTATTATTTGAAACAAAATCATTTAACCCGCCTTCTGGCTTTATTCATGACTGCTATTTAAACTTTGAATAAAAACACAAAATGTGTATTTTTTCCTTTCAAAAATGTGAGTTACCTTCACTCAGGTTTCTCTTAGGCTTCAAGCAATTACAGACAACACAGCAATAAGGTATGTCCTTATTTCATGCCCCTTTGTCTTGAAATTCCAAGCATGCCAAGTTTCACCATGAAAATGAACAGAGAATAATGATTTTTTTTTCTCCATTTTCAATTAGTTCTTCAAAAAGCAGCAGTATGAAAAATAAATGGGAAAAAGGATGATCTCTGTTATCCACCAGCATAAAGCCTGCTGACTGCAGCAGGAAGGACTGAACATTAAAGCAGGGCACAATTCACCTGGCTGCTCGAAGCAGCTGGTAGGCAAGAATCAGCTGAATTGGCTCAGCTCTTGATTTGGAGCTTCACCCACCCCAAATCCTGGTCCTGGGAGTTAAAGCCCTCTAGAAGTCAGGACAACAGACACATCTGAAAGACCACCCCCCACACCTCAGAAAGAGTCTGATCAAGAGCTGAAGTGAGGCCAGAGAACATCGATGGCAGTCACCCATCCAGAGGGGTTATTGAAACAGCAGGGTTTTCAGGATGTCCTAAAAATTCGTGTACTAGCACCTCAATGCCTTGAAAAGGCTGTACCAGAGGGAAAGGGGAAAAGAAAAGCTGAAAGAAATGTCTGGTCGCCTGTTGACCTCTCCATGCAGCAGCACAGAAAAAAGCCTTTGTGACTTATGTATGGCTATATAATTTACTGTTCGAGGAGTTTTGAAAACATTATACTTAGAATTGAAAGAAAAAAAAACCCTGAGCTGAACATTTTCCTGTGAACAAAGGGACAAAAGTTTTCTGCACCTGGGTGATAACCTACATTAGTTCCCAGCTATGCTAAAATTCCTATTAGCTGCCTCTCCCGAGGCTCCATATTGCTGTCCAAATATATATTCCCCACTGCCTTCCCTAATGTTTTTAGGCTTTAATTGAAGGCCTTCAAGTCCCTGTCTTCTTGTAGAGGAAAAAAAGCCTCCTAAAAGCCTTCAAATACAGTACCCAGAATAAAAATATAAGTTGAGCAGCTGAACATACCTATCAAATCCATGACATGCAAATTCAAACAAACCTAAACTTAAGCAGACAAACAAATGCATGCCAATCTGTGTGAAACACTCGCTGGATTGTTCAGATGGTGTCTTTACACTACAGAATATTGCCCTCTGGACTTCACAGAGAAAAAGGAAAGCTATTAAAATGCAAAAGAAAGCTAGGTTTGTTTTTCCCTGCTGATGAATTTGTTGAAAAAGTGACCTTTTAGCTCAGTTTCCCAGAGGTGTGAACATTTCTTTTTCATACTGTTGATATATGTGCCAATTTAAAGCGAGTTATACACAGTAGGTGTTTCTAGAAACATGAAAATCTCAGGGTTTGGTTGGACACCATTTGAAAACAGATTGCTGAAGTGGAAAGAGACATTGCTAGTTCCTTCTCTAGAAAGGCTCTGCCTTATTTGTTTTTTTATAAGATTATATATCACTATTGACATCAGACATCCAAAGAAATAGTGGAATTAAACTATCAAACTGGCTTTAATGTTAAATGTCTTCACTAATTCTTTTCTTCTATGTTGTGCTTATTGTGCCTAGACCTGTGCAACAAACTATAATAATCAGAAGTCATTTGTCTCAGTTTAGAGAAGTTTCCTCAAAAATCTGTTTACCTTGGCAGTAATTGTGAAGGGGGGTGGGGAAAATGTGCAGATCTGACAGTAATATCAGTAAGGCACTCTATGCCCCTGAGTCCTATAGGCTGGTATTCACCTATTGACCCATAAAGACCATTAGTATTAATAGAGGCCACATGCACTTCCCTCAGCATATCAATACACCCCTGCTGTCAGGGAAGGAAAGGTCATCATGAAGGAGATGTTTCTCTGTGTGTTTCTTGGAGGTCACAGTCTTCAGAACACTAGAAGGCTGAAGATACATCCATAAAGACTTAGCTCGACTTTCTGAAGCATCCAAAGAAAGCTTCTGAGAATGATTTGCTAACTCTGCCCAAATTTGATACAAACCCCATTTTGAAACAAATAGAGACTGTAGGATGCAACCTCTAGTTGTATAATCTTGTCCACAAGCATCTATACCACAGAAAAAAAACAGAAGACTGAACAGACATCAGACTTGCCCTTTATGTTCTTTCCTAATAACTTTATGTATCAGGCATTGTGCCTAAGTATTTTCTTGTTTTTTCTTTTAAAAAAATTGTTTTTCTTCTTTGGGATTTTATTAGGATTCAGCTGAAGATTTGTATCTCAGTACATTCCTCATGTATAAAAAAAAAGACCAAAACCTATGTAAAAAACAGGTCAACCCACATCAATGTTTCTGTCATTCATTATCCAGATATAGGGCAAGAGCACACTACACACAAGAAATGTAGGTCAAAGACTCATCACTGCACATGCTAACAAAATAAACCATAATGATGCTCCATTTACATAGTTTAATCTTCTTTCAGGAAAAAAAAAGCCACAAATAAGGGACAAGAATCAGTCTGGGATTTAAATCTGCACAACTAAGTAACTTATTATGCAGCATTGTGGCAGCATGGAGTACTTTAGAGAAGGAATTAAATGTTAAATAATGGGACTCAGTAATATCCAAAACTGGTGTTTTTCATGTTGGAATGAAGAAAGGGATGTGATTTTTCCTTGCTGATCATATGTAGGATACTGCACTTTGTAAAACAATCTGATGAAAAAATACAAAGCCCAATAAAAAAGAGCTTTGTCCAAAAAATGAACATACAGTAAATATTATCTGCCTATTGAGAAGTACATATGAAAGATGTTTCTGTAATTAAATTTTAAAGAGGCAGTGGAACGTGCTTCTTTATTCTCTTACCCTCATTTGTGATTGAGCAAGTGGGTATCGAAAGTAAAAATAGCCACTTTTCAGCTCCAACCAGGCAAAAAGCTCATCTCCCAGTTCTGCTATTGCTGTGTCCATGGCAACATTTACCAATACATAGGCAGATTAGTGATTAACCAAGGAAAACATTAGCTTACTGTCTCTGTCTTGTTTTGATAGAGACATGAAAACTCATTGGCTCAAGAAAATACTACAGAGGATTCACAGGTCTGCTGTTAATGTATATTCATGCACACTACAGCACACACATGTAGACTCAGGACACACAGCAATTTAAACATTAATTCTTGCAATTATCAATAGATGACATTTGTATATTTTTAACTGACAATTTAGACATTCCTTTTAGTTGTGAGAGTTTGACTTAAAATCATAACGAATATTATCACCTTTTTTCTCTCTTAGTTGTTCTGATCAAGGATCAACTTGAATGACTTAAAAAAGGAATACAATGCTGAAAAAAGACAATGAAATTAATTTAAGATCTAATAATTGATCTGTACTAGCATAGACGTATATATTGTGGACAGGCTTTTAAGACTCTTTAGGTAACTACACAGAGCATAGAGGTTCAATTTCTACCTTTTCATTTTATTCAATGCTCTTGCCCAACATTCTGGAGGCTCCTATCAACCTTACTGTTGTAATTCAAAACAATCCATTATAGCTATTACAAAAACATTGCATCCAACACTGCTGGCTCAGTGTTGTTGACTAACATCTATTAAAACCCACAAACATCTCCTAAAAACAAAACAAAACAAACCCTCAGAGAAGGCTCTAAAAATCCCTGAATATCCTGAACAAGCAGGTGGTTACCCATATAAACAGTCCACATCACTAACAACAGAGTGATTAGAATTAATATCAGCTGAAGCTTTGACTGGCTGCTGGGAATACTTTGATGTTGCTTTCTTTGAACACATAACTCTTCCCTCTCTTCCCCCAGGTCAGGTTTAAGAAAAAAGACTGGAATGACAGTACAATGAAAATGTTGCAAACTGTACTTCAAAGGAGAGAGCAAGGAAGCAGTAGCTCACAGGTCACTAATGTACAAGGCCACTAGTATAAGGCAGTGACAACTGGCATCACTTTGTATTATGCTCTTACAGGATGCCCTTTTTCTCCCCTCCTTCTCTAAGCAGACACAAATTGGTATTTTATTCCTCTGTTGAATCTGTGACATGAGAAATGAGATTTCAAAACAGAGAATGGACTCTGTTTTCAGGCACAACTTGAGATAAGGTATTTATAGTAAAACAACATATTTATATAACATGAGAGAGAAAAATCTAACAAAACCCTTGAAATGTATTCAGCATCGAAACCTTTAGCACATCACATTCAGATCACTTTGTAGTTTTGCATCCTTCATCACATGCATCTAGCTGCCAAAGATGAAGAATTCAGCATTTAAACTCATAAAGCTCTGGAGAAGCTGACAGTGCTGGTGGTAGGACATGGATATCTTAGTGTCAGGATGACATATTATGTGTGGGGCTCAGCTACAGCCACAATGGGGAACAGCCACACGCACACAAAAAAAGCTTGTTGAGCTAGAATTCTAGCATCATACAATAACCTGAGTTGAAAGGGACCCACAAGGATCATGGAGTCCAGCTCCTGGCCTTGCACAGGACAGGCCCAAGAACCATGCCATGTACCTGAGAGCACTGGCAAGCACTTCTTGACCTGTCCTCGTATTTGTGAATTCACTGACCTACAGGTCAGAAGGCAAGATTCTTCCTGGCTGTTTCAGCATATCAAGGCAGAATTTTAGAATGAAGGAAAAACCCCCAGCTTTTGATGTAACAATGTAGCTCCTAACCCCTTCTACAAGACACACATGGGATATCTTACTCAATACTTAAGAATGCATTATGACAAAGAAGGCAATAGATATGCAGACTTTGAGAAATGGCTAGCATCTAGCTCCTTCAGCCTCTTCTTGACAACTTCTTATGCCCTACTTCATATAAATTACCTAGTCTGCATAGAATTTATATGTTTGTGCTTTGTACAATAGTTAAAGTAATGCCCAGTATCTAAAAAAAATTCTAAGGTATTTGTATGGTCCATTTCACAGCCCTGTTTTTTCATGTTCTTCTCCCATAAAACATTCTTGGGAAAAATCCTCTCTCATTTGACAACTCTCATTTCTTTGCAAAATCAAGAAAGAATCATGTCAAGCATGAATTTTAGGTAAGGATGTAACTCTTGATTTATAATTTTCATTGATTGCCTTTTCCTGTAATAATTAAAAACTCAGGCAGAAATAGGACTAGTGACTGGACTTAGGCCTTCATCCAGGCAAGCACTCAAAAGCACCACTACCTGCCAGGAGGAAAATTGTGCTGAAAATTGTGGGACAGATCTCCAGCTCTGGACTTCACAGCCAGCTCAAGGGAAAGGAAACACAGCTTGCACCACCCAAAGTCCACAAAACGAACAAATACATTAAAATATCCCAACACAACCATCTATTTCAACTAGTCTGAATATCTACTTATTTTTTTTTGCCATTTCAGTTATGCAGTTGTAACTGGACACTCTTTAAGGTCCCTTCCAATTCCAACCATTCTATGAGTCCATGATTCTAAGAAAGTGTAAAAAACCCTAACCTTAACAACCACAGAAACAAACAATCTGAACAAAAAAAGCCCTAAGCCATCACATGGGACAAAATGACAACCAAAAGCC
The DNA here is from genome assembly GCA_035221455.1 of Xenops minutus. Classification (NCBI taxonomy): domain Eukaryota; kingdom Metazoa; phylum Chordata; class Aves; order Passeriformes; family Furnariidae; genus Xenops; species Xenops minutus. The sequence continues at coordinate 46,508,254 of JAWWEE010000074.1, forward strand.
GTACCCAGTAATTCTGGGCAAAATCCCTGATGCAGATGTAGCACAGAATCACTTTCATTGTCTGCGTTGATTGTGTAACTACACAGAAATTACACAGAAAAATGCCCTCAAATGGCACTCTCTGTATCTGCCCCAGGAGATGCACAGCTCTGCCACTGATGAGCCCTTGGAGAGAACCTGCACCACAGGCAAACATTTTTATGGAACTCAGATTATGAAGTCTGTCTAAGCTGCTCCTTTAAAAAGCAATTCTAGATATTATGCCTGTAAATCAACATTTTTGTTAATGAGACGGTGCTTGCACTGGCTGACTCTACTGTCTGAAAATCATAATCCTGAGATTTAGACTGCACGCAAATGGGTCATATAAACCCCAAACCTAATCACGACAATTTTAAGTGTTTGCCTATTTGGCTGGTATTTATTTATAAGTCACCTCCAGCTGCTAGGGATTTTTGGCAGAACCTCCATTTGCATGTAAGGCTTCCAAAAAGATATCACAGGTTCTACTTTTCAGTTCTGACCTCAGCCTGTTACCCCCCCATCATGTACAAACTCTATGTTGTTTCCTCATAAGCTTTCCTTGCCCTTCAAGCCCCCACTGTGGTCTCTGGGACCGCTCTGTATAAAACACTCCTGTGAGCCATCTCCACTGCACTTTTTCATCTATTCTTCATTGTTTTGGCAGGGTTCTTTGTTCAAATTATTTCTTTTGGGCTCTTAATCTTCATCTCCACTTGCCAAAGAAAAATGGTGAACAAGGCACGCAGCTCTCAGCAGGAGCAGCAGCAACACTCGCAATGGGAAGAACAGCAAAACTGACAGCTGTGCTTTTCTGCACTGAGCACAGTGGGTAAATCAATACCCCGGCAGCCCTGCTGCCATCTGTGGAGTTTCTGCAGCAGACGGGTTATTTATAGAAACTTGTTTGCACAAAGCCAATATTTACCTGTCGGTGCTGTCAAAATTTGCAATCCATCTTTGCTGTTACCCTGCTGTTTTTCATGTCAATAGTGGAAATTTCCAAAAGAAAATACTCTAGTGTTCCCCACCCCTCCCAAACATTCCCTTCCTGCGAGGGTTGGTTACGTTAATTGTTGCAGCAGGAATGCATCTGGTTTCCATGGGGCCTTGGGGATCCTCCAGAATGCCAGAAAGCTAAAGGGATGTCAAAACTAAAGAGCCCATTTCTCTGTCTTGTTCCAGCAGCAGCAGCATGGCAGTTCCCTGCCAAGGCCAAGCTGAGATTTAATGCTACAAAAAACCCAATCATCCCAACCCCACAAACCAAAAAGGTTTTCTTTTGGAATGTTTGGTCGCTGCTCTTACTGTTGTAACCTTAACCATTCTTTTCAAGCAGGGAAGGAGCTTTAATATGAAATTTCAGTATATTTGCCTTTAAAAGTGAACTCAAATTCTACAGCTAAGTCCCAAGAATGAAATGCATGGGTGATCACAATCCTGACATTTACATCACTGAACTACAGGCATGTCTGAAGGAGATGAGAGGGAGGAACTGACGTCTGGTTTCAGTCCCGGTTTCTTCACATCAGAGACTGGACTGCTCTTCTAGGGCAGGCTGAGGTACTGGGGATGGCTTCTGCCAGTACTGCTGGGTGGCTGTTCAAAGGCTGCCACTAACTAGGACTATCCTCACACAGCTTTCAGAGGTCAGTTTTCTGAAAATAAGAGGCCTTCCACAATCACAGATAAAGTCCTATTGAAAATGTCAATCAAACCCACCATCATAAATCTGTATCGCTTCCCATTTCAACTAATGCAAGAGTGTATCTGGTGCTCTAAATCCTGGAGAGGCTCAGGCTGCAAAAACAGCTCCTGAGACCATCTTGGGTTCAGCTCTAAGCAAGGTATCATAATCCAGTGAGTGAGCTCTCTGCCACATCACCAGCTACCAACCTGCTTGTCCTGCAAGCTTGCAGGACAGGGCTTAAAGTAGGGCCATTTAGAAGCATTTTTCAATATGTGGTTTAGAGAACAAGGATTAAATTATTCTGTCAGATGAGGAGCAGATTCTGTGATCTGTGCAGCAATACCAGTGGAAGTAGGACAGTGCTTACATGGATGCCAGTCTGGGAGCCATCTGAATATTGTGGAGAGCAAGTGAATAAGGACACTGAAGAGCAGGAGAAAATCTTCCAGATTTGCTTTTGTTTGTTTTAATATTAATTACCGAGCCCCATGACTTAAACAGCTTCCTAGCCCTTGGCTAGGAAACAGAGTAGAGCCAGAAAATGGAACAGGGAAATTTCTCATTCTTGTTTTCTCCACTGAGACTCACACAAAGGTTCCTCTTTACATAATGTGGTTTCAGATGGTTTTTTAATATTATTTAAAGAGCATGTCAAAGCCACAACAAAGTAATTCTTCCTCTTAGATAAGGTCCACGAACTCCCCCCAGGGTGAGTATTAGAGAGCCTGCAGGAAAACTGCTTGTTAGACAAATGGAGTCACAGATGTGACTTTCATCTGGTGCACAAAGCAGGGATGTTACATACAAGGCAGAGATACCCAATTATGAAAAATACTATTTTTAACACAGACTTTCCTCCAAAACAAAAGATTCCTAGGTTTTTTATTTTATTTTTTTTTTGGGAGAGGATAATGGGGGAATTTTCTAGGCTTGTCTCCTGCACTAGGAGTCTAAGTTTTATTCTTTATAACTGACATCAAATTTTTTAATGCTGATAATGCTCAGGATCTCACAGGATCAATCTGCTAGTGACAAATACTCATGAGTACTCCATCCACAACTGCATAATTCTTTTTTTCCTTAACATATACCTCTGGAGCATACTATGGAACTTCCATGGCTCAAAGTCCTCCTGCACTCAGAGCTATGTATAGCCAGAACATGGTACTTTTCACTGCACACCATTATTAACCAAGTTTTGTATTTGTAATATCAATGCTCCTATTGTGCTTTGCCAGACCTAGGGCTGTGCTATTGCTCCTTGTTGATTAGATAAATGTTTGTCCTATCCTACCAGAAAGCAAACAGTGCTCCTATGCTAAGTCTTTGCTGGGGGTCACAGCAATAAGAACACTCCCTAAAAAGAAGAGAAACCTGATGGAAATGGTAATGAGAAAACAGTGTCTAAGCACCGGACTGGAGCTTGATGTGTTCATAGATAGCCAGAAATTTTGCTTAAGAACAGATAGCACAGTATTACCAATTTGCACCAATTTGAATAAAGTAGAGTTAAAAACTTGACAAGGATCATAATCTGGACACCACCTGAAGGTTTATTTCTAGCTTTGAATACCAAAAAACAACCGAAAGAAGGCAATCCCTTTAATTTATGCACTGTGCTAATATTTAAATTGCATAGATCTAATTGCCAACTGCCCTTTGTATGACCTTGGACACATAATTTAATCCTTTCATGAATTCATTCTCCTTTTATCTTATTCCCCAGAGCTGAACACCAGCATCTAAGAGAGTGCACAGGGGAAACTAATGCTACAGGTAGTATTAGTATCTCTCATGCACACGTTGCACTCACTCAGGGTCTAAGCCAATGCCACTTTGGGCTACGAGAAAAAGATCCAGGAGGGCAACTGAAAATGTTGGGTACTTTCGCTTTCCCTGGAGTCACCTAGGAACTTCATCTAAGAAATGTATTTTTCAGATACCATTTCATGTAAGAAATGAAATCCTGAGATAAGCAATCACCTTGATTTATACTATGGCACATTATACAGGCCACTTAGTCCTCCACAAGGATCTACATGGCTTAAAGAACACTGGGAAATGTTGTGCCCTGAAGCATACAACATGACAGCTGGAATAGAAGTTTAATGGTCTCTTCTGCTCTAATGTCTATTACTGAGTTCCAGGGATGGGACCTGGATGACCCAAGTGATCCTTTTCAGTTCAATGTTCATTAATCTTTTTCTTTCATGCGTCTGATTTAAAAGAAAAAAAAAAAGGAAAAAAGCTGATTGCAGTCTTCAGCTTACTTGTGTGATTAGGGTAATGAGGAAGAGACCATTTTACAAAGCAGTTCATGGATTCTTTCTCTCTGTCAAATTTCAGAATGCAGCTGGTTTCAACCTCCCAGCTGGCAAAGAGGGGACTTCTTTGTAAGTACTCTGGGGGCTTCTCAAACAGACACAGCTAAAATAGTGACATGATTATAGGCCTTGGTCAAGTGTTGCAATGCAAGATGATTTATACTAATCAGCATTCTCTGACAAACAAATCCAACACAACTATAGACCCTGAAAGAAGGCTTTATTAGCCACCACACTTCCCTTTGTCTGAAAATACCCTCTTGACAGATGGTAGCTAAGAGATCAAACATTTACAGCAGCAAAGGATCAGCACACAATACAGCATTGTCATCAGAAACATCACTGGTATGTGTTAAACACCTCTTGCAAATTCCCTTTTGGTGTTCACAGGTTGGTTTTGACCACAAGGAAAACTTAACCCTTCTCAAATTTCAGTACAATGGTGCTCTCTATACCTCTAGAGATTTCCAAGTTGTCAGAAGTCACCCATTTTTTTCATGACAAAAATCCCTTGTCTGTCTCTGCTCTGCTGAACACTGAAATGAAATGTTTATGCTAAGACAGATGTGCAAGCCTCCTGATTTGTGAAGGAATAAACCTGATGTACACGGGCTATTTTAAATCCAGCTTAAACCCCAATTCACAGACAATTTAGAGGGTGAAAGAAGAAAAGGGAGAAGGGAAGGGTGGATTTAGCTGGCTCCACCTAGCTTTCATGGCACTGTGGCAAAGGAGCCAGATGCTTTCTTGCTGTGCTGTCATGAGGACAACCTCTCTCTCTCTATCTCTCTAGTCTGTTTTGCTTTTGATGCCTCAGAGCAAAATATCAGTGTCCCCTTGGCCACTGTGTGCTACCTGCACACTGGCATGGTAGAAAGAAGGATGTGGGAAAAAAATGTAAGTAAGCTAGAAAAGTGTGTCAGAAGAAGGAAAGAGGAAAACTACTGCAGTCAAGAATCTCAGAACAATGAGGTGACTTTGGACCAGATTCCAATCTGTCTCTCACACTGAAAAAAAAGCCAGATTTTGGACCCAAAACTGGTGCAGTTCGTGGACAGTGATGTAGTAAAACTGTTAAGAGAAAAGCGTCTGTTTTGAAACCTTTTAAAAATATAATGCATAAGAACTAGGACAGGCACTTCAGCCTGTCTACCCTACATCAAATTTCAGCTGACCACATGGTTTAATGCCTTGCATTCACCTCCAGCAAAGAAGGCTCTGCCTTAGTGGCCAAAGGTGTGGCTCCAGAAACACAAGGAACAGCCTGGAGCAATGCAGACTGTTCCTCACATCATAAACCATGCCCACATCAGCTCTACCAGAACATGAGCCTTTTTGCTCACAGACACGATCAAGGTCATTAAGATCCCCTCATTAGCAGAGTTTTCCACTGTCTCTGCATTGGCATGGATAGGTTGAGAGAGGCCAGACACTGGAACCTCCTTTATCCTCTACAGGGAAGCACATAAGCCTGGGGAATGGAGAGGGTGTTTTTAATTAATCCAACATAAACAAAACTGCCTGAGAACATAGTGAAGAACAGAGGCTCAGCCTTCTGTAGGTCAAACCCACAGGCTACAGTCGTAACCTTGGGCAACTTCATTATTCTCAGCTGAGCTACACAAGGGATTAATTTAACCCTCAGAAAAGGGTCAAGAGAAACTGGGAGAGGAACAGAATAACCCATTAATAAGAACTATAAGGATACATGGAGTTTAGTTCAAATGCTTCCTTTCAGTTGCTGTTTTTAGGGCAAGCAGGTACATACAGTAACATCACCATTTCTATTCTGCTCCATCTGCTGTTGTCAGCGCCCTTTCTTCTATTATATATTCTCAAATGACTTTTAATTCAAATCATTTATATTCTCAAAACCTGTAAGAGCTGATGAAGTAGTCTGAGGCTTGTTCACCTGTCTATTAATTTTTTTTTTTTTGCTTTCTTTTAACAAATTCATAAACTGTACCTGTAAGCCAGAGAACAAATTTTGGTGGGTTTTTTTTTTATGAAGCTGCTTTCTGTTTTATAGCTAATTGTTTCAGTTGTGGGCTGCAAGAAGTGTTCTTATTCCAGAAAGAGAACACTGTCAGGTTCTAAATGTGACTGTGTACCTTAGGTGTAAAATTGTGCAGTAGCCCATTATTGTATCAGCTGCCACTATTGAGCTAGAAAAAGAAAAAAAGGGGGTGGAGAGACAAGGCATTAACAGCAGAAACATCTTAGAACTCAGCATTTTTTAAGTGCAGGGACGCAATTTTGGTAACTATTTATATTTCCAATCTTTTCGTCCTTGAAGGTGATTGGTTTTTGGTCAGCATGGCGAAGATGCTACATTCTTTTATGTGTCTTTTACTAGTTTTGATGAACTAAAGCATCCCAATATAAATGGAAGCACTGGGAAATGCAAACGACACAGATACTATTCAAATACTTTTTCCAATCCCAGGACTTGTAGAAACTTGTGGAAAATACCTCTGTAACAGACACCTAATTGAAGGTGACCTACCATCTCCAAAACAGATAATAAGGCCTGTTCTCCCTTCTTCCCTCCCTCCCTCTTCTTTTCTTGAGGGTTCCCTCCTTCCTTCCTCCCCAATAAGCCAACCTGCATGTCTCCCATGACACAGCAGGCCTGTATCTTGTTCTGGGAAAGGATTTGTGCACAGCAGGAGGACACATTGGCTCTGGTCATGGTGGAGGACACCCCAAAGATGTAACAGTGAAGCAGCCCATGACCTTGAACCTTTATTAGACCCAAAACTGTTCAACAACCAACCAAACTGGCATTACTGGTCTAGTTTAAACCTTGGTGGTGCCCAGCTATGGCCTATAATATATTTTCACGCTCATATAGTATACTTATTCAAATTTCATCCCTTTCAGACACAAATTTGGCTCTAACACTAATAAAATGGAGTTTTGAACAAAGACAGCCCTCATTTGGACCCAGTGACACAGAAATAAGTTTATTGAACACAAGAAACAATTTCCTGGTTAGCACATAGCACTGGTTATTCATTTTACATCTCCTTTAAGAAACTAGAACTGTAGTATTTTAACTACAAACCATCCTGGGCTAATAAAATGGGTTTACATCTGTGAACTTTATTGCAGCTCATTCGCAAGGAAATGTAAACCCTATGGGCTCAAGTCTATTTTTGCTTGCTCTGCATACTTTATACCTGCAACACCCAGTTAAGTCAGGACAGTGTTACTGCTCACAGGTGACAGAGGCAGAAAGCCAGGGAGCAAGAGGAAAGTTCTCTTGCTGGGTTCAGAGTGGCACAACAAATCTGTGCTGGATGGAGGAACTGAAGCAGATTGTGCCAGTCTGACTTAGTCACCAACTGCACCATGAGACTTCCTCCTTTGCTGCTCCTCAGAGATAGGATGCCTGCCAAATACAAATAATACCATCTTGTTCAAGGTTGGTCTTAATGTTTCCATTTTAGTGATAGATGAGTGTTCTCTCCTCCCTTCACAACACACATTGCCAGTGTCAACAAGTCTTGGCTTACTGTTCTGCTTTTCCCCACTGTTCACTCTTCTTTGCCCCCAAGGACTTTCACGCTGCTTTCCTCCCTTGGACTTTGCTGAGTACCTTCTGGCCATTATTCTGCTCTGGTAACACTCAGAACCACTTGAATTCACCTTTCCAGAGCTTTAGAGGCAAGTTCCTTTACTAGGTTTCCTGGCTTTAAGTAAGTATACTAAAGTTTTCCAGCAGAGATGTATTAAATTAGCATGTATGTAATCAGTAGCTAGCACCATGTGTGTCTGCAGCTTGTTCCTGTGGTATGCTCAGAGCTGATCTAAGTGATCAATTTGGTCAAGACAGAATTTATTCTGCCTCTCTAACAGCAAGTTGGAGCACACTTCGGTGCCCACTGATGTCACTGAAAAGCTACTGGATGGCATCTGTAAACATCTACAGCCTAACTCCTGATATGTGCCCTGCTGACAACAGGACCACTGGCTTCATGTTTCTTTTGCTTCCAAATTCCTTTATCCTAGGACTGAATTTCTTTAATAAAACAGAAAGGAATGTAAGGTGCTATGATTTAGTACTTTAGAAGAGATCTACCTCATCCTGAAGGCTCTTTTACAGCTTTGGAGGAGGAAGGTGTTGCACAGCAATATGCCTAAATATTGGCTACCCCTCTCATTCTTCCTAATAGCAGTCTAGAAGATGTAGGGTAGGATATCTGCACTGGAGGTGTTGTAGGCAGCTCATGCTGATATTTCAATGAAATCTTCGATGGCTACCATGAGGTATTCTGTCTTATTTACCCTGTGGCAAGGCAAGCCCTACTAAAGCAAAGCACTGGGGAGAAGTGGACTGCCAGATCAGTGAACAAAAGTGAACAGCCTGTACAGGCAAGCTCTTTTTCATGATGCTAACTTAAGTTTTGCCAGGGGTGAGATTTCTAAGTAGGGGTGATTTTCATCATTACTGAAATAAGGCCACTCTCAAAATACTCAAATAAAAGAATGACATCTAAGCATTACACTGAAACCAACTACTGGGCCAGTCAAACGCTTTTAAAAGAAAATTCGACACCACCTACCTGCCTGCTAGGCTAAGCCACTTTCTATTCAAAGACCACTAGTCCTGTGTGGCTCTCGATGAGACCAACACACCTGACTGCAGGTGGCTGAATTACCATGTTTAGAAATTGGTGGTTAAGGATCCTGAAATAACACAGAACTAAGTGCAGAGCAGACAGAATCTCAAGTGAGCAGCTCTCAAACACACATAGTTTAGTATTCCTTCCTATCAAACCCCAAAATATACATAAAATAGTAGAAATCTGTTCTTTTTCCTCCTTTTCAAACTCATATTTTTTTTATGGTATTTTCAGAACTCAACTCCTTCTCAAGATTGAAAACAGCAGGAAGATGACTTGATTGGTAAGGTCATATCTTTAGGTTGTTTTACAGCCTTGTTTCACTTAAACATTTGTCAGTATGGTATATGCATTAATTTAGCTAGAATTTTCTCTTTTTTTTGGAAATACCTTTTAAGTCTGCCTAGAATCACAGAAAAAAAATAAAATTAATCTGGCAATTCAGAGATCCACATCTTCTGCAGAAACTTACAGTTCCAAGATCTGTGAGTTGTATTAGTAAGAAGTCTTCTAGGACTACAGGGCAAACCAAAAGGTGATGTAGTCTTAGATTATTTAGAACATCTATACACAAAGAGACAATAATTTTTCTTCTTACATCAGCAATGGCAAGCATCCTAGTTATCTCCTCCTAGTATATAAATCTGGATTTTTGGATAATTTCTACTTGGAGGCATGCATACTGGTGCCGTATCGAAAAAACCCTCCTGTCTGCAAGACCGAGGGACTCATCTTTCCTAAGAAACCTCGTACACTTTTCAAAGTAGCTCAAGTCCTGCTTGCATAGCACTTGCATATTGGAGTGATACCACTGAAATACACACAATGACTCCTGTGATTAGTTCTGCTCAGCACAACAGAGAACACCAAAATTTATTATTAGGCTATCTGTTCTGATTAGATATAAATTAAATGCACTTTGGTTGATGATCTCCTCTCTTTCCCATGTACACAGAGAAAAATCAAACAGAGAACTAAATTGTAAAAACTGTCAACAAAACTTATTAAAAAATATGTACAATAATGAGCGGTCTCTTTTCTGGCCATTACATCAAGACTTGTGCCAGTCCACTGCTGAGTTAAAATAAATGTAAAATGTTAGAGCGAGAATTAAAGAGGTAAGCCTTCACAGCAGTGCTTGATTATCAACCTATCGTGATCTAAAGCACACAAGTTACTTCTGCTGAGTCAATGTAGTTTTAAAAATAATGGATTCTTTTTTAAAAAAAGATTCCCTACGTCTTCAAGGCTGTTGGGGTTAGCAGGGACTATTTTTAGGCATCACTGAAAAGGAGGAAATCTTACTTTGCTCTCCCACTGTTTGCTGCTGGCAAGAGTAGCTTGCAGGTTTTCTGTAAAATCTCTGTCATCTCTTGACAAAACTGGAATTATCAACAGGGGACAATTGCATGGCAGCAAGATAAATCAGTGCTATTACAGGATGACTTGGAATGATGAAAAATTTGATTGACTGTGCTGCTGGACTGTAGCAGCCAGTTTGGCTACGAGTAGTGTCTTTCTATTCCTCTCTTCCACATCCTGAAAGCAAAGCAAGTAACAAGTTCTTGTCCCTGGTGTAACATTCTTTGTTATATATCAGTAACCAAAATTGTTACTTGTTTTGTGACTGACTCACATAGAGCTCTCTGCCATTTTCATTTTCTTTAGGAGGAGATGCCTTTAGACTGACATCATGGTACAATTTGACCACTCCACTCCAGGAGGAACACAGCCCCGGGATTCCGAGGACCAGCCTAAAACTGATGAGTTTTAGCACTCTCATCAAGGTTTTGCCTTCTGCAGTTCCTGAGTTTGGACCCTAACCATGATGTTCATATAAGCAATGAATACTGCTGAGGTGACACGAATCACAAAGCAGGACCACTGTGCTCTGCACCAGAAGGGACACACACCCTGCCACGTTCACCTTTCACGGGTGCCCTGTGGCTCTGGGAACACACAGATGCTCCAAACGGGCTGTGGCATCAGAGATGCACCATACCCTGTTTGCCAGCAGTAATAATGCAGAGGCAGTGATGAGGACACCAGACCAAGGGCATGATCTGAAAGGATCTGGACTCAGGCCCAGGTGTCTGCTCCTGCAGGAGATCATGACAAAATGCACGCATTTCTTTACAATCACAAGAACTACACACTGTGATTATCTTTAGGCAGCCCACTGCTGCCAACTGCAACAACCTCTGGGCTTTTGGTGCAAGAAAGCTTTTAAATCATAGCTCGGGCAAACTTCTAGAACAAGTAGCAACTAAGCTCTGGTGTTTAAGTTTAAAATCTTACAATTAGCTATGGGGCTTTCCTATACTTACCACATTACAAATCTGTCAATTATCCCTCTAACTGAAAAAAAAACCAACAAACTCACAACCTCAAACTTCGTTCATTTACTAGTATTCAGTAACAGCTAACAAAATTAGAAAGGTGTCTGTTTCATTCTTTGTTGAAATCTGACAGGAAAGTGCTTTATAAACCAAAAAAATCTGACACACATCCAGCAATTGTTTATTTTACCAAGCCAATGATAAACATTAATGGTCAGAACTGTACACCTGATACACTTGATATTTACTCCACCAAAGACATTCATTGTTTGAAGTTCCTTGCTTATACCTTAAATACATAATACAAACTCAAAGCCTTGAAATTCACCAGGTTAGAACCTTCAGCAATGAAAACTGTTATTGAGATTGGTGCAAAGCTCAGTCTGGAGCAGATCCCCAGGACTTCTGAATGATGGAAATCCTGCATGCAGAGGTGGGTTGAGACATAATTTCATGCATGAAAAAGCAGAACTTAGTTTTAGATTCACTTGTACCTTTTCAGTACCATTAGAAATTATAATAATAATTCCATTTGTTGTTGAAAATAGGACTTATGATATTCTAAGCATAACCGCAAACATTGTGTTGCTGTTTGAGATAGAGTGATTTGAGGAGGGGATTTTAAAAAGTAAGTTGGGAAGTGAGAACAAAGGAATTCACTTGTGAAACAACTGTGAATAGACTTTCTACTCTTCTATTAAATATTTAACTGGGTTATAATAGCATTTAAAGGCAAAAAAATTCAAGACCAACTATTAACATATAAATATAATCCAACTCCTCATTGCAGTCACAAAGCATCAGAGGTGTTCCTAATTCAAGCCTTTGCCTATTTGCTCTATGCAACAAAGCAACTGGTGCTGTAGAATTGAGAGGTTCCATGGGCATTCTGTACCTCTTTGCAGCTGAGAGCTTGAACAGACAACAAAGAGCCTTGCACCAGGGAGACCCCCCTTTCTGAAAGTTGAGAGGAGCTCCTGTTGGCCAAATGGCTTAATTCCACTCTACAAAAGGTAAGTATAGGGAGGGAGAGAGAAGGTCCCTTGTGAGGGCACAGAGAGAGTCAGGAGAGAAGCCTGATTGATCTACAGTCCTTCCTTTCTCTGTGGCTAGTGCATTTTAACCCCTTGTGTTGAATACACAGACTGTAAATTAGTTTGCTTGCAGAGCAAGGATCTTCCAGCCACAGCACTGCTCAGCACCATGCTGAACTACCTGATGCAGAGGTGATAACCTTGTGGTGCTGCCAGAAACTGGGACATGCTTCCCTCATAGGGCATTCAAGGCTTTAGCTCCAGCACGTTCTGGCACATCCCAGCCAGCTGAAAGCCAGGGGTTGTGCTGTGGCTGGTTGTGCTGAGGCAAGGGTGCAACACAGCAAAACTCACACCTTGACTCCGCTGTGCCAGTGATCCATCCACATGAGGAAAGACAGGCTCTGCAAAGCCTTTCCAGTGCTTTCACACAGGACAGTGGCAAACACAAGCAGGGGAACAGAGCTGCATCTCTCAACCTGAGCATACTGACTCTGCAGTCCTTCAGGAAGTATCTACTGGAGCTGGGATAAATCTGGGATAACTCACACCTTTGCCAGAAAAGGGTAGAAACTGGGAACACCACACCTTGATGAGGGGCTCCAAAGGTAGCATGAAACACCACCATCCCTTGCAGTGGCTTCTGTCACGCACCAGGCAGAAAATCTAGTGTAAAGTTAGAACCTTATTAACTTTTATGGCAAAGCACTTGCAGAGGCATTTTTGTAGGGATCTAGAAAATCTATTTTTGTTTTTGTTTTCAAGTCTGTTTAATTACCTTGGTGAGGCTCACAAATAAAGAAACGTTCTGCAGCTATCCTGAAAGTCTTTCCTTCGCTTCTAAGATCCGTGGGTGCATGTCTTTTATAAATGGGAACTCATTCAAATCTTTTCACCATTTCCCCCACTTTTGGGGTTTTTTTTATATCCATTTCTTTCTCACAGGTGTCAGAATACAATGACAGCTTTGATCTTACTGGAGATAACCGTATGTGGGTAGATTTTTTTTCTTGAAATGCAGACTGGGAGTGGATCCAGAGGTCAAGGCAGAAGGTTACATATATTTGAAAACCTTGCTTAAAGAAAATCCCTTTTTATGGCTTCTAATATGCCTCTGAATGTGAGTCTTGAAATACCTAGCTGTGAATGCTGCTCTCTGTATCATGATATTCCAAGTCTTAAGAAAACTGAAGTTCAAAGAGAAGGGAAGACTAGGAGAGTTGGGTTTGTAGCTATAGAACAAGCACTTTCTTTGCCACATCAAAAGCTTTGATAAAAGCAGTCCACCAATTCAGGATAAGAGCATAATATTTGATGTATTAATTTGACAGTGGACTAGCATTAATATGAAGATCTCCTTTTTCACCCCATTACAAGATTGCTTTTGTTCATCGCAGAGAGTTTTAAACACCCAAACTACAGCTAATCAAAGTTCTGGTTTATATGAAGGTCATGTGTGCCCTCTGAGGTCTGATTTTCACACGCTTTTTTGAAACCAGTGAATTCTTAAGTAGCAAAACCTGTCAGAATTTTGCAAAGTCCTCAAAAAAGGCATCTATGCTCCACAAACTTTTGAAAATCCTGGATGTTTATTGCAACATGTATGGATTCTGCAAGTTACCAATACCAAGGATGCATAAATGAATGAGTGTTTTCATACTAAGAATGAATGCCATGACCTTTACTGTATTGAAGTACTGAAGGTGGGAAATGATTTTATTAAAGTATTCTAGTTTTCTGGAGGACACCAAGTCAAAATGTAGAAAGAATGTACAATTTCTTGCTTTTACATTTTTGCAACTAAGAACAGCAAAAAGCAATGGTTTGTAGTTGTGGGGTTTTTTAAGAGACAAAATAAATGAGGTCCATAAAAGCAGCCCACTTAGATGGGGGAAGACATAGTTCCAGGAGCCTGGGCTGAACTCTTATTGCAAATGATAACATATGTGAGGTAGTGACACACGATTTCTCCTTAAGAGACCACTCCTGAACTCCTGCCAAAAATCCCTCTATATGCCACTTAGTGCTTCAAGACAAGAAAAATAATGACAGGTCTGTAAAATCTGCTGGAATTGACAGTTCTTATTGTTCTGAAAAGTTTTCGTGACGCACAGGAATTTTCAGATTAGCACTGCACAATGTTGAACAAAATGGGTGTCAGGCAAATCAATGGGCTTTTCACGATTCACTCGTCTTTGTTTTACTGCTGTTCCATTTTTATTCCGTGCTTGGTGTTGCTTTTGTTGCTTGCTATTTGAGATGTGAGTGTGCATGTGCTGAACAGGGAGCAAAAGCTTTCTGTGACTTGGCATGATGTTCCATGTAAGCCCAGTCCTAGGAGGGAGAAACTTTGCTTAAAAATGTTTTGGTTTTTGTTTGAGTGTTTTGTTTGGTTGGGGTTTTTTTGGGGGGGTGGGGGGCGTGTTTTCTGGATTTGGGGGGAGGTGTTTGTTTTTTTTAATACACAAAAATAAGGAACTTGTTTTCAGTGGTTAGTCCCACTTGGAGTTATGACTCTCTTCAATTCATTTGGATGTCAACATATCAAGCCAACTTTTTACACCTGTGTGTAAAAATTTGTACCTTCTCACTTGACATGGGGTGAAAACAAAATACAATTGAGGCAAAACTGAAGACCGGTGGCTCTAGCATCTATTTACCTAGAACATGAATGACCACAAGGTTTTTGAAAATTGATGGAAGGTTGAGATCCAGGGAAACAATGAAATATTCAAATTTAGTGTCTCTTGTCACATATAAAGCTCAGATCAGAATTTCTCCTCTATGCTTCCAGTATAGACTAACATATGGGAATGAGGCTCTGCAAGCAGACAAAGGAAAACCCATTAAGCTCAATGCCCATAGAAACAAATCAAAACCTGTGGAATGCCTATTCCACTTAGGTTTTCAACATTGCTGTCACCGAGGCAAATAGAGAGAAAAAATAACTTGCTGCCTTTGTGAAAATCTTACTCTTCTGAGAAAAATATAAGCATAAGACTGAAGATCGAATCTTGCCTGGTGGCATCTCGTGTAAGTCAGTGGAGGTATGCCAATTTGGTCTGGCACCAAGCATTTTAGAAGACATATGAGCCCATCAAACCAAGTGTTTTCCAATGCAACCAATTAAAGCTACCCCAAGATAGCAATTTTCAGCTTCTGCATCCTCCCAACTGCTGCCAGCACGCCACAGCTCTCACTGAAGCCTACTCACTCCTCTGTTGCTGGAACTCTTAGAGCCTGGGAATCTGAAATGCCTCTCCCACATAGATCATCCCCAAGCACTAACGACGAGCAACTGTTCTCTGCAACATTAGGTCAAAAATCTAATGCAAGCATGGCTTTGACTGGAACACGAGTTTTTCTACCTCAGGCACTACTGTGGTCTGAAGCCCCCAGGCAGACTGATCCAATGCTTAGCAGTTATAGGCTCTCTCACCCTTCCCTTTATCTGCTAATGCACAGGGATAGACAAGCAAAAAAACCCTTTCAAACAAGGCTATGGGAGACAGAGGAACTCTATCACATATCTGCCTAACATTAGCAACTAAACTTGAGAGGTTTATGTTATCAGAACTATATCCCTGGAGTGCTAACAAGAACTAAAATATCATCTTAAGAGTTGCAGTGACCTTAAAAGACAATGTTCTCCTAGGCTTTCCCATTAGCAATCAGAAAATAAAGCAGAAAATAGTAGGTATGGTATTAAAAGCTCTCAAAGGTGCAATGGAGCTTTATTTTGATGCATCCCAAAGCTGTTTAAAATGACCAGCCTGGAGCCAGGAACAAGCCATGCTCAGATGTGCAGAAGTCCAAGCTTTCTCACTGCTTTTTATGGAATTTCTCAGCCTAGATCAAAGCATCCACCTCCAAGATGGGGAGTGGGCACATCTTTTTGCCTAGACTGCCATACATGATGGGATTTTCAGCTACACCAGTGATAAGAAAATACAAATGAATGATACTGGACGCTGGGGAAAGTGACATAGCAGCTAAATATCTGCTTCATTAAAAAAAAAAAAAATAATTCTTGGCACTTTCATCACCAATAAACAAAATAAGTATTGCCATAAGAGCTAACAGTTATCTCTTTTTTGCATACCTTAGAAAAATTATGTTGTTTTTAAGTCCAGTGCCATAGGATGGCTGGGGCCATCATTTCAATAAAAGACAACCCAAACACCAATGGGAAACACAGGGAAGCCTGACTTATATCTCTGTCTTTAGAGAAAGCAATAATTCAAGCTTAATAAGGGGTCCTCCTGTATTTGTGATACATCGAGTTCAACACCCAAAACTACACAGAGGAGCTTTACACAGCTTTCACCCACAGCCACTCTCCCTGTATCAGTGCACTGAATTCTACGTTCCATATTTTTTTTAATTGATATTGATCCAATAGTTCTTGAAAACACTGACAATTCTTTCTGGCATCAACTCTGAGGCAATGCTGATTCCTTTATCCAAAGGGATAAGCTCCACACACACGCACACACCTTCCTGCTACAACTTACAAGGCAGTATCTCAAAAGCAAAGATGACCAGTTAAACCATATCTAAAAATAATTCATACCCTCAGCCTGAGATACCCAGGCAGCATCTCCTAATGCTGGGAAATGAAGCTGTATGTTAAGTTCTAAAATGAATACACTACACCAAAAATGGATCCCTAAAAACCAGCCAGCTTCATATGGTGTTTGCACCTAGTTTGGTTACTATAAAATTCCTGATACACACGACTAGCTCAGGCACAAGGTGAAAATATAAAAAGTTTTTAACAATCTTTTTTTTCCTATTTCTGTGCTTTCCCCCATGTATTTTCACAAACCAGATAAGATGACTACAGTCTCTGAGAGGGTTAAGCAGTCATCAGAGAGCTCCGTGCTGCAAAGCTCCCTGTCTAACAGCAAATACCTGATAAAACATGAACAATGCTGAGCCAAATTCATGGCTGGTGTAACTGAAGTAACCCCAGAGTGTCACAGAGGGATAGATTTGCACACACACAACCCTCCCCCTTCTAAATATACCATTTCTGCTTTACAGAATCAAAAGCAGAGTCCCAACAGGCAAAGGAATCAACTTCCAACACATGCCCCTCAATGGTGAAAAAGGAAACTCCCCACACTTCTCATGTACTCACGGGTTTCATAAACAAACAGCAAAGCTTTTGAATTAAACATGTTTTTAAAAGCCTTCTCCAAAGAACAAATTAATTTTGGGGGAAAAAAAAAGAATAAAGAACATGAAGGGTAGGAAAAGCAATGACTATTTTTTTTTCTTTGCTGAACACAGTGATGAACCACAAGCAACTCGTGTTTTCTTGGCTCATAGTCTGAACTAGCATTTGACCACTGTAATAACATACCTGTTATTATTATACCGACACCACAAATGCTGGTGACTATTTGTGAGCACCTCAGACTTTTTTGCCTGCAATATTCTGCTCCGTGTAGTTTGCTTTCCTTTTCAAACACAGAGGTGATGCCCCGGAGAACACAGCATCCTTCCACAGACTAATCTTAATTAGGCTAAAAAAAACACACCCAAGGCAATGCAAAAAGCTGACTAGTTTGCCCAGTGCCTGGAACCATTAGGAAAAGCACATCTCCGCTACATGCAAAACAAAACCGAGCAATCCTTCACGCTATTTACAGTTGTAACTAATTTGTTTTTTTTTATTTTTGCTATTCCTCGACACCGTTTACTGATCTATGCCCAGGAAAAGCACATCTCCACTACATGCAAAACAAATCCGAGAGATCCTTCACGCTATTTACAGTTGTAACTAATTTGGGTTGGTTTTTTTTTGCTATTCCTCGACACCGTTCACTGATCTATGCCCAGGCTAAAAGAGCAGGATAAAGTCCAGGGTTTTACTTACAGAGATCTCGTAGCTCCATCATTCCCGATGACAAATTCGCCTCCCACACGACAGCGAGCGGATGACTTAATGCTGCTTTTTGCGGCAGGCACAGTGCGCACGGGCAGCGGCAGCAGCAGCAGCAGATGGTCCCTGGCGAGGCTCTCCAAGGAGCCCCGTCCCCGCTGCATCCATGGGAGAGGAGCAGCCCGCTCCTTGGCACACCTTTGCCCGCTCGGGGATGAGGAGCGTGTAGCTTTGCTTATGTGGCGGGTGCCCGTCGGGCTCCCATTGGCACAGGCAGGCGGCAGCATCCAATGGCAGCCCAATCCCGTGGCAGGGAAACTCCTGCCCATTAATTTAGCATCTTAGGAGACCATATTCCCGGGGAAGAGCGCCGCTTCCCTCGCATCCTACCACCCAGCGGGGCGGCGGGTAAATAAAGTGTGATTTATTCACCATCCCCGGGGCTCCCCCGCCCTCCGCCTGCTCGCCTTGTCCCCGAGCCCGGCGCTCACCCAGAGGAATCGCTGGGGGGACCCGGCACCCCCGGTCCACCTTGGCGGGGGATGCGCCGGAGCTCCACAATCACTCGCTCCATCGCCATGGAAACAGCCTGGATGCAGCGGGCTGGATTTGTGTAGCACATCTGCTGCCAGGCTCAGAATCAACTGCAATTGCATCTTTTTTTCCCCGCTCTCTGCTCTCACTGCTTATTTGATTGTGAGTTTGCTTTCTCTTTTGGTAAATGCTGGGAATGTACACGCAGACGGAGCTGTGTGCATGTTGACTTTCTCCCTGAGCAAACACACCACAACACATGTCTGTACATGCACATATGTACCCCGGGAGTATTCACTTGTGTGGATTCATATGCTAAGGAGGTACATTCTCTGTGTACCCAAATCATAGAATCACAGAATGGTTTGGGTTGGAAGGGGACTTAAAGATCCTCCAGTTACAACCACACTGCCGTGGGCAGGGACACCTTTTACTAGACCAGGTTCCTCAGAGCCCTGTCCAACCTGGCCTTGAACACTGCCAGGGATGGGGCATCCACAGCTTCTCTGGGCAATGGGTTCCAGTGCCTCGTTACCCTCACAGTAAAGAATTTCTTCCTAATATCTAATCTAAACCAACCCTCTGTCACTTTAAGGCCATTGCCCCTTGTCCTGCTTACATCCCCTTGTAAAAAGTCCCTTTCTACCTCTCTTGTAGCCCCCCCTTTAGGTCCTGGCAGGTGCTCTAACCTCTCCCTGGAGCCTTCACTTCTCCAGGCTGAACAACCACAACTTTCTCAAGCTTGTTTTCATAGGAGAGGGGCTCCAGCCCTCTGATCACATTCTTGGTCCTCCTTTGGTTTTGCTTCAACAAATAATATGCCTTATCTGCATTTCAAGTTTGAGTAACAGACCAGCAGAAGACAAGACTACTGCCAAAATGCTATATTTTGCTTTCCAGTTCCATGACTTGTATCTCTCCAAAACAAGGTGAAAATCTGAGACAGCTACTATGAAACTTCCAAAACTGCATCTGGCACCCTCAGAGAGTGACCTGAATCTTCATGCAACTAATTCTACACTGGATGTTCCCTGTTCCGTCCAAGGTCTGATGAAACAAATCACCAGGAAAACTTCATGCACGAAAGGGTTGTTAGCCATTGACAAAAACTCTATCCTACCCTCTGACAATACAAGGAAGGAGAGATGATTAGAAGAAAGAAGGCAACACTGGAGAGAGAGGAAAGATTCCTAAGACACCAATGCAAAGGTATTTGACAGCTGGGGGCAATTTCTGAGTGCTCCTGAGGCTGCTCTGGGACAACTGAAAAAGTCTTTCATTCTTTTCATGTTTCTGTTACTGAAACTGCAACATGAGGAGAAAAGTCAAATGCATGCATTTATATTAAAAAGATAAGGTCAGACAGACCATGAGACACTCACATTCTATTAGTATGGTGTTAGGAAAAAATTTCAGATGGACAAAATGAGGATACATTGCTTTTCCATGAACTCTTAATTTATTTAACTATAAGAAGAACAAACAGTGCAAGCTCTTCTGACACCCCCACCCCCCCAGTATTTCTAGTGTACTAATAACAGAAACCCACTGTATTTGGCATAGTAGACAGCAGCATTTTAAAATGCACCATGATAGAGCCTGGCAGGTAGTTACATGGACCTCCTTGTACAACTCCTTGCTAAATGTCTTCTACCTGAGCTTAATACAGAGCCCAGGAAGGTCTTTGAAGCCTGTTGGTCTAGTGCTCAGGACCAAGGCCAAGAACTGAGAGCTGCACCAGAAATTTGGCTTTTCAGGGCATCTGTCATTCAATTATAATTCTTTACAGAGAAATGAGCTTCTGAGAGAACTGTGTTTTTAATGGCTCAGGATGCCATGAGGGTTCACTTCTTGCAATGCTGTACTTCTTCTGTCTTTGCCTTTAGAGCAGCACCATCGCTATATCGACACCCTGAGCTTGCCAGCTTTTGTGGTCATCCTTTCAGTTCTGAAATATTAAACCACGGAAAGATATTCAATGTGTATGTTAAGGGTAGGGGGGCTAATTAAAAAGCCTAGATTTGCTGACAGAACTTGCTGGGGAAAAAATCAATCTGTCTAGTTCCTTCCCTTTCCCATCCCTCCTTCCACCTAAGTCACACAGGGGAGAAGTGATCTGAGAGTGCAGAGCATACTCTGTCATTTTTGTGGGAATGTTCCAGTGTTATATTTTCTAGCTGTTATTGTCAAGTCTTATGGACTGGAAGCTTTGTCAATACGTAGAGCTTAAAACAGTCATGCAAATCATAAATATTTAAATGATACTGGACAATGAAAACCAAATGTCACGTTCCTAGTGGGTCTCTACACTGAATTTTTTTAAAAGCCAGTATTAAATTGAAGAGGTTCCCAATTAAATAAATTGTTCCTTTCTGTTGTGTGATACAGAGTACAAAACTCCCCATTAGGCTGTGCTTTGTTAAACAAAGCCCCAGTGCAAGAAAACATAATGATTATCAGTGCAACTTTGATGTATCTGGAGAAACCTTCCCTTGTCCCAGTTTCCAAATCTCCCCATCTGCATTTCACTTGCTGACAGAGAGAAGACTGTCCCAGATTAGGGCAACCAGTCAAGAACTCAGAAGATCCATTTTTAAGGTCTTTTTCTGTCATAGGTAGGGAGCAGAAGTGACAGAGATCTCTTGTTTCCGATGGCAGCAGGTGTTAGATTTAATATTAAGAAATCTC
Source organism: Xenops minutus (assembly GCA_035221455.1). Classification (NCBI taxonomy): domain Eukaryota; kingdom Metazoa; phylum Chordata; class Aves; order Passeriformes; family Furnariidae; genus Xenops; species Xenops minutus. Next base: position 46,529,402 of record JAWWEE010000074.1, read on the forward strand.
ACCTTTGTCACTTTCTTTTCTCAGTAGTCTCCCCTGGAAATTGCATTTCTTTTCCTCACAAGGTTGTGTGGTGAGAATAAACACACTAAGAATTTCTTTGCACTCTAAAGCAGGACAGGCCACAGATACCTACGAAAGCTTGTAGGGGGGATCAAAAATTCAAGGCTAGAAAAATCCAGGCAATTTCAAAGCAACATAATAAACGAGATTTGTGGGGAAAAAAAGAAAAAAGAAAAAAAAAGTCTTCTAAGGCAGCAGGATAAAATGATGCTGTTCAGCCAAAAGGATAAAAGATTTCTAGGAAGGCTTCACAGGGAAGCTGCTACTTGTCAATCTGACAGCAGCTCTCAGCAGTATGCTGTCATGGGCTAAGACCTGTTTGCGTGTGGGAGCTGAGGAACAATCAGCAGTGATATAATACTTACTCATCCTTCTACATCGTGGGTTTTTCTTTTTTCGCCTAGATACCTAAGGAGGAAGATGGTTAACCTACTAACACTTCCCAAGTCATGGACTTGCTGACTCCTTTTCCAGTGCCATAAATTACCTGCTGATTCTCAGTAAACTTTCCAGCCCTTTGAAAAGTCCATTTGCAGAAGCAGCTGATTTGCACCAGGAACAGCTAGTCCTATTCATTAGTTCCCGGAACACCTACAGATTTCCCTTGTACATCTGCATTCTTGAAGTGTCACTTACGACCTAGTCTTTAGATAATAAAAACAAGTATTTCAGAGCATTTCAAGGCCACAATCAGTTTGTTTTTTTCCCAAATCCTAATATCATAAAACTTTATGCCTCTCTTATCAGAGGGCCCCTACACTGTATTTCAAATGAGATCTGAGGGATTTTATTTTTTTCCCTAATATTACTGCATCTGAAAGCAATTTTTGGATAGCAACGCATAAACACAAATTAAAATGAAAATGCTGTGCCACAGCATAACCAGCAATCTATCCTTTCTGCCATTTAAGACAGCCTTACTACAAACCACAAATATTATCTGAACAGGAACACCCAAGTGATATATAAGCTGCTGAAAACAGACAGGAAAACAGCTTTGCAAATCAGATTAGACATGACCTTCAGAAGTGATCTGCCACCATAGCACCCAGAAGGTCTCTATGAATGACAAAACCAAAGAACCTTTCGTTCTGCAAAGCATGGACAGATTTAATTTCCACCATCCAAGCACCAGTGTGTGCATTTAATGTTCACTACCTTACCCTGTACTTTGAGCACAAGGAGCATTCAAGCATCTTCCTGCACCACTGGGCAAGTTGCCCTTCTGAGGATGCAAATATATGTTAAAAGCCTTCAAGATACAGGGACGTGCATTAAAGAAAATCTCCATTTGTCTTATATAAATGAAATCAGAGCTTTATAGAATTTCATACAACAGTCCTGGACATACACAACAGCAGTCTGAATGATGACTGTCTAGGGCTGTTTAATTTGCCATTCTTCTTCATCTTCTCTGACAACTGCAGCTCTTCAGCTAAGCCAAAGGCAGCCTACAAACAATCCTGAAATTGGCTACAGGAACTGACATGAATACTTCTCAGTTTTCCTATTGCTAGAGGATTACACATAGTCTGAGTAGTGAAAGGAGACTTCCTAGTCTAGACAAGATAACTGCAGGCTCCTTTTCTACCTGCAACGTAAACTCCAAGAACATCTACAATGCCTCATCTTTGGTACAGAACCAAAATATCCCCACCTTAAAAAACAAAAAACCAAACAAAAAGAAGAAAGCTGCCACAACCACTCATAAGAAACCTAGTCTAAAAAAGGAAGAAAGAGAAACTGAGTTGCTTAGAGGAAGACTGTTTTGTCACAGTGAACAAATTTGAAGTTGGATAGATTTTGATACGTGCACAAACAACGACAAAAAAATATTTCTAACCTTGATACTGGGTACAGCAGAGCCCTGTCTGACAAACAACCTCAAGTGATGTTTAGGTTTAATGGCAGTGTCATATACAATCATAGTTAGTTTGTCTTTGGATAGCTATCATATTAAAAAAGCCCTTAAAATACACAAGCCCCCGCAGCTGTCTGCAACCTTTAAGTCTTGCCATTTTAAACATACATTGCAGTCATATAGCATGAGAGGGCACTGAAGAATTTCAAATCAGTTATAATAAATCCAGACAGTAGACAGCAAAAGGTTTCACAGTACACATCATCTAATTCAAGATTCCTTACATGGCACTCAAATACACAACTGCAAGAGGCTCAGAAATCACCATGTGAATTTTACAAATTTTAGTACTTTCAGTCTATATGAGCAGTATCTGCCAAATCTATCCCATATCCTTCATCCACATTTGCAGCCAGGATTTTCGCTGCCTCCTTTGCTCACATTGTTCAAATTCATACAATAATTTTGCATCAGAACCCTTTGCAAAATGCTAAAAAAAAATTTCAAGTCATGTCACTGTAATCTCAGTTCTCTCATTCAGTCACTTGGTCTGGAGCGCACATGGCTGGGAAAGAACAATTTCACATCACTGCAGCATTTTACCTGCAATATTCTTCCATCTTTAGCTTCTGCTCCAGCTAATGCTTTGCACAGACTGCCAAACAAGCAACAGAAGCTGGATTTATCTGCAATCCAGACTTCCATATAATGCTTGGATCTCCATAGGACAGACACTGCAGAATGTACATTGTACTAACAATGTTGAAACAAATTACACCCTGTGTGCGCTTGGTCTTGCCTCCCTTATGTGCATGCATGCTCCTCTCCATCTTACTCATTATTGCACTGTGCTTTTCCTCTTCTGGAAGATGCAAATTAAATCTCTGCTTGGTCATATGAAATGGCAACAGAATGATTTCTGTAACTTTCCTGCCTTTAACAAAACCAAAGAACTATAAGAGGGACAAAATAAAGGAAAAATTCTTCTGTCTCCATTATCTGAACTTATCTCCATGCTGTCACAGTTCACCATTTAAATAATGATGCATGATATTTTTAATATGTTAATTACATAAATAGGTACTTAGAAACTACTTAAACAGGAGATTATTTATCCCATTGACTGTAGGAACCCATGTGTCAGCACATCTGCTGCACAGGAAGATTAAATCTGTTCAGACAAAACTCATGCTCTGTCTTGCTAATGGAGAAGAGATTAGTAGTGTGGGACCTGAATTGGGGGCCTTGGGTTTTATCCAACAGGCCCTTAAGGCTGGCATAATGAACGATGCTAGCAAACATCTCTGGATTACTAAAAACCTAGTATATTCTTGCCTAGGCATTCTAGAAAAAGAAATGGGATTTTTATCTAGGAAAGTTGCCTAAGTGTGTTTTAATTTCCAAAGCTTCTGCTGTGTGTTATTTAAGAGTAACAATCAGACACCCACTGCACTGGTGTGATTATGCACCTTTAAGACCAGAATGACAATGCTGGTTGATGATGTTTAGAATGACTATACTGAAAACAACTCCATTACAGAGTTCTCTTTGCCTTGGTTCACCTTCCCAGCTGCTGCTGAAGGACCTTCAGACTATTATTTTAATAGCTGTTGATGAGGGCCTATCCACCATTTATCACATCCCCTTCCCATCACAGGCTTGCAGGGAAGGGTAAGTGTTGGAAGGCTCCAGTGGGGCAGAAAGGGATGGCCAAGACTACAGTTAATGAGGAGAACAGCAAACACAAGTCTGGTTTCCAGAGCAAGCAAGCGCACAACTAATTTTCTTGAAAAGAATGTGTTTTGTCTGCTTCCACCTCACTTTCAGGAGTGAAAGTCAAATCAACGCTCACACGAGCTGAATGAACAGCTAGAGCTGTTTACCAGGTAGTTATTTCAAATATACTCTAATAGGAGCAATTTACCGAGCAAGCACAGCTTTAGCTGGAAAGGGTAATATCCTCCACACCCTCATAAGGTAATTCAGAGCACACAAAATGAGCTACTGACCCTCCTATTCTGTGTCAGCCTCTGGCAGCACGCATCTGTTCCCATGGGCTCCAAAGCCTCTCTAAGCGGGGCTTTGCAAACATCCCCTGCTCAAAGACATTACCAGCCACTTTTTCAATCCATGCACTTGGAAATGTGCAGCCAAATATACATACCCCAAACACATGTCGCATGAACAACAGAAGCATGCCCACACACGCCCATCCTCAGCCAAATGCAATATAAATAACCTTGCTGTATAAATACACTTGCTTAAATGAAGTGTCTTGCTTAAATAAGGCTGACATAAATACTCTTCCTTTTATGCTGCCTGTTGCATCTCATGTTTAAGTCTGGGAAGTGGCAACTATGTTGGAATGACCATAGAAACTCCACTCAAAGTCAAGAGATATGAAGGACAGGGCAGCTCAGCAACATCATGTAACACATCACTGATGATTTAGTGAAAAAGATACAAGGCAGTATCACACAATTTTTTTGTGTGTTTATGTTTCTGATGTCAAGATAGATAAATATTAGTAAGACAGGCAATAAGAAATTGCAAACAATCAGAAGAGATCCTCAAGCATTAAAGCAGCATCCCACACAAAACTAAAGTTATAAAAATAAACATTATGTTCTCAGTATAAAAAAAAAAGAGGAAAAAAAGAGAAAAAAAGATAAAAAAGTATTAGAAAAGCAAAAGTCACATTTCCCTCTTTCTCTGCATTTTTGGGAGGACCCCAGACGACTGTCCATACTCCCCACTATGCTCATGCCTGTATTCATCAATATGGTTTTATGGACATTTTCTGCCTTATCCTTTTCAAAACATTTCAAGAAAGTGTTAAGGCTGTTTTCTCTGAAGATGGGTAGGAAGGACCGGCTGTCAGAAAGGACTCTCTGAACTTCCCTCCAGCAACCCTACTTCACATTCAGCCCACACACCAGGCCCAGCTCTTTCAGCGTTCTGGCTCACTTTGAATCTGCTCAGAACTTCCTTCCAGCTAATGAGTGCCTGCCTAATCGATCTTCAGAGTACATATTTCTTCAGTCTCAATCATCCACGAGCTGAAGGTGCTGTCAATACTGCAGCATGGCAATGTTTGCCATCGGAGAGACAAATCCTGCCTTGCACTCTCCCTACTGAACACTGCACTTTGCACAAGGTAGGTGGAGTGAAGAGGCAAATTTATAAAGGTCAAACAATGCAGAGGCAGTTGTGACAGTGGATACAAACTCCAAGTTTTCCTCACTCTTCATTTCCCAGTCTCTGAAGCACAAACATACATATATAATGCTAAGCCAGTAGTACTTCCACCTGTTGCATTGCTGCTTTATTCAGGGTTGGACCATTTTAATTCCATTAATGCTTTCTTTTAAAAACATTTCAGAATCGGTTTTAAAAATACAAAAATAGAGGTTTAAAAAGATTTCAGTCTTCCTTAATCATGCAGGGATATATTTTCAAAGCAGTATGCCAGGAGTATTCCACGTGACTCCCATTCATGTTAAAATTAGAGTCACCAGAATAGACCCCATATGCTGCTTTGAAAAGGTACTGCAATGTGTCCAAGGGAAATTTCTGCAGCTTAATGGTGCTTGTACAATTTTTCTGCCTGCTTTTCTTCTTTTGATTTCTGAATCTATTTTTAACCTTTTTTTTTTTTTTAATAACACTTTGTACTATCTGGAAAAATAGAAAGAAGGGATTTGCTGGTTTTCTTGATTTCTCTGTAGCCATTTTATTTTATTCAGAATGGCTTTGCTTTGTAATATGCAAGGCTCTTGGAAGCTTTTTTAAAACTCTTTTTTTAATACTGTCACTTTAGACAACTTTTCCATCCAAGCTGCAGCCCACAGTGAGGTCTGGAGTTCTGGCTGCCTTCCACACCTGAGCTGTTGTCCTATCTAGTGGTGCTCAATGTTTCTGTGTTAGCCTGGAACTAATTTTCACATCTGGGCTTTTTTTCCAGGAAGATTGAGGCATAGTCTCTCCGTGGCAATAACAGCACTGCTGCTTGTCCTGAAGACAGACACCTGTGAATGTACAGGTTTCCATATTCAAGGTCCTGTCTTACCTGTGCACCTTCTGCCCAACACAGAGCATCTCCCACCCAAAGCCAGCTGCAGTGCTGGGCTTACTGCTCAGCACTGCCCTAGCTTAGCTTGGTAAACACAGTGAGCCTTGCAAAGGCTGTGCTCACATACACACATACTGACAAATACTGGTTGATTATTAAATTTGTCATCCATGACTATAGTCTTCTTGGTCATCTGAAGAGAGAGGAAAAAAAATCTGACAGCTCCGGTTTGCTTGTAATTGCTCTCAAATTTTCTCTGCTTTTAACTCTGTGCATGAGAGATTATGCACAAGAAGACAGTGTGAATGTCATCTTTCCATTTCATCCTCACCCTTCTCATTACCGTCTCAAATTGCCACATATTTTCATTTCAGCCATTTATACAAAAAGTGTACAGAAACACTGCATCTAACCACTTAATTACTTTAACCCTTAAAGGATGTAAACAAAGGGAAAATATTTTGCTTTAATGTGGAATATGCTTCCACCATGGAGAGAAAAAAGTCTCCTTGCTAAGAGAATTGTTTATCAGGACATGAGAAAAGAAGTAACAGTGTCCTGTCACTAAAGTACTGACAAGTGAGATGCAGGCCAAGTTCCTATCTCTAAAACTAATTTCCAGGCAACATGCAGCAGGACACTGCTGTATTCTTGTTATCCAATTAAAAATCACTTAACATAACCTTTTCTCTCTCCTTTTTTACCCTTTTTATGTTCTGTCAATTTAAATGGTATTCTCCTCTGGTCATAAACCTGTGCTTAAATACTTGAAACTTTGCAGGATGGTGAAACGACAGCTTGCAAATGAAGCTACAACCTGTAAGCAACAGAGCTTCAGCTAAAACAAAGCTTTGTGTACAAGACAGGCATTTGGAAAAACCCAAAAAAACCCATCAACCAACCACAAAAGAAGAAGACCCTCAAACCCAATTCACTAGTAGCCAAACATTGCTCTGCAATTTCTATATTCGTGGCCTTCTTTAAGTATTAAGGTTCAAATATGGTAGTGAGTTAGTGTGGTTAGACAAGTCACCATGTCAGCTGAGCTGCAGGAGTAGCCAGTGGTAAATATTTAGTAAAATATACTTTTGTAAATATTAGCAAGAACAATTTGAGGAAATGGTTTCAATTTTGGAAGGAAATTTCTGAAGGAGGTTAAATGCCCCTGAGGAATAACAGTTCAGCTGTCAGAGCTAAGACAAGCTAAAAGTACTTCAAAGGGATCACCACAGTTAGTCGGGAAAGCCTGACTTCTAAAAGTGGCTATTGAATCCATCACAAGGATCTTCTGCACTTCAGTTAACATTGGAAAAAATGTATCAGACTGGCTGGTGCTGCATCTGAGTTTGTTTCAATGATGATTAATGATATGAATTACTATTTCTCTCTATTTCATAGTGGATAAAAAGGTAATTTTTACACATAAAACTACAAGTTCATTCAGGTTGCTACAAAGTTCTAGGCATCATCAAGTCCTGCAGACACAGCAGAACTAATTTCACACTTAAGTCAGGTTCCTCAGGGCAAGTCTGGGCAAATTTTGGGTTTCTTCAAGGACGAAGATTCCATAATCCCTCTGTGCAATTGATTCCAGTGCTGCACCAGCAGTAGTTGGGAGTATTTTATCCTTCCATCCTAAGAGTTTCTTTCAATGCAACTCCTGTCTTCTTCTTTCACTGTGCACTTCTGAGAATGGTATTCATTTTCTGAGCTGCTTGTTCAAATGATGGCAGGAGATACAAGTAGATCCACCCTCATGTCCCCAGCCTTTTCTAAGATGAACAAATCTAGTTCCTTCACATTGCTCTTGAGTACCACATGCTCCATCGTCCATAATCATACTGGTGGCCCTTTGCTGGACTAGCTCCATTTCACGAATCTTTCCTCATTTCTGGAGCACAGAATCAGATAGAGCCTTCCAGCTGCTGCCTCATAAAGGCCAAGGTGGGGAAATAATCCCTTCCTCTGACCTGCTAGCTCTGCTTTGGCTAATGCAGCCCAGCATGCAGTTAGTCCACATCACACAAGGGTGCACTGCTGATTCATGGCACGCATCAACTCACCGACCATCCTTACAAGCAAGAACTACAATTATATTTGTAAAACATGAAATTAGTCTTTCTGCATCCTCAGTTTGCACTGGCAACCACCCATCCTCAGCTTTTCATATCAAAGAAAATATCAAGAGAAATTAGTATTAAAGCCCTGGCCACCATAAAAATCAATACAGGATACCAAAGTGTTACTCTACTACTAAAATTGAGAAACGTCTACTAAAATCAAGAAGCGTAGAGAAGGAAATTAGAATCATCAAACTCTTTCAAATGATAATAACTAAAGCAAATTGAGCAGCTATGAAACTTCCTGTTCTCTGGAGCTTAAAAGCAACAAGGCAATAAAAAACCCCTAACCCATGCAAAGCTAAATAAGTTTTATGGAGATATTTTCTTTCTTTTCTCCTCAAGTAGAACCGCCAGTTTACAGATTTTGCCTTAGCTGGTACTTTAAAGGTTTTACACAGCAAAGGGCCATTTAGGCCATGTATATTACTGAAACCATTTTCAAGCTGCACACACACAATACCTTCCAGTTGAGGTTTAACTCCCAGATTGGTGGAGACGCTTCTTTTCTCTGAGTAAATTAAATTTTGTAGCCCGCTGTATGCAGAATTAGGCTAGATAAAAGAATATCTAGTTTTCTGCCATCATTATTAAAATGTTTTATTTACACCTTTAGTAGTGAGGGAAGACTTTTTTTGTCCCTATAGCTCAATTTTTTAAGAATAAGAAAACATGTCCGTGCATCAGTTTTGACTTTACAATTTTATCAGCAGCCTTCAGATTTCTACCACTGCTAACAATACAGAGCTGCCAATAACCTCCATCCTGGCTTCACAAACTGGCTTCTAATATTCTACAACCTGAAAGGGTCTTTTCTGATGCCTTGGTGGGACATGTGGCTGTGAAAAGTAGACAGCAAGCACCTCTAGTTGGAAAGTGAGAAAAGTCATTAACACCCTCCTAAAGACAGGTGGAAGTACTATAAGCCATGCCACTGCTCCAAGGCAAGAGGACAGGCAGAAAGAAAGTCTGGGGTCGTAAATCTGGTTGGAGTGTTGAACAGGGAGAGAAGCTAAAGGAAGGTTCGCTCAGAGAGAGAGATGCAGGAAGATTTCTACATGCAGTCACTAGTTTATATATATGCTTTTGAAAAAATCAGTTATATGACAATCAGATTATATGTAATTCATATTAAAAAAAGAAAATCATTGGGAATAAAACAGCCCTTTAACAACTTTCAGATCCCTAACTTACATGGAAATGAGTTCTTGGAAACGATCTGAAAATCTTGACAGCTATGAGATTAGATCCTTTATCTCACACATCTGATTTTACAAAAACAAGGATGTTTCATTTTTTTACTTTGTGATTTTTTATTATGATGGGCTGAGCAGTTGCTTCTGAAGAGGCTGGCAATGTACCAATAATATGATGAGATCTGTTGTTTCCTTTGGGCTCTTGGTTAAGTACAACAAAAAGGTCTAGGCAGCATTTACTCTTCAACTGCAATTTTTAAGTTCTTGCTGCTGAGGTTCTCACATCAGCAACATAACAAAGATCAGTCAGTTTCCCTACGACAGAAAACTGATGCTTGAAATCTGAAGATAGGTCTCCAGAGAGAAAAATTACCATAAAATTCAAAGCGTGTGAAAGCTGTTTCCCCAAGTGCTTCCACTCTTCTAGAAGAAAACTTGACATTCTTGCTGCAAGAATGGTTCTTGAGCATTTCAGTTTCATAGGCATGGGATGATATATTCAGTTGACAGGGCAAGGTCTTTAATTACCTACACAAATGTGTTTTTCAAGGATTCTGACACAGAATTTGGTATTTGTTCCTTCACTTCTCTCTCTGGTGTTTGGGTTCATATACTTACATGGTCTCAAATCTCTTGCCATTCCTGTGCTCAGCTTTTAAGGTGATATTCCTCAGCTTTCATATGTATTACGAGGGGCCTTGCTTCCCTGCTTGCCACGACCAATATATAAAGGTAACTTCAGGAACTGGGGTGGAGCCTCTCAATAAATTATCTTTCAGTCATCAATAAATCTACAAGATTTTTTGCATGCTATTCAAATCCTCAATCCTAGAGGTGAAAGGGCAAAGAAAAAAAGAGCCTTACCACCTTCCATCCTCCAGTAAGCTATTTAGCTCTCAGCAGAAAAGTGGCAGAACCCAAGTTCACATGTCTCAGCTTCACTATTATCCCAAGTAACAACTGCCCCTGCTGTGGTCTCAAGGCCAAGTATTTCGTAGTGCAAAACCCAACACTTCCTTCAGAAAGTATGGGCTAAACCTCTCACCTCACATCCTCCTCCAGTTTTCCACTCATCCAGTTCCCATTAGAAATCCAATGCCCAGGTTAATCTGTGATCAACTAAGAAAGCTTTTCAGGTTGGCTCTGCTCTAGCTTACCTAAAGCTGGTGCCCAAGGCAACCCACAGAGCACCAGCAGAGGTGTGTAGGTCTGTTGGCCCAGGGGGCATGGTGTTGACATGGCTTGAAATAGCTGGTGTGGGTAAAGGAGAGCCCACCCACCCCCATGCCCAGCTCCAGCAGCCCTCCCCTCCCATGTGCCTCTATCACAGCCACCCCTAATACACACACTGGTGCATCGGGCAGCAGGATCAGCTTGTCAGATGCTGGGCAGTTACCTCATGAGCTAAAAATAGAGACAGGCAGTAGCCAGACTGACTGGCAAACGCCTCTTTAATGGTGACTGACGTATTCAACAAGACAATACATGAGATGTGAACTGCAAACAATGAAGGACATTTGTATAAGGACAGATGAGACAAAAGCAACAAAGCACCCTGGCTTTGCTTATGAGACACGTATGAAAGATTTCTGCTGCTCTTTTCAACCACGGTGCTATTTAGATTACAATTACTTAAAGTGAACCAACAATAATACAAGCTCTTCTGCTACTCCAAGAGAGGCTATAAAAATCTCATTGTCAGCTGCATCATTCATCACGATAACCTCATTTCAACTGAAACAAAACCTCCAAGACATCACCTCTCCCCCCTTCCTTCCCTTTTTTATTTGCCTATAATAAGGTCTGTAGTCTGGGGAGCTCTCAGGCTGAATTCCATGCATTGTAATTCACAAAATGAAAATCTGGTATTATATGCCCACTGACATTCACATCAGCAGCAATTCATGCAGCAAAAAGCCATATGCCATGCACCTCTGATTTAACTGTACTACAAAAACATACCCTAGAAAGAAGAAACAAAAATACAGAGACAAGAGTGGTTCCCGGGATCTGATTATTATCCACACTTTTAGACAGATATGACAGGGGCAATGTCACAAAATATGCTGTTTTGGTGACAGTTCCAGTTAGCTTATATTATTTCCCTTAGTGAGTAACACACGCTACATGGAAGTGAGGCAATTTTTTTTCCAGTGCAAAAGGTTTCTATGAAGTAGAAAAAAGCTGTTAGCACAGATAACCCACACTCAATATTTCTCCTCTGGATATCAGGCTTTCCACTCAATCATCTTTTTGAAGGCTGAGAAGTTGATTGGATTGATCAGCACTCACAGAGATGAAAATGAGGAGCGCTTTGAAAATATGAAGTACCAGCAGTTTTAGAAATTGCCATCTCCAGGGTGTTCCAACTACCCGTATGTGTTCTACAGTAGCACATGCACTACACCAGAAATCTGGGGGATAAAATCCACTTTGCCAATGCAGGGTAAGTTTTCCACAAATAAGAGATTCCACTGCTGAAACAAACAGCAACTTTCACCACTAGGGAAAGGATAAGACAAGTTGCTGGCCAAGGAATGGATTACACTAAAATACTCCTCTCCTTTTTTCTTTTTTTTAACAGCAGATGTTTTGTTGAGACATCCCTTCCTTGCTTTTGGCTTGAGGAAACCACCTCTTTGTTAGTGTACCCATCCTGGCATATAAATGGGCAGAAATCAAGCTTTAAAATGCTTTTCCTTTTACGACTATGCCCTCCATGAAATCATTGCTTATGTGATCACTGGAGAAGAATTGTTCAGCTATAACTAGATATGACCCTATTACTAAAGACTTTCAAAGCCTCATGGCAAAGACAGAAAATAGTAGAGATACTATTTTTAATGAAAAAAGTCTTTGAACTTGAAAAAATAGTTCATAAGCTACAAAGTGCAGAAAAAGGGCAAGTGTGGCTCCTTACTGCTTCATTATGCAGTCTAGCAACTTACATTTCACAAATTAATTTTTTTAATGTATTTGCATTCTTGACAGTGCTAGTTCAGATTGAAAATTTTTCAAAGGGAAACAAACAACTAGATTTAAAAATGCAATACTCTTGTTCAGTCCCTTTGACTTTGACAGTCCCAGCCTCTGGAGTATGAATACTTAAATCTGATTTTTACAGACTGATGCCTCAGTAAGTGGAAAGCTGCATCTTCAGTGTCTCAAACACCCCTTCTCAGGTTCCTGCAGCCAGGAGCAGCAGTCAAGGAATAAACTGTCTTTGACAAATGCAGTGGGGCACATTTGGAGATCTGACAGATGGAGATAAATGCACAGAGACAGAGAAGACCAAACAGAGCCATTCCGAAATGAGCAGCCGATGAAGGCATACATTTGGAATATCTAGGCCACAAAAAACATAGAGGGAACATTGACCAAATCCTAGAGAAAGGTCTTAAACAGCCTCTTCCTGTATCACATTATACTGCTTAAATCAGACCGTTCTTAAGGAAGGGGTTACTAATGGAATAGACCTAACAATCTTTTTGCACCCCAATTACACTCTTCTATAAAAGATTTCTGCTGTATTTGAAGAGAGTTTATTCCTTCAATTAAAAAGTATCATTTTCTGTGTAAGCTATGGAGCAGACTTGCAAAATATTAACTGCTGTAATTTTTTTATAAATTCATGCATTAGGCAATTAATGATACAATATATTTATAGCAATTATCTGTTTCCAATAAAAGTTAATAAAGTGCTATTGGCCTCAGATGTGAAAATTTGGGATTTAATTTGTGCTAATCTGCCCTAGCCTGGGGAATACTGAATTCATTCTATGTGAGAATAATTTACTTGCAGTATCCCTGACTGATATAAACAAAGCTCTCTCAAGGGAAGGTGCAATAAAGCTAACAGAGAGATGCAATCATTCCACTAGCCTGGCATTTCCCATTGGCAAAATGCAAACAGAACAGCCTTCCAAAGCTTCTTCCAAAAGAAGTTAAATCCATCTACTTCAGACCCGTAGGAAAACAATAACGCTTTGGAGGGCATCTGTGAAGAGCTGTTTACCATCCCTTCTCCTTCTTCTTTCATTGAATTAAAAAGGAGGTGACCGACAGATTTACAGACTGACCAAAGGATTTTACTTTCAAGTTCATCTGCATGAATTTTTCTCCTGTCTAATGTAATGGTCTCTCCACATTCCTGAAACTATCATTTGCCATCCTTCTCCAAGCATCCCTGTGCAGTGTGGTGTGGGGAAAGAAGGGCACAGAGACTGAGGAAAGCAGCACTTTGGGGCTGGAGCTGCTGCTGCAGCTGTGGCAGGGTGACGGACGAGGCTGGAGCAAATGGCCAGGTGTCCTGGTTCTGCTTCTGCCCCTGCAGCTGCTTCACTGCCAAGGCACGTCAGCTCTGACTGCCTTTCCCTCCTTCCAGTGAAATGTGGTTTATCAAAGCTTGGACAAGCTTGCAAGAGGAGAAAAGTGCAGAATATTGTTAGTGCCACTAGAGGGGATCACTTGAGCGTGCTGGGGACCTGCTGCTGCTCCTCCGAGAGCGTGGCAAAGCCCTGCCACTTCCAGTGCCTCGAGCTGCAGGGCAAGGACTAGCATTAGGACAACAAGGTTGCAGCCAGGGTGGCATTTTGGGCAGGATCTGCTCACAGTCTGCTCCAGAAGTCTCCCCGATTTGCAGAGGACTCACCAAAGCTGGTGCCAGCTCCTCTGCCCCATTGCTGCTCTGACGCTTTCAGAATGACCCCTAGACCTTTGCTGCCTCATGGGACAACACATTACCTAATGATGGTGTTGGCCCACAACACATGTTTTCACACAAACCACCACTCACACAAGTATGGTCCTTAAGAGCCTGCCCTTGAACACTTAGTCACATTTTGAACCTAGCCTTACACAATTATTCATCCTACAGCTGCTCAGATCAGCTGAGAGAAACCTGAGGCACGGCATTTCCAAACTGCAATCGAGTAAGGAAATAGTATTTTTCATTTTTATGTTATGCTTAGTTACCTTTTCTGTTATCTTGTCAGCGAGCAACGAAAAATGTTTGCAGGGTCTGAGCATGAGCCATAAACATCTTTCGTTGTTATCAAATGCCTCAGTGTTTGCCTTGCTATTTAATTACAGGACTCACGTAGAGCATTTATTGTTTGCATCTGTTGCTGCTGTGAACAATGTCTACTCTTCTGATTACCACACAGGCAGTCTGTTATGTGTATACCTGTCAATGACATGTACTGCCACCTTGCTGAGCAGACCCCACTGCTGCAGGGGCTGAAATAGCCACATACCACAGGGGCAGCTCCTCAAGGATAGCCAGGTCTGCTGCTGTGAAATCAATGCTAGCTGAATGCTGAAACCAGACGTTTTTGAGAATATATTTCTTCATACAGAATATTTTTTCATTATTATTATATTCTGATGTATTCTTATTAAAATATCTTCTTCTTACAAAATAAAATTTCATAAAGCATTTAAAAGCCCATGTTTTGTACTAGGATGGTATCAAACACATGTCCAGAGGGCAAATTAACAAGATGTCTCTATAATGAGAAAAATGCATTGGTAGCATCATCAGCCAACCCTGTCCCACTTTCTTATTATTCTCCTTAAACCTGTAGTTTTAGTGAATGCATCAAGTTTTGATTTCAAGTGCCATACACCACAGTACTTTCAATGATTTTCAGTTCTGGCACCTCCTACTTAACCTTCGCCATGCTGAAATGATAATCTTAGTCATTTTTGGCCATCTAAAAACCTAAAATCATGCTAATATACTAATAAAAACAGCCACATTGTGCCCATTTTCCATAATGCAGCTTCAACACAAAATTTCCTCTTTTTCCTTCCACACTGGGACTGGAAGCTGTTATTTTTGTTCTTAATGTGCTTTTTTAAGAAGGCACTACGCTAAGTACAGAATTAGCAAATTGTTCATACTGTTCTGCAGGTCTGATAAGACAAGCTGTGGCTGGCCCTGCAATTAAAATAATACATTTGCTCACCCTTGCTCCTATTAGCATGTGAACTTCAAATGTACAAAAAGCAGCTGATTGAAATCTTGTCCCCTACATAATGTCCTACTTGCTGCCTCCTTGTATTCCAAGAAGCAGTATGTGTATTTTACAAGAAGATCACTAAAATGATAGTGATCTCAATTTAAATTCCCAACTAGGGAAACCCGGGTGCATTTACTTAAGAACAACTAGTGGGGATCAACCAAAAATTTTCCTTTGGGAGGTATGCTTTCATTTGGTCCCCTGGGAGGAATTTTACTGTGGGGCAGGTACTTTCAATTCCATCATGTCAAAAATAAACAATAAACCCCAAACCAACTGAGGTACATTCTTAGTCTGTGTGGCAGCAGAGCCTGATTACCCTGAGCAGAACGTGGGTGGTCCCTATGTGAGCGAAAACTGACTGATGGGCACCTATTTAAATGGGTATAGTGATGCTGGAGTGTGAAATAACTCAGTCCAGCTTTCTTGCAGTCAGCACCGACTCAAAAAATCAATACAGAATGCTTTCTTCTGCTGCAATAAAACATGTAGAATTATGTAAAGCTTAGAGACTAGATTCTATTTTCAAAGACATAAACCATGCTCTCTGCTCACAAATGACTGTGGAGGACAGAACTTATAAAGTGTCCTTTGATCATCTGTAGGCTCATATAAAAACAAAAAGGTTTCAATGGAATTGTTGCCACTTGCATGTCTATCTACAACTGCATCTTAATTTCTCTAAGAAACTCACGAGACATGAATTATGTATGTCTTAAAATGCTACAAAGGCATAATATAAGCTTAGCTGCCTGTCTGAATTATTCTATTCAGACATCTACTAGTTTATACAGAGATTGCAAAGAAAAAATTTTAGGTCTGACAGTATCATACTATCACCACAAGAGATCAAAGGAGTTTTTCTAATGCAAGAGCTGACAAAATGTCTCTTGTAATGAATAAGAATTGGACAAAGCATGAGATCATAAATGTTTCACTAAAACACCATAAAATTCTTCCAACTATGAGCAAAGTGCTGGTTTAATTATTTTTGAAACTTTAAAAAGGAACAAATCTATATGAAATCTCCACAATATGAACTGAAGAACCATGATGGCACAGTATGCCATTTTGTCATCAAAAGAAAGTCTTAATATATGCCTCAAAAACCCCTTGAGAACAGCCGCTAAAACCTGAGGGGAAATATTCAATCACCTCACCTCTTTCAGTGCCTTTCATTCCCCAATGCAAAAGATGAGGAAATAAATTTCTGTATGTGCACACCTCCTACAGACCGGCAGTGTACCAGCAATTGTGATTAATCAAAAGTTTGAAACTAAGCTAAAAGCTCCTTTTCTTCAATTATGATTAAAGATCAAAGCAAGTGGTCTAGATTTTTGGCAGAATCTCCAGGTCTCAAGACTTACCATGCAATATAGTGAGTGTCCAATTTTGTTTTGGAGGTTTTGGGGGAAGAAGGGAGGCAGGAAGGAATAAAACAAACGATCACATCAGCCAGGTGGGTAGTAAAGCATAAAAAAGTGGTGTTTCATATATTACCATGACAATCAAGTTATTGAAAGTGAAAAATAGTAACACAACGAGAAGATAAAAGATTTTGTTTTTCAAAGCAATAAAGCTACTGCATCTTGTGATGCCTGCTCTTTATCATGTTCACTTAGAAAAGCATGGGCTGAATGCTCCCTGGGTTCATGTGGCCCTTGCCTAGCAAGTCCTCAAAAGTGACTGCACAGAAACAGGTACCCTTAGCACGCAGGAGCGATGCAGATAGATTACCAACATGCTGGGACCACCAAAGCCTCTTGCCAGGTAAGGATTACAAATGGTGGTGCTCAGTTTGGTGGAGCCGTCGGCACTGGCAGCTGTCACCCACCCAGCAGATGGGCAAACCTTGGGTACCACTCCATAACATCTCATCCCCCACAAACCCTGAAGTGCTTCACATGCCCACACAACAACACAGTTTGCTTCACTCACAGATCCCTTTAGACGTTTATCAGCTGAGTAATGCACATCACCACCACATGTCATTCGAAGTGGATAAAAGCACAAAAAAACTCCTTATGACCCTAAGAAGGGATTTAGATAAACAGAACTTAATTACAGGATTGTTAGAAATGAGGGACACAAGAGTTTAGCATTCCCTCCCCTTTATGGAAGCAGTTACAAAATCAAGAGTGATTTCTGCAGGCAGAGATCCTGGGTTAAGGATCACACACCACAGTGCCATCACCAGACACAAACCCTGACTGCCCAATGGCAAATGCTTCAGATTTGCCCCACAGAGTTGCCTGTATCTTCCATAACACATTCAGTAAGACCTACTGCCAATCTTGCCGAACCTGAAAGAACTGATGGGTGAAGTCACAGGATTTTCAGTAACAGAAGACATAAATAACAGACAGGTCAGATCAGAGAAAAAACTACCTGGTCTTCCATAAACCTCCACAACAATACCTAAGACTGCAAAGTAAGTTTATTTGGGTTTTGGGGTTTTTTTAGGGTGATCTGGGCTGTTGCCAGAAAAGGAACCATTCTTCTTCTGAATTCCCTAGGATTACTAATAATATTTCAACTCAAGTTGTGGGAAATTATGTAGACAAATCCTTCTTCTGCTGAGACAGAAGGCCTGTAACAGGCAGTTGTTAATACATTTATTTAAAACAATCACATATTATAAAGCAGTTTTTAAAATGTTGCTTTTTTAAGCTCTTGATTTTAGCAACCCTACACTGTTCAGTGAGTTATCATGCTATTGCTCCTTCTGTGCTCCTGGATCATTAGGTGAGAGAAGCGTGTCGGAAATTTCATGCAAGAACAAGCCTCTAGGTCATCTAGCTACAACAGCATGCATTTTGGACTTCCTTTCTCTCTTTAGCCAAGGCTCTGGTACTGCTGCCAACTAACTTGCCTGAAAGAACTCAACAAAGGTTATTCCTCACCATGACCTAAGAATTCACCTTCACTCTGCAGAAGAAAATGGACATTGAGACCACTTCAATAACAGACAGTTCCAATTAGAAGTTAGGCATGATCATTCTCACTAACTCTCACATAGCATTTGAGTCTGGTGACTTCAGAGCACTTGTATAGCACGTGCTGACACAAAGCAGCAGTCACTTTTCATTCTCAGCCAAGAGTTCTGTAACCAACATCTCCCAGGGAGGGGCTCGAGATCCATTCAGAGAATCCCAACAATGATAAGGATGCCAGCTGGCCACAAAAGCATGAGTTTGTCATTCTTACAAAATGCCAGAGATGTTGTTCAGCCTCATGGTAAGTCAGGCAGTGAAAACAGGATGTTTAGGGACCATTAAGACAGACCTGTTCTTTACAGGTTTTTTGACAGTGGGGAGACTGGCTGAAGTTTCCAGAATTCTTACCACAAAAACAGTGCAATGCTGGGGAGTATTTTGGTTGGATTTTTATTTGATTGGTTTGGGTTTGTCTGGGGGGCTTTTTTGTTTTTTTGGTTTGTTTCTTTGTGTTAGCAGGCTAAACTGCACAGCACTCTATCATGATTGTGTCCACTCTTGAATATTTCATCCCGTTAGTGCTCACATGAAATGAGAGGGATGCACAGAATTATCACTGCAGTACTCTCTCTGCATTATTTACAACCTTGGAGGCTGCAGCACTTCAGCATAATATTGCTAACATAAAAAGGCAGAATTTCCCCTCAAGCCAGGATTTTAGTCTCATAGTCTGCAGTGCAACATGACTGGAGATCTTCTATGAACCTCCCTTATGCCTCCCATTCCCTACCCACCACTTCTAAATGCTGGCATTCTGAGACAAAGAGTCTGAACAGATAAAACTCCACAGCATTCAGCAGAATGGGAATTAGTAAATCCCTGTGCCTCTAGGGAAGAATATATGGCCTTGTTGCACCATTCTACCCAGTTATTCCCACCCCACCCTTTTTCTTGCCTTGTTAAAGTCCTCTGAAGTTGCCCTCATTTCCTTCCATGTCTTGTTCAAGAGCTGAATGCAGATACAGAAGAACTCCTCAAACGATCTGTCATGGGTGAAGAACATGGGATGGAAATCGTTGCAGGTCTCACTGGCTAAAAACAGAAAAACAAGGGAGCGTGGAATAAGACATGTACAGGCAGCAGCTACAAAAAATAAACATAAAATATAATCAGCTACAAAATTTATAAAACGGTGTTACTGAGTGAAATCCCAGTTCTTGGAGCAAAGGATGTCTAAACATTATCGTGAAAAGCCAGCTTTGGTCTACGGTCTTAAAGAAAACAAAACACAGTACAGACCCTGTCTGTAAGAGACCAACTGCAAGAACAAGAGGAAGCAACTACCTGTTTGCCTGAATTGTCTCTCAGTGTTTCTGTTTGTGCCAAGTTTTGCTGCTCAGACCGGGACACAGAGAAAAAGGCAAAAAGAACAAGTCTCCTCATCAAAACAACGGCCTTTCCCTCTGCTAAGAGCACGGTCTTGCCTGCTGAGAACCAAACACCAGACCCCATCGCTCACAAAATAGTATTAGATCAATGTACACACTGAAATGTGAAGCTCTGCTGACACAGCAGATGATGTACCATATTGTACATGGATATATCACAGAGGTAACCAGAGAAATCTAGACAGACATAAAGATGAGACTGTAACTGATTAAATTTGTTCTCTGAAAATAACTGGAAACAAAAGCAATGGATCTTCCATAATCTGTCCCCTATCTGAGACAGAAATAACAAATAGGAAACAAACAAAAAAAAATCAACCCCCCAAACTTCCTTTAATAAAATATTGGCTTTAAAGAAGAAAAAAAAAATATTGTAGTGAGGATCTCAACATGGAAAAGTGAGAGCGTGCTGTGAGTCTCTTGGAGCAAAGAATGAATTTTTAAAAACTAAGGACTGAAGCAATGCTGACCTCCAGGCACATATGGGCAACCTGGGAACATAAGTGGCTTTAGCTAAGGACTGAAAAGAATCTCTAAATCCTGCCATGACTTTCAAGGCCATCTCAATAGGTTGCTCATTTATGTTCTTAAAAAAACTAACAAAAAAACACAAGCTGATTAAGCCTTTCTTCATACACCTAGTCCCCAAATCTCTCCGCTTCTGCTTTCGCCTCTGCACGGGTGCTCCTCTGAACTCTGCCAGCAGCCACTCACATGCCTGAACAGCATCATCTCCCCTTGCTCCAGGAGCAGACAGCCACTGCTTAGGTAAGCTTCCTCCTTTGCACAAACTGCAGAATTAGCAAGCACTGGGATAAATCACCCTTTCCTGAGGCTGAATCACTGGCTGACATCTGCTTTTCTCTCAGTGGAACTGGAGAATTGGAGATGTCTTTCAGGAGAATGGGAATGGCTCAGGCAGGCTGACTCCCTGCACCAGCTGCAGACTATTGGTCCAGGTACCTCTTCTAGACACCAAAGTGCCCTTTCAGTGTGTTTAGTTACCTCTGCTGCACCAGCAGTTCTGCCACAGGAACATGAATTGTGCTTAGAATCACCTGCACCCTAAAAGGAAGATGGTTTCTGATCTTTCCTAGCATGCAGTATTCCAATTACAAAGCAAAACTCTAAAGCTTAATTGTAAATTTGAAGCTTAATCTTAACATCAGATTTACTAAGATCTAATCAATTCTTCAGCTATGTGGCAAGGATGGGAGTTAAATTTGGAGCACAGGTTTTATTCTACTCAAGTAAACTCCATTTACTTCAAAGGATTTGCAGTCAAGGGGGAATTAGTCAAAGCAGAGACCTATATTTATGAGGAACAGCTCAATCCCTTTAAAAGAATGAAATGCCTCAAGCATGCTTTTCAGAGCACCTTCAATTTCCATTCATTCCACTGGAGCTCCAAGGGCTCAGCACTTCCAATAATCAGACCTTCAGCCTGTAATAATGTCAGAGACACAACAGAACAGATTCTCAGAGGGCACTTGTCTTTAAGTCATGAAATACTGTAATGATGCGAAGAAATAAAATAACACCAAGCAGAAGAATGCAGCCAGTACCTTCACTGTATAAATCACAGCACGAAACAAGGCAATAACCCTCGACACGTACTGGCCTTTCTGATCCTCCTCAAAGCCTGAGTTTCTCACTGCTCCTGCCCATAAAAATCAATAAATCAAAATTAATGGAAAGGCTAGGGATTCTCAGGAAATTGATCACTGGTTCCAACTCATGCTCCTTATGATAATCAACCCCAAACTCTATCTACTATGTTGACTGTTCTGCATGCAAAATCAGAGATGCCATCTCCCCCCACCTTTTTTTATACGTAGGCAACATACTGTGTTTTATGCCTTTGAGTCTCAAAGTGAAAGAGCAAATATCACTCTTATTGATATAAATGGAGAAAGACCTGTTAGAAAGCAGGATCAGTGTCTTAAAGCATAAAACAAATCCTAGGAATAGTTTAAAACCAAATGATAGAGGGCTTCTTCAGAATTCCCACCAGCATCCAGATAGCAAAGAAGAAAAGCCATAGTCTACTTCAATTGTAGGTTTTTGTATGCCACAATTCAAAGTAAAAATCGTTAGGCTTCAGCTCTGGTTACATCGATGTTCTGCTCAGAGTGTTTAAATATGTAATGAAAGATCACCCTTGTCCCAATACTTTCTTTCTCCTTTTGACAGGTGAGATGAGGATGAATGAAAAGGCAATACTGTGTTACTAATGTGTTGAGACTGAAGTAAGACTGAGTTATAAACTGCTGTCTTGGCTCAATCCCTCCAGCCCCAAGTCAGCATCTCTGATACCAGAGCACTGCCTCTCTCTGCAGAGTGAGCAAATTTAGAGGCTGATCAATTGACTAATTAAAAACTTCTTGAATTTATTTTTTCACTAACTTGCAATTTGACTAGCTGTAAACTGAAACAGAGGTCAGCCTTAGAAAAATTTGGAGACCTTCTGCAGAAGAGCAGCGTGCAAAATTCCAGCCCGGAAGCCCAGCACTTTCTAACCTTCATTTTCACAAGCAGGGACTACCCAAATTTATAACCACGTAAAAACACACACATGGCTGCAATGTGGGGACACAAATCATCATGATTATTCATAATCAAGTTTTAATTATGCCTCTGTGAGATCGCCTTCTAAAGGCAAGTCACAGATGTCTGGCCTACATAAATCAGGTGAAGATCTTGTTGATTTTCCTTTCTTAGCACAATTCTTGGAGCTGTAGATCAATATGCCACCTCTGAGGGTACAAGTAGTCCTTCAAGCTTCTAGCTGATCTATAGCATGAACTTTGAGGAAGATGTTTAGTTCATTTCTCATCATAAATTGCACTGGCAATAAAAAAAAAAAAAAAGCTAATTGCTACCTGGGAGTTTAAGTGGTTCCTTCAATGTATATTTTTAGTGTCCACCCAACACAATTCTGTCTGCCAGTTGTTTCCTAAATTACAACAAAGACATTCAAGTGTCCCAGACTGTTTGAGGAGTCAACAGATTTGACATGTTCCTCTGCGGATTAGTAGAAAACAATAGGAAAAAGGAAACCAACTGTGAAAGAAGGAAAGAGTTGTACCTTCATTTTTTACCCCGTCTCTAAACACCTTTTCCCATGAGACCAATTCAAGGTCGAATTTCTTTTAGCTGTGTCAAGAACAGTTAGGTATTTGCATATTTGCATAAGTCTGTCTTGAAAGGGCACAAATTATGTGATGATGTTTCAGGAAGTGTTTGGCTTGAAGTACAGCAGAGATTTAAATTTCAAAGTTGCTGTGGTGAACTGAATAGGACAACAGGGATTTCTACACGCAAGACAAGACTCCAGGTAAGGATCAGCATGCCAGACCAGACAGCAGGCTGCTGTGTCACCTCTCTGCCCAAACCAGTATGAACTAAAGCCCACCAGTTCAACAGAAGATGGCTGATAGCTGGAAGGGGTCATCCCATTTTACCTCCACTTTACAAAGCAGGCTATGTGTAGGTATCTATAACTAGTTTCTATTGGAAAGGGGAAAAAAATTCAATTTTATCTTAAAATTTGTTTTGTAGGATACTTGGGAGTACCACTGGTAAGGTCCCCCTGCCCCCAAAGCTAAAACAGCAGTCAGAGACACAGTAATACACCTCTCTAGGCAAGGTACTTCCCTTCATCTTAAGAAAACTCTGCTTTCTGTCTGACTCTGATAAACTGCTGTGTAGATACTACTCATCCTCACCATTTCTTTCAAATATCACATGGTCATTCTGACCTCCCTTTTGAAGTCCTTGAATTCAAGAAATGAAAAAGGTTGTACTGGTATGAAAGCCATACCTAAAATGAAGGGAATGTTTGGAATTAGGAACCACCCAACCCATTATGTTCAAAATCCATCCATGATGCTATGGGGGATCAAGTTGAGGTGACTTAAAGAGTCATTTTTCTGCAGACTTAGAGCTCAGACCCCTGAACCTGGGAATGTATATGAAAGATAATTAGCTAATCACAAATGAGACACCTCATTCATGGATGTCAGCCATGTACAATTGGTCTACAAAGCAGAAGTTGAATAGATCTGATTAAGCAGATAATAAATAATAGTAATAAGGTTGCTGCATATTCTCAAATACTTCAAAAGCAGGCAGGCAGCTTAAATCAATCCTACTAATCAATCAGCTGGCAGTAATGCTGTCACACATAGAGGCAGACAGACACCTGTGCTGAGGAGTCAGCCTCTGTCTTGGGGGTGATATTAACAGATCTTGTGCACCCTGAAACTCACCAAGAAAGCATACTGAAGTTGCATGAACACAGTTTTGAGAAGAGGGAAGCAGTGATGAAGAGCCCTGGGAACCTGGTTTGCAAAGTCCCAGGGAGAGAGGGGTTCAAAAATACCTCCCTGTCTGAAAGGTACCTGTGATCCAGTTTTCAGCAAGATCTGTGCTCTCTCTTACTGAGCTGCTGCTTAATTCTGGGTGAGTCATCCCCTCAGTTGTTTTCCCCCATTTCACAGAATGGAGATGATAATATTTGATCAGAGAGGAGGCGGGTGGAAAGATCCACTGCACTTTCAGAAGTGCAGTGAGATCCCCAAATGAAGGGTGCAATATGGACCTTGGAAATATCATCTCCACTTGGCACAGCCTCCTCTGGGATTGTTATTTGCCAGTAACAGAAGAACCAAAGAGCAACTGATTCACACTAGCTCCCAGGAGAAGAAGCACTGTAATTTCTGCTTCTCCCTGAAAATGCAATACAGTAAAAATAACTGCTGCCATGACCATTTTTATACACACAGTCAAAAATTCTCTCAGAAACACATCAAGTATATAAGAAAAACCACACCTAATACCGCAGAAATACAGTGACTGCCAAGTTATCTATACTGCTGTCCCCTGTAGTCTGCTGGCAATAATTTGAACCTTTGGCTACCTTTCTGGCACATGATAGGGAAACTGTAATTTAAGGCAAGGAAGGTCATTAGCAGTGGCAGTGCAGTAATGAAATAGTAATATTGCTGCCAATCATGCAATTTTATTTCCTAGGGAAAAGTTCTCCTAGAATACTCAACTGGTATTAGAACAAAAGCCACCAAAATTCCCTAGCAATGCAGGGCTATAAGAGACCTTCAACATCTTACCTTGCCTGATCACATATTTAGTTGGAAAAAAACTATAGGAAATTGTTAAACATGCAGCAAAAACTACCAACTCAAACTCTTCACAAGAACATAAGGCACCATGTCTCTGAACCTATGAGACTTATAAAGGAGCTATAGAGGGAAACTGGAAAAAAAAGCACGCATAAAAGGCTTCCTACAGTCTGCAAGCTTTCTCAAGGCTGAGAATAAATTTTACTATGCAATGAAAAACAAGGATGCTGTGAAGCATCAGGACTAGGATGTTCATGGCATATGGAGCCCCAAACTCTTCAGTAACTTACCCAAATTCACTTTGAAGTTGACTGCTCTTGTGTCAGAAACGCATCTCCTCTCCCCAATATATCATTAAATCAAGGACCCACTATTTTAAAATCCACCTCTGTCATTGTCCCAAATAAAAGTTGGTGGAAGAAGAACCCTGACTGTTGCAGCACAAGACAATAAAGCCCCACACTCATCTCTACCAACAGATCCAGCAGGTCAGAGGTGGCAATAAGGAGACAGATGAAGAACAATATCCGGGCAGACTCGCCCTGCCATTCCAGAGCTGATGGTGAACTGAGAGAAACCAATGAAGCCAGTGGTGTCCACACAAGCAGGCTGACTTAGTAAAGATAGCTCCTTTTGCAAATCTCAGGAAATATGGAGACCTCACTGCACCTCTCCTTAGAACAGACCTGAAAACTGAAAACTGTGCACAGGAAATGCAAACAGAAAATCAAAGTGCAAAGAGGAGAGTTATCAAAAAGGCTTTTTATACGCAACAAGGAAATGAGAAAGATGACAAAGAGTCAGCATCGTGCTGATAAGGGTTCCCCATCTCTTTCAAAAGTAGCCTATTTTTATTTGTGACAAAACAGGTGCCAGTTATAAATAAATCTGAGCTGCCTCTGCAATCTGTCACAGCACAGTGTCGGGCAACAGGAAAGTACTCTGCTTCCCTCATCATCCCTCCACTACTCCTAGTATTAAAAGAAGCAGTGATCAATAACAACAGCAAAATGTAGTTTTAAAACCTAAAGGATAAATTGGAGTATCATTTTCAGAGGTGAGGGAGCACTTCATTTGAATTAGTCACGCACTTCTAGGAAAAAACTCCTTGAGAGTGGAAATGGTATGAAAAAACCAAGGGTGTGTATTTGTCATACAAAAAAAAAAGTCTTTTGGAAAAAAAAGACATAGATTGCAAGCACAGATCAGCAATTAAGCTCTGGCATATTTACAGTATCCCTGAATAACAATCTAGAATTATAAACTCATGTAGGTTGGAAAAGACCTTTAAGATCATCAGAATGTTAATTGACTAATGTGACAAATTTGTGTAGGGACTATGAAGTCCTTGTGGTCACTCCAAGTAAACATACAGAATAAGAGGGAAGTACATATATAAGGCAGAATCAACAGAAGGTTGTTTAACAAATAAACATACTATGCAAACAAGGTAACAGTGCTGCTCTGTCAGGTTCCTGTCAGGTTCCTGACATCTTGCAAAGCACACAAGGCAGTGATGGCTACATGAAAGCTTAAAAAACCTCAACCAAACCACCATATAAAAAAGCATTTTTGACAATTTCTATGCCCATTGACTGTCTACTTCAAGTCCAACAGACACAGATAGTGACAATGACAGAAGGCCAGCTAAGCTGAGTCCTATCAAGGGAAGTACTTTATCACATCTGTTACATGTTGATTCCCTGTTCCTTTACCTGTTCTATCCTTTCTTTCCTAAGCCCTAATAGAAACTAGACTTAACCCTATCTCCAGACACATCAGGAAGAATGACAGTAGCAACGGGGAGGTAGATATGCAGTATTTATAAAGAGCATCATAAAGGCAGTCACTTGCATTGTGCAATCACTCCTTTTAGCCCTACAATACCCCTTGGCACAGTTTATGGCTAAATGCTATATTCTGGTGCATTTTCCTGTAATTGTTGCAGCACCTCAGACACAGAACCCTGAGGGGTTAGAAGTTCTTGGGTGCAGAAGTGGACACTTGCTCTGTCTTTGCTTGTGCACCTCCTTGATGCTCCCTCCCACAATCAGCACACTAAGAAACTGCCTTTCATGGCAGGATTGCTGACTTTTCAAGTTTTACTGATTGTTCTGGAGAGCACCAGCTTATTGCTTCTCCTCCTGAAGGGATTCTTGCTAAAAAGTGCACATTTACCTCTAATTACTCCTTCTCTTTATTAGGAAGTTATATAGACTGTGTTACAGGTTATAACTCGTGCCTCCCCAAAGACTTCCTGTGAGATACTTCATCAAGAATATACTCTATACTATTTGAAATACAGACCACACTGTTTTGGCTCACGAGAGAGGAACTATCACTGAAAATTAATTCTGCTTTAAGTAGGCTGGCTAAGGCTCCATCTGTAAGCAAAACTTAAAGAAACCTATGAAAACCTACAGGAAAAACACTGCAAACAGTATCCTGGGAAGTCTATGGATTGCTTCATTTTCCCCCTTGTTACCCAAGCAGCTCCCATTCCGGGTTCCCTCATATAGACCTAGTAATTAAAATCAGAGAGAAACTAGGTGGTCTTTGTGTGAGACAGCTAGTGAAAAGAACACATTTTTGGGGGATGTTTGATCTTACAAGTAAGCAACATCACGACAACTGCAAGGAAAAAAAACCCAAATGAGCAGATGGAGAAACCAATAAACCAACAGTCAAGTCAGGGAGGAAAATAATCTGTTTCCTGGTACCAAGGCATTTTTCTATAAGATAAAAGGGTTACAAATGAATTGCCCATGCAGACCTGGCACAAACACTCTGTACTCACCACCAGAGGTGTCTGTGTATGAGATGCCTCCTTTGCTGCACTTTGTGAAGGCTGTTAGGCTCCTTCAGTGCCCCCTGGTGTGGTATGAGACAGGCTGGCTGCCTGATAGCTCTGCCTGATCACTCAGGCCAGCTTCCAAAGTGTAAAAGCTGTGAGGACAAATGTCCAGTTACCTAGAAAGTGAGCTAAACTCACCCAGCTCTTCTGCCATCACAGAAAATGGAACAGAACAAAAGCACTCTTAATTCCTCCACTTGCTTTGTATCATTTCCAGATATACTCAAAATGCCAAACAAGGTGACAGACTGAGACACAGGGGGAAATGACATCAATATCAATAAAATTAAAAAAAAAATAAAAAGAAAAGATTGTCTGTGATTAAGGTGAGGACATTCACTGAATCACATATCCTAGAGCAAATGGCACCTCATCTTTCATTTCAGATGTGGTTCTGAGCCACAATGAAACTACATTGCTTGCTCAAGGACCAGGATGTGCACACCTACTGGCTCTCCTTGACTTCTTTAAAATATGTGTAGTACCACTACTACTACAGCTCCACATAGGATAATCTACCTCAGCAGTAACACCTCTCCTCCCTCCCCTCCAGCATCTCTACAAACTGTGTATCTCCTTCAAAATACACATATTTATACACACATACACTAAATTGCCAAATATCATCTTTGCCTCCCATTTTGAGAAAGTAAAATGTGAGCAAGAACCCAGCCACTGGATACAACTCTGCACAGGCAAAACTCCTGTGCAGTATACCCTGGGCTGGGAACACCCCATAGCACGTCTACAGGCCACTCACTATTCCATTCTTGGTCTGCCAGGGGCAACCAGTGGTCTGTGGGGAAATGCAAATATTCCCACTCCTTGTGAGCACAGTCACTCTTGGAACCCAGCTGGACCCTTTGCTGAGGGTGAAAACAGCACCTTAGTTATCTAACCGCAACCACCCAAATTATTTTCTCCCCCTACAGATTGTCTTAATCTGTTAATTAGGTTTTGAACTATCTGGGCTAGAGTCCCAAAGTCAGTGACAGAACAAAAATAAAACTGCCGAAGCATGCTCTTTTAACACAGACCAAGCTGAGTAATTGGTACTCACGAAAAGGGAAATCACAAAAAGTGATGTGGCAGGGTGCAAGCTGCTCAGGAAACATCAACCTCAATGCTTGTTAGCCTTGTTAGTGTAGTTACCCACGATCACAGTGATAGTAACACACTGAGTAAGTGCCAGGCATGTTCAAATGGCTTTGTGAACATTAATCAATCTTTAGGACAGTAGTTAACACTGACTCTTCAGATGTCAAACTTGACCTCTTGAAAGGCAAGCAGACAATCAAGTTAATTAGGTCACAGGCTTAACAAGAGAAGCTATTTAAACAACACGGTTCCAAGTGGCACATTCAGCTCATAAGCTACTCTGGTGGAGTTTTTCATTTCATACACCACTATGAACTAAGCTGTATGACCCTACAGCTGACAGAGCATAGTTTTGGATAGGTAGGACTACAGTCATCAAAAGTTATGTTTTAGAAATGTTTAATTAGGCTGTATTATTTTTTATGTTATTGCTCTTCTTTATAGGCTGAAACATTAAACCAGCATTTCAGTCACACCACTGCAAAAAAACCTCCAGTATGCTATAACATTATATTTTAGTCTGGAAAACAGGTTGCTTGCTGAAAGGTATTTTAGAGAGTGCAAACATTTTAAAATTAATTCCTGCTCTATATCCTAGGGCATTTGCTTTGTATATTAACAGATATAATTCATTATAACTCCAAACCCTTTCATTTCTAAAGAAGCTTAGAGAATCACCCAGTTCAGGATGAGTGAAGTAGGGCAGGTTCTCTCCTCATGATGCTGAGAGATAAAAAGCCTGCAGGATGCTGGGAGGTAAAAAACCCTTGAGTATAAATGAAGTGAATACATGGGAGACTGGGAGAGGAAAGAGGCACAGACAGCACATTAAGACTTGCTGAGGTCACATCTTTGTAAAATATCAAAATCAGGACAATAGGGAGGAAATTTGGTCTAAAGTATAACGTGTCTGGTGTCAGTAAGAGCACAGTATTCCCTGGCAGCCTGTTCCATTACTTATCTGGTCTCTAGCTTTGTTGTTGTCATTGTTATTTGATATATATTTTCTCTTTTGTATTGCAAATCCATTATTTGTTTTGTCCTTGTTGACTAAAAGAATTGAATAAAGTAATTTTTACATCATGCCTTGAGGTTCCTGAAGACATATCTTTTGAATCACTTTATTCCACCCTCACCATGAGTAATTGCTTAATTTTTCCTTGAGGGGCTTATTTTCCCAAGTATAGTATCACTCTCTCCAGAAATATGTCTGTATGCATGAGGATAGCAGAATAAAGACATACAAAGTCAAAAATAATGATTCCTCAGAACGAACAACAACAACAAAAAAGGTAGGCAAAACCCTTCAGCAGAAATTTCTCTGTCGGACTCTGGCTGTATTTGAAAAAGGATCTCAGCTAGCCTTCTTAGAAATTCTCTCCTATTACTCCCATTGCAGACACTTAGCAATTTCAGACAGGAAAAATGAAAGCCATCTTGTATATACAAGACCTCTCTTTGCTCCTGCATTTCTTTTTTAAATTAGTTCTCAAAATTTAGGACTATTGCTTGGCTGGTTTTCTACAAAGCATTATCCCAGTCATGTCTCAAGAGACATTGCATATGAGGCAAGTGTACTAGCCTTGCTTTTATTAAAATCAACTGGTTCATAACACAAGCTGAACAATATAAATTCATCTGAAAAAAATACCATCATGCTCTAAAAAAGAATTTTTCAATTTTGTCTTGACTGAATCTGACCAACTGTGACATTTGTATGTAAAGGTTATTAGCATCTATTTAAAAACTGTGGAGTAATACCCAGTCTACTGTGACAAGTTACAGAAATAACATTTCCAAACCAACCATCAAGAAACAATTTAGATTTCAAACAGTTTTGAAGAAATAGCTAAATTTCTCCATTGCCAATAGGACAGGTTAGATATGTTGGTTTGAAAATTACTAAGGCAAAAGAAGCACTAGACTGACTTTATGAGAAAAATAAAAGTCAACTCCTTCACATTTAAACTTATGAAAAGCAGTAGAAACTTTTCCCATGTTAGATGAAAATTCAGCAGCCAAAACTTTTTCCCAGCAAGGAATTACAGCGAGTCCGAACTGAACTGAATTCTAAACCTCTGTGGTTCTGGTTTAGGGATTATTATTTGGATTATTTTTAAACTTGGTCCCAACCTGATTCAATATCGAGAAATATCTCTTGGGCCTGAACTGACACAAACCTAGGAAGTGCATTGCTCTTGGCAGCTCAGAGGAATGGCTCAAGTGAAAATGGAAAGACTCCGTCCCCAGCTGCAAGTTGTTGAGCATGAAGAACTAAAACCCAGTCATTGCAAATCTTTTTGCTCCTGCTCCAAGGGAAAACTTGCAGCCAGAGAGCTGCATGTACCTGCCTGTAGCTGACTCTCAACGGGGCAGAGCATGTTACTTCTCCTTTTTTATGGCTTGCTGTCTCTCACTGCCCAAATGTAGCACCAGTCCCATTCCCAGTGTGCAGCAGACAAATTTCAGCTTAAAATGGAACCGATTCAAAATAGACTCAATTGATTTCTCCTTGTGTTACCTGTTTATTTCAGAGGCCAACACCTCCTCAGACAATGTGATACAAGGGTTTCCACCTTACCCTGGGAGCTTTAACAGGAAGCTAAAATGTACTGAATCTTTTTTTTTTCCCCTTCTCATGCCTGAAAGACATGAGGGAAATTTCTTGGAAAGTAAAATCAGCAAAGTGAAGGTTTTTAAGATGTAAGTCCAAGTTCTTCACAGTACAAGTGGCATGCTCTCTGAAGCTCTACTCCCTTCTGTGCTCCAGAGCTGGCCCAAACCAGGTGGCTCTGCTGCCTGAGCAGAGGAGGGCTTTCTGCCACCAACACAGACACATGGCTGGGGACACTAAGCCAGCCAGATGAGGGCATGTTTCTGTGCCATCCCCCTGCCATGGTGCCTGGCTGGCACCCCTGAGCCCAGAGAATGGGCAGCAGTGGACCTTGCTCCTGTCACACTGACAGTGCAATCCCCCAGTTCAGTGTTTAAATAGCCACAGTTCCTTCATGCCCTCATAAAGACTTCAGGCCTCAAGCTTGAGTTTTTACAGCTACCCAAGCTTACAACTATAACAACTGCAAGAGGATCTGCTCTATATTAAACACCACCTTTCTTAAATCAGGCCCCTCCCTTCACCATAAAGTGCCTTTCCTTCTCCATCTCATGAAGTCCATCCCCGCTGTCCTACGTGTGGCCTTGCAAGAAAGGCAGATTTTTAATAAATCTGTCATGCAAGAAGAATACAAAATCAGACACAAGGATTATACTTAACAAAGAGAGGAGGGAAAAGTGAAATTGGTTATTGTCAGGGCTGATCTCAATAGCAGGCACAGCTCAGAACAAATTTTGAAAGGAAGCAAGTGTGAACATATTGAGGTGAATAGAGGCTGGAATAAATATTGCACAGGCTTACCAAGAAGAGATCAAGTCTGATTCATCTAATCTTTGACAAAAGAACGATTGTTTCTCATGTGTGAAATGTGGTGGGCTTTATCTGCACAGCAGACAGATTAGTTCTCCTGCACCTAACTTGATTTGAGAAAAATATTTTGATATAACTGTGTGTGCCAGACAGAAAATCAGTAATTCATCTGGACAAAATAGGATTTGATACAGAAATCTGTGTGGTGGGTGAGGTGCTGGCCATATAGAAATGACAAAAAGGAAAGGGAAGGTATCAAGCTAAGGGCAGTACTGTCAGAATTTCTCAAAAGTCAGTCTCAGACCCAGAGTTTTGTTAATGACTTTGGCACAAAAATGTAAGAGTACCTCCACAAAATTTCCTGGAGCCCAAAAACTGCTGATGGTATCCTAAGGGCAGATCAGAGTGTCATAAAGAAAGCACTCTGAGACCTATAGAAATCAGAATGGTTTGATACTGTATAGTATGAGACTGAAAAGATTTTGAATAATAAAAGGGATTTCTGTTCCAATCTGAGACTTCCCAGTTATAGAAAAAAGAACAGGAAAAAAAGACAACTTGCATATAGAGCCATTATTGTGAGAAAAGCCCTAAGAAAAGCAACAGTGATCCTAAAACAAACAAGGAGAAATTTCTAGCAAGGGTAGTGAAGTACAGAAAAGATGTGATAGAAGGCAGTGGTAGTTATGCAAACTGGAATAACATCTGCAGTTCTGGGCAATTATATGTGTAAGATACAGAGACTTAAATGAGCACAGGGAAGGAAGGGCTTCTAAAATGGTCAGCAAATGGAGAATGGTATTGTAATGGACTGAGATGTCTATGTTGGTTTAATCTAGCAGGATGAATGCTGAAATGAAATAATATAAATACATGGGGGAGAAGAGAGAAACAGAAAGAGAAGAGCTGTTAAATAAAGATCAAATTTGGCACTAAGATAAACAGGTTTAAACTAATTCTGATTATGTTTCCAACCTTGTGCATGAAAAGAACAGTAATTTGTATAAGGATGTAGTTCAATAAATCCAGGAATGGGAATATATGATGTGGCTACCTGCAGTTGTAACCCCTCATTGTCAGTGCTGCAGTAGTGCTGTTTTCTGCATTTATATCATTAAATCTAGGCTGGCTACTTTTAGTGTCCGGATATTATGACACTGCTGCATTAATTTTCTCTACCTTCATTTGACTAATGTTGATTTACTGAATGTACACTAAGAAAATGTCCTGACCATAAAAGGCATACACACACACAGACATAAAAATCTACCTTTCAAGAAATAGAAGTTACTCATCCTACACAATGCCAGAAATCCTTTTTATTTACACCTTTGTAATTTGTCATTGGAGAATAAACTGCACTAATGATGGCATTACATCATCCATCAGAGGAAGCATTAGAGAGCTCAGGGACAATTCAAAACATTTCAACAATCATTATGACATTGCTGTCTTATTGAACAATAATTGTGTACGCTTATAAATGTACAAAACTGGGAAACAAACCAAGAAATTTGCCCTGCACTCACACACTCTTTCTGACAGTTTCATGGCTATTATAAATATTGCATTGTTATTTTTTCTCCTTCCCCATTTTCAACTACTTTTCTCACATGAGCACCTTTGAAAGCATCAATATGTAACCTTGTGCTCTCAGGTGCAGTGGCTGGAATTTCAGGTAAACGCTACCATGCTCTCTAACATTTTGCAACAAAGCTCACATCACCTCTGTAAGGCAGCATCATGTTCAGTAGGTTTTGCTCATCATCTGTGGACCAGAAATCAGCTGGGACTGAACTGAGTCACGTTTTTCTCACTAGCATAGGAATCATACCACACAACTCAGTTTCTTTTGAGTACCAAATAGAATTAATATTTCCTTTCTTCCTCGGAGACTGATTGTTCAGATGCTCTAATATGTATCACCTGTCATGATAAATCTACCAGTATCTTAATAACAACTTTGCCCTGGGCACTCATAATTCAATTCAGTCTTGGCAGGAGGTGGAACTCTCAGCTATTCTAACAAATCGCCTCTCCGTTGCTCCAAGATGGTGTAAAACTCAACTCCATCTTACAGTCACACTGATAGAAAAAGAACAGGCAGATAAAAAGGAGGCACAATGGGTTTTATTTTTGATTGGATTACTCAGTGTTACTGAATAGATGACTGAGATTTTCCTATTAAACAGCTTATCTCTGATAAATCACCATAGAAAGTCTTAATAGTCACCTCTCATTTAAATACCCGTTTTTGAAAGTTGGTGCTTTGTTTTTTAAGTAAATCTCTACATTACATAAACGCAGGGAAGTGTTAACCCCAGCCACGTATCACATAATGATGGTGCTGCCACATCTAGCACTGAATCTACCAGAAACAAGATTCTTTAATTGTGCTGTGAATATATTGTTCACTACCTTCCAGCCTTCACCTTCCCCATGCTAAACAACATTGCTGAGGGTCATTACAGTCCTCCTGTTGCCCTAGAATTCTTGTCAAACCAAGCTAGTTCACCAATTTTCACTTTATGGAAAGTAACCTTATAAAACCAGAAATAGGAAACTTGCTTTTTAACAGAGTGTAAAAGAACACCTGCTTAGCCTGAACATTTCCAGAAAAGCCATGAGATAAACAAACTAACTCTGCTCCAAAGGCACAACCAAGAAGAGGAGTCCAATGCATGCCTATGTGATCTATCTCCCTTTTCCATTGTACACCCACATCTCCATGAGAAGTATTTTAGCTATAAATGGTTTATTGGTGAAACCAAAAACAAAACAAAAAACTTCCAGGCTTAAGGAAGAGCTTGCATAGTTAGGAGCATTTCCTTCTGATACAAGCAGAAAAATGAGTCAAGCGTTTTTGCTAAGTTTCTCATATTATTTTTTAAAAACTTTCCCCCCATTGTATCCATTAGCCTAAAAACATTACTTCTCTGATGAAACTTTGAGTCTTTTAGAATAACATAAAAAGTAGCATCTTACCTGTGGGTAATACTATAAAACCAAATAGCTGCCACTATCCTGGAATGAGTCCTTCCTGAATTTCATTGAGAAAAGCCAGAATTCCATCAGAGAGATGGAGAACTGGCTGTGCTTGATCCTTCTTCCATTTTTCATATTTTCAAATAGATTCACATGACTAAATACTGTACAACAGCTAAATATTTACCAGTGAATTTTACTTACTTTATTAATCCTATCAGCTAGTCTAGAAAAGGAGAGCAAGCTCTCAAAGGACTTACAAAGTTCAAGCATGGAAAGAAATCTCTCCTCCAAAAAGATATACAGGTCATTAAATTTAAAACAAACCCAAAAGGATCATCGACCCCAACTCTTAAGTGAATACTTTGGCTTAGCCACTCCTAATAAGCACAAGATTAAACAGGAACACAAAGAAACCCAGAGTCCTTAGCACAGATTTTGTGGTGTGAATTCAATGGGGGTGGATAAGGGAAGCAGTTAGAGGGAGGCGTGACATGTGTGTGCGTTTGGTGCGTTTTCCTTTTAAACTTTCTTCCTCCACTTTAGAAAATAGTTATTTGTATATTTACTGGATGCAAGCCATTCTTATGACTCAAGCACTCCTGCCTAAGAGATTGGAAAATAAAAAAAAACTATACTATTCTGCTGGCAGGCACAACATAATTATTCACAGAAATGGTGGATCATTGCTTGACACAGTTAAAAGAAAGATAACACCATGTGGCATGTGTGGAAACTTGTGGTCAGGGACCTGAAACATCAAAACGAATCATTTTAATGATAAAACAAGGAAAAGAGATGGTGAGAAATACTTCTCCAGTTCTACCAGCATTAATCTATCTTGAGACAGAGTATATCTTGCAAACATTTCCACAGGAATATCTTCTAATTAATTTGAAGAGCAAGCATCTAAAGCCAAAGAGACTCTTCACATAAAAACTTTATTCTCCTACATATATTGAAACAGACAAGGATGAAGTTGTCTTTGGCAACAGTGTTTGAAGAAGAGCATTACTACATTGCTTTATGTACGGGCTTTTTTGCCTCTGCATATTCAATTTTGATTAAGTATCTTGTAAAGTTTAAAGAAGATGAAGCACTCTTGCACAGACAACAGTCAAGATATTTTGAGCCCTGCATTTATTATAGTACTTTTGGAAGTCTTTCTTAAATGTGTAGGACTAATTGGTAGCAATCCAAGCTAAATTACACAGGCTTAGATTTTGGATTCACTTATTCAGATGAAGGAGAAAATTTAACTAAAACTGATGCATGGGAAGTTCCGTGATTTGGTCTGCAGAAAAAGGATGGAATTATATACAGACTCAGTAAGTAGTATCTTAGTTAACACATGAAAGAAGGTTAAAGAATATCTTCTGAGAACATCCCAGGCTGTGATCTCTGTAGAATTGGTAATTTACTTTTTAATTTTACATTATTTTTTCCCATTATATATATACACACACACCCCCCAACAAATCAATCTAATTTTTCATTTTTCAAATTTCATTTTTCTTTTCACAACCTTTTAGGTCATTTTGGAGGGGGGGGAGGGGGAAGCAAAGGAGATGTCCCTGGGCAAAAATCCCTTCACTGTTTTCACTGGTCCACATAACAGATACTGGGGGAAACTTTTGTTGTGAAATGGTTAGTTATAAACAATTCCATGATATCACAGTTAAAATATTGGAAGGGAGGAAAAAAAGGAACATTGTTTTCACAGAATACAAGCATGCAAAACAAATCTTTTTAATTGCCTGTAATTACCTAATTACCATCTGCTTAAGACTACTCATGTCAGCATTGCTGGGTTGGGGGTTTTGTTTGTTGGCTGGTTTTTTTTTGCTGTCTGAGGGGGTTTTTGTTTGGGGATTTTTTTGGTTGGTTGGTTGGTTTGGGTTTTTTTGATATTGTTGTTTTTTTAGAAATACAGGAAGAAGGAGCATCAGAAAGAGCCCAGCAGACTCAGTGACAGAAAAAAGGATGTGAGATGTCTCTGACCACTGACCTGGCCTGTGTCTGAGAAAAAGATAACAACACAAAAGCTGATGAGGGTAATTTATCAATATGTAGCCATAAGCTTGAGTTGTGTGAAGACCTTATTTATCAGAGGTTGACTTAGCCTAGAAGTCTTCCAAAAGTATACCTTCTATATAATAAAACAAAAAACCCCTCACAAAACAACCAACCACACTACAAAGCCCTGCAAAACCTATGAATATTCAGGACCTGGAATAAACATCCAAGTGGGAGACCTGCTTGCTAGATCTCATTTCCAGAAGGTGTATTTCTCATGGGAAGAGGAGAGTTGTACCTCACATCTCCCTAAAAGTCGAACCATCTCCTGAGGGACTGCACCTCAAGAGGGCAGGTCTTGAAACCTAAATGAGGTTCAACTCTATCTCACCACCCAAGAGCTAACAGGTCAGTTCTTCCTGCCTTTACTTTATCCTGTGCTGCTCAGGCTAATTCCTGTATTTGTAACAGCTCTCACCAATCTCACCAATCTGTTTGGCAGTTCAGATTTACAAGGGTGTGGCATTCCTTTGACCTTACATAAAAAATTTTCTATGGATACAAGTTAGACTGGACTCTGCTTCTCCCAAGGGAATCCACACTTTCCTCTGCGTTGCACCAAATGCAAGGGTGAAATTTCATCTTTTATGTTCCACTACATAGAAATAGGAGCAAAAAGGAGGACGTTCCAGAGACACAAGTATTTCCTGCCATCAAATGTTGAGATACATTTTCCAAGAATTATTATTTTAATCTTCACAAAATAAAAATGGCATATTTTTATAGGTGGCACTCTATGGTTGGCTGTAATACAGAGAAAGTATAAACAAAGTGATCAATGTTATATCAAGCAACTCAATAGTGTTACAGCAACTGTCACTCTACTGCACCAACATCCATCAGATAAAATAATTGATAGTGCCCCAATCAATTGGTATAAGGGAAATAAAGCCATTATATGCTGGTACTGTGCCAGAGGATCAATATCTCCTTCAGACACAAACATCTCTGCCTGGCTTTGACATTAATTACCCACAAATGTCTCCACATTGATATGCCAGTGGGACACCATTATCCTATGTCAGCATTTAATAACTTTGGTGTTTCCCATCAACCTTCACTGTGCTGACGATACCTCTCTTGACAGCCACCACTTCAGGATGTCTCTCAACTCCATCACTTCCCACACAAAACACTTGTCATATTTGTGTCCTGTTTACCTTCTTTTTTCTTTTGCTGAAAACTACATCCACGGGACCTGGAGGCTTAGGAAACTGAGCTCCTAGACAGGGTGCATGGTAAATGCCAGGAATTCCACTGGGTCATCAATTTTCCAGCCTTCCTGTGCACTTTGTATCTACCAAGGAGTCATTTGTGTCACCTACTGTCAATTTTAATTATAAATACCAGCAGTGATTGTTGGTCTGTGATTGCAGTCACATTAAGCTTTCACCTGAAGCCCAAAATAAAGAATCAGTAACATAAGAAAAATAAGCATTGTGGAAGACATTATTTTGTTTTTCAGTGAGCAATAGGATCAATGAGACTTGGCCTCTTGTGTATTTAGGTCTCCATTTAAATCTCCAAAGTCCCACAGGGATCTGTTGGTGTATAATTAAGCATCAGATCACTGCAAAGGAAGTTATCTACTGTATTCAGAAAGCTATTTTCTCTACATTTTTCATAACTTCATACACATTGGGTTGAAGCTGACTCCTGTACCCAAATTATTAGGAAGTACAAGCACAGATAGACAGCATGGTAATATCTGGTTCATTTTCTTAAGAAAACAGACTGAAAAAAACTCCCAACCAACTTTATGTTTTTCAGGGTGAAGTAAAATTTAAAAATGCAAACTCAAAAGGCTGAAATATGCAAAAGCAAAAAATCTAAAGAAAAAATAAAACCTAATGCCAACATAAAGAATTATATTCAAAAATTATGGTGTTAAAACAACTCATATCTTAAAGCAAACCAAAAAAGTAGCATGAGACTTGAGTTTGTGCTGAATATCTAAAGTAGCACCACATGGAGTGAAGTTCACTATGATATGCCAATGAACCAGGCTCAGCTGATGAAAATCATCAATCATGGAGTTGTTTCTATGGGTTGTCAGAGAGAAGTTGTAAATACAGCATCAGTGAATACCCATAGGGAAAACAGTAAGTGGTTTTACTGCAGAACACAACGGCCCCATATGGTGGTTGCTTTCTTTATCTACAAGAATCCTACCCTTCTGCATGCTGATACCCCCACAGTTCTTGCCACCTCCTATCCTACACCTTTAGTAAAACAGTGACTCTTTACTCTGAAGAGGTTTTTTTAAACTTGGAGATGGCAGAAAAAGCTACCACTTTGATAGGTAAAACCAGAGATAATTTGATATATATCATCACTGAGCTATTGAAACACACCCTGCATATTAGGAATCCCTAGTCTGTTCAAATTATTTTTGAAATTTCACAATCTGTTTAAAATACAGTAAACCCGAGGTACTCTAACATGATATAAAAATTGTTTTAAACCTTAAATTGGTTAATTGCAAATTCAAGAGACTAGTGGAATAAAACAACTCAGTGTATTGCAGGTTCTTCCCTGATTTCCTATCAGCAGGCCATTGTTTTAACAGATAAACAGGAAAGACGAATGTGCCTCTTTTTCCTTCAGATATAAGACATGTCCAGAAACATAAGAGTAAGCAGGCTGCAAACTCCATTGAGACAAGGGAAGAACTTTATGTGCAAATTCAAACAGGAAACTGCAATTTGTACCATTAAATGGGGTTGTCTCCTGCATAATTCAGATACTCCATCCCAGACATCTCAGTGACAAACACTAAATCAAACCCTAAACAACAAAAACACTACCTAAGTGTTTCAGGACTACAGGAACTGAGATTCTGTATGGTACCTCTTTTCCCAAGCCTGTAAAATAAACCCTGGCAGTTTCTATGACATTTTTTGCAATATAAGTGACAGCACGAAACAGACCCCAAGGAACATCTCATATACCACTGTTTCAAAAGGTAGATCATATGCTATAATGTTCAGCCAACTTGCTTTTAAAGTATTCATTGTATTTTTCCAGAATTCTAGACCAAGCTTTTCCAGAATCTTGGGAGGTACCTTCAATCTCATTTTATTGCTGCATGCTGTAAAATCATTAGATACATATTTGGTCTTTGACTTGCTCAGACTCTCATACCAAAAGAGAGAAGGATCAATTCATTAAAATGCATGGAAGTTGTGCAGAATTCCAAATAAATTACTGCTCAGGCCTTCTGTATTTGTATTCTATAAAAATTTAAACAATTCATTTGCTGGCTTACTTTTCATTTTTTGTAAGTGGACGATTAAAATAATTTGGGAGCAGCTCTAAAATGTCTGAGCTGACTCATTTGAACAAGCCTGAAAAAGACATGAACCACTTCTTTAATAAATATTTAAAAATAGTAATAGTTATTTGGCAAAAAGTTAACACAAAAAAACACTTAGCAAAAGTAGGCTGCATACATCCACGCTTCCCTGTCAGAAGTGTAAGTAATGAACTACAAATTTCACGAAGTCAGAAGTTCAGTGAACTAATATGCTTGTCTAGTACAGTGTTATGTTCATCTCTCACTTGCTATTTCAAATCTTCCTTAGATACAGCATTTAGAGCTCAACCTTCAGGTTTCTGCATTACTCACCCAATGCAAATCTCCCAGCATTTGTAGGAAACACAGGCTGTGCCTTTAGATTCCACACTGTGTCTACACTCACACGTCTCTCCCTCCACTTCTGTTTGTGTGCAAATGATGATACTCTCTGACACACAGCATTATGCATTTTATAGAATGAATATACTCCTGGTATGGGAAAGATGCCGAATTTTGATAGCTCCAAAGTACATGGAGGAGTAAAAAAGGCTTCTGTTCCAATGTCCGTATGCTTGAAAAAACAGTTTTCTCCTAAGTCTGCATTTGGGGCACCCCAGTGCCATTCTGGCTGCTGGAGTCCAAATGAGAAGCACTGACTCCCCAAGTCAATCTGTTGCTGCTCTACAGGGAAGTATTTCAGACCCAAGGTGTTTTCCTACAATGGCCAGAGGGCAGTGCTGCTGACTTTGCATTTGGGAAGAGGATGCTTCAGCTTTGCATCACCTTTCCTACATATGATGTACACACTCTGTGTTGATTCCTTTGCCATTACGTGTAAGCAGTTGCCCTGAGCATCCTTTTCTGTCCACATCACTACTAAATGTAGGCCATGTTGAAGACAACACCCAGTCCATCACTGTGCATCAGCTGTCAGGCACAATAACAAGTGGCAGTACCTGGCCTATAGTGGTTTATGTTGGCTTCTGGTTTAAGGTGGATTTTATTTTGTTCACTTCTTTTTGTTCCCTTGAAACATAAGATTTAACAAAATATAGCGGAAGAGCATTTGTTGGTGCAAACAGTGAAAACAATTTCTCTTAAGTTATCTTGATCCTTGTACTAAATTAGTATTAGCAAAACAGGTGATTAAGTACTGTGTTTAGTATACGAACATAAATCAAGATACATTGAGGAGTAACAGCCGTGCACAAGACTAATAATAAATTGTTGTTATTATTATTATCATCATGTTCTGTCAAGGTCTCCTACAAAACATAGGATGAAGTTAAATAACTGAAGTCAAATTTAACAATGCAGCCCAAGGGACTATCTGACAAGTGCTGTGAGTGTAGAAGACTCATGAGTTCATGGCCTGTTGTTGCAGTTTAGTATTTTCTGAACAAAGGCAAGCAATTAGCACTGATGTAATGCTCCCTCTTAAGGGTACTTCCAATAAGATGTGAGAGCAATCTCAAGTGGACTGTGATTTCATTAGAACTGAGGGTTACATTAGTCACCATCTTCCTCTTTATTTTATAAATCATCTGGAGAACCACTAGATTTGAAACCTGATTATGAATTCATGGACAATTTTTCCAATCCCTGACTGTTAGCATCGCTCAACTTCACAACAATTAATCAGATTCACTAGGTAGGATTTTGGTCATTAGACATTAATGAGAGGTGCAATTTTAAGGGCAACTCCACCTGAGCTTACTCTGCCTAATGATTGAGTGGATGGCTCTGGACTAAGACAATTTGCCTTTGCTGGAGCAAGTTCAGTTGTAGCTACACACGTCCACACAGACCATGTCTTCATGTAAAGCAGAAGGCATGCTGCAGTGGTAGCAGCTTAAAACAGCATTTTCCTAGAACCTTAGTTAAGACAGAAACAGTCAGGCAAGAGAAAAAGAAAGAAAAAAAAACTTGAAGAATACCAATGGCTTCAAGCATTTGATTTCGGTGTCTGATTTGCACCTACATTTTCCCTGCTTACTAAAATAACTGTGTATGCTTCCCCTATGTTTAAATGGAAAGGTGAATTCATGGTTTTGTCTCCTCAAGGGGCAAGTGTGTCTGCCTTAGCTTAGAGCCTCAAATAAAGAGGTCAAAGTTGTCCCAGGAGGCCTTTCAAAGAACCTAAGGACCTGTGTGCCCTGTTTAGGTTATAGTAGTGAACACAGGTTAATGAAACAATGGGAAAGGTGTGTAAGGTTTAGATGCCAGACAAGTGCCTATATTTGGCATTCCTTGGGTAATTGTTTTACAAGCCCTACAGCTTTAAAAAATATAAGCTGGCATTGAATTAGGACAAATAGACTCTAATTCTGCTTTTGTTTAAGAAACAGTCCTCCTGAACTCAACTGGACAATAAGGCAAGCTGCCTTTGCTGAGTAAGTGCTCCCAAATTTCTTTTGCCATAGAAGATTAAAAGAGATGCTTTTCACATACCAGAAAGCAAACACAGCAGCTTCGGGAAATTTGCCTAGTTAGGATAGTGCTTGGATCACAAAAAAACAACATCTATAGGAAAAGGAGATGAAATTAAGCATGAACCAGCTAAATTAGTTTTTAATATATAGGAAAAAGAATTCCTTCTGTACCTGCATTTAAAAATGCAGTATTTGCAATTGTTTCATCTTATTTTAGCTGCAGGCTTAAGTAAAGTATTCAGGGCAGTATCACCAGACAAAAAGAGCAAGTCATTACTCAGATATTTTCCTTCCAAAATGTCAAAAAAAAAAAAAAGTATTCCAAACATAATTGCAGAGTGTAGGTAGACAAATAATAGTCATAACAATTCATGGTTTTCTTTCCCCATCCTCTCTTTATCTCACCACTGAATTTGATTAACCCAAGAGAAAGGTAAAAAATAACCCCTACCATAAGCAGAATATGCCCTTTTACATCTTACCCATCCTTCCTCAGAGCTGTGATCTGAGGCCCTAAAAAACTCCAAACTTCCCAATCTAGCTTGAATCTTTCAATAACCTGTGCAGTGAGCATTAACTCATTCACACAGTTAGAAGAACATAGTTTCCTCTCACCAAATAACCTGAATCTTCAATCAATTAATTATTAGACACCACCTTGTTGGCTTTTTCTTAGTGAAATGTTTTCCCCGAATTGTTTCCTTGCATGCTGTTTTCCTTTTTGTCCTCTGAGCTTTAAGGAAGAGGAAGAGAAAGAGGGAGAGGGAGGGGGAGAGGGAGAGGAGAGGAAAAACCCCACTTAATTCAAGGCAAAAATCTAACACAAGATCCCCAACACATCCCCATAATCTTTTGCACAGAATCTCCATTCTCAGAGACCCTTGTCTCCCCAAGTGACTTGTTGTATTGAGATCTCCTTCTAACTCCAGTTTCCAAAGACACATTTCCTCTGCATGACATCACATCTAGTCTCTACACTAGTTTTCTTCTACATCCTTGTCCTTTCAGACCTGATCCAAGTGACATTCCAGTTGCCTGGAATGGAGTC
Organism: Xenops minutus; assembly: GCA_035221455.1. NCBI lineage: Eukaryota > Metazoa > Chordata > Aves > Passeriformes > Furnariidae > Xenops > Xenops minutus. The sequence continues at coordinate 46,573,474 of JAWWEE010000074.1, forward strand.
AAGGCACTTCCAAAGACCAAGTCTTTGCTGACAGGGCCCTGTGCAATCCCACTACATTGACAGTCGTATAAAAATCAGTAAAGGCGAGGGCAAACTTTTTATTCTAATACCAGTACCACTGGAATGGTATTAGAATGGAACCAGGCTCCTAAGAGCAGAGAAAAGCACATGTGACCTCTTTCCACTGTGCATCACCATAAAGTCTAGCCACAATGTCATTCTTCAAGAGTTTAGTTATACTGGCTGTGTTGAGGGGTTACTGCTTAGATGTTAGCTCTGCTGTGGTCAGCTGTCACCTACAAGATCTCAGTAACAATACTGACCTCTATTTAAATACATCTGTGAATGTAATGATATAAAATGCTTTCCATAATAGTAGCAATCATAGTAGTAACAACAATGAATATTATATTACTTTATCTCAATGCAGTCCTGCTTATGGTAACTTGATTTATCCATCCTAAGAAAAAGAAGAACTGGATGAGGGTGGAAAATTTCACAAAAAAAACCCCCAATCAACCAACCCACCCACCAACCCACCCAACAGATTTTAACTGGGAAATAAATGAAAACCTTAAATATATTCCAACAACACAGATATTCACCACAAAAAACACCAACTGTGAAGAAACATTGTTGGTCACTTCAAAGACCACTGACATGGGTCCCAAAAAGCCCTGTTGTTCAGGATGGTGACTCTGTGTCATCATTCTATATGTAACATGAAACAGAGAGAGCCTTGTGCAATAGAGGAACCAGAAGGCATGCACAGACATCAGTCTGGAACATGGACAACTCCAGCCTCAAGCATTTACAATGACAACCTCAATACTCTCCAGGGGTTGCTGAGCTTTGTTTAAGCTCTACCCACACCTGGCCTCCTCTCCCTTGGCACTAACAATTCATAAAATACTGGGAGAGTTACTGCCCTGGCCCTGAGTTACTCTGGAGTAACTGGGTTAGAGGGTGCTAAGGTGTATCTTGATAAAAACCCTAAGAAAAAAAGACAAAAACTCCTCTGATTAATAACCTGGAATATTTAATCACAAACATTAAAGGCTTCCAAAAAGGCAGAAGTGCTAGGACTTATTACAAGAACGTTTAGGCAAATGTAACCTTCATTACACCTCTCATAAATGTGCTTCAATTCAGTGAAAGATGGACTAGAAGCAGCCCCCCAACCACCAAGATTTAATTTAAAGAATCTTTTGTGACACCTGCCTCAGCAACATCTGGCTCCTGCACCAAGTGCCAACTCCAGGCAGGCTATAAACCTGCCAATTAGAAGTCATATACTGAAAAATTCAATTTCATTAGTGGAATGGAAGTTGTGCGCTCAAGCTGGCAAACCTACATCATTTAATAAATCAGCATGAGCCTAGCAGCATTCCATGCTAGGAAGACTCAACACATTTTCACACAAAATAGCTCTTCCCCTTTGCCATCTTAGCCACATTTGCATTAGTTACTGATCCAGCTGTGCCACTGTCACACCTGCTCCTCTCTGTTCTTCTGAGTGACACAGATCAACCTGATATCTGCTCCTACCATCACAAAATCTGTAATTTCTTTCCTTTTCTAGACACATGCATCTATCTACTCAAATCCATTTTCATTCAACATGAAAGCTAAACTGGTTCACCAGAAATATTTTATCTCAAAGCCAACTGACCAACACACACTGATAAACAGGATGACTTTAAAAGCAGGAAAGAAAGACCAAAAACCCCTTAAAAATCCAACTTCTTTGTATTGTTACATGCAGTCAGCATCCATTTACATCATACACCTAATACCCTTTTTCTGTTCTCCTTGTAGTCCTTCTTCCTTGTAACACAGTGCTCCTACAGTTACTTGGGATTTTCCCATCTGTCCCATCTGTGGAGGCTGCACTCCCCCCTAGTCAAGATGAAATGAGATACTGATAGGCTCATGCATTTTCCTTGAAAGTGATCTCTCAGCACAAAGATTTCAATTTGGTACAATAGTGATATTTCACCTCCAGAGGTAATGACTTCATCATATGTAATACTGCCACTGTTATATTTTTCCTGGATGAAAAAAAATTACACTCAAATCTAATGTGTTTCAAAGAGACTGTCAGTCTCTCCAGAGAAGAAAAATCTCTACTGAATCTCTACCAAGTGCATTAATCTTGGTTTTCTAAAGTTAATTTGTGGGGCTCTGCCTGGGAGGTAAACAGTAGCCAAGGCCCTGTTTCCTGAGAAGGTGATTCAGCACTCTGAAAACTGAGCCCCCCTGGTCTAGTCACTGCTAGACAAAGCCTCAGCCACTGCCTAATTCCTAGCTGGTTTTGCTGTGATGTATCCATGTCTAGTACACTTAAAAGACATTCCCTAGTGTACATAACTTTTAAGTTTCTATTTGAAAAAAATAAATATAGCTTCCAGCACATGCGACTGCAGATAAAATCTTCTCAAGGAAGTTGACTGTAACCCACTGCAGAGCTGCCAGAAGCACGATTACACAATATGAACATGTTGCAGCTAAAACAGAACTGACAGCCGTCATTTTCATTTCAGACACAAAGGGGACACAGAAGAGACCTACATCTTTTGTAGAAGTAGGTCCCATGCATGTCATACCTTTTTAATTTCTTTTCCGAGCACAGTAATATCAATGAACATATCCTTGATCTGACCTTAGAAATTCAAAGTTTAATGTATGATGGATCAAAGAGCTTTCAATTAAAAAAGATAACACATCTGTGAGAAATGGGAGTAGGCTGTTCATCAGCATTAAAGGTTTGTCACTAAATAGATTCATTTACATCTTAATAACATGATCAGCTTTTTATACATTCACCAAAATGAGACCAGCTATACATTCTTAAGACCACAGGATTGAAAACACCATCAATCTGTTCCAAGTGAATGGCACTCTTGAGATTTCCGATAGGGCTGTAATAAAAGTCTGTGGCACTTTGAGAAATGCAGGTGGTAAAGGGGAAAAAGCTGCAGCCTTGCTCCTGGGAATTCTCAAATCATAGCTCACATCAACTCTGAAATGTCTAAGTAATAAAACAGAAGTCAGAAAACAGAAGTCCTATTGCTGTATCATTCTTTTCATTTCTCAGACAGGAGTGCAAAGAATGAGAAATGAACACTTTCTCCCCCAGTTCTCAGAAGGATCTTTCCATTGCAATAAAATGGACGCTGCCACAGCAGATCCTGTAATACGGCTTGTCTGGATGGAAATACTGCAAGACTCAGGACAATAGAACAAATATTTCTCTGAAACACTCTGTATGGAGGGTTTCACTCCATACTAAGCAGGGCACAACTTGAAAACTGGATGAAAAACTGTGATACATAAGCACAAGCCAAGCAAATCTTGCTTTGCTTCGCATCAGGGCTCAGATATAATAAATAAGAACCATCATTCCTGGAGCTTAAATGAGCAAATTTCTCATCATTCATAGATAGCTGTTATTTGAGGGAGAGGACTTAGACCGTTCCAGACAAATTTCTGAGTGCATGCAACTTACTTTTCTTTTCCTGAAGCTCTAATTTTTCTACTCCTACCTGAAGTCTAATGGGAATCAACACTGACTAGAACTGGAAACCTTTGTGCACATGTGCAAACACAGAAGTCAGATTACCTTGCAAGACATGGGAGCAGATGGGCTCCCACTAATGAGATGACTACCCTTCAAAATGAATGCTTGATAAAAAGGAAATAAACCAGGCTTGCTCTACATGCTAATTTTTTTCCCCAATACAACGATACCAGAAGGATTTTTTTTTCCTTTTTTTTTTTTAAAGAATGGCTATCTTAGAAATTGTAAGTTGTAGCATTCTCTGAAACTGGCAGTGGGATGCAGTTCTGGCCTCCTCTTCTGCCTTCTGACATGTTTGGGGATCCGGGAAGGTATATTTTTTTTTTATAAAGGTATATTTTTTTTTACTAATTGCTACAGGGAAGCAGCATTCTGTGAATCAGACCTAAAGGGTGATATAGGACTCATACAGAAGGCTTGGAAACAAGCTTGAATCATGTCTCAGCTCAGTTAAATACAAGGAAAAATCCTCGAAAATTTATTGGGGACATACCTTTTCTCAAGTAGCATCTGTATTTTAAACCTTGCTGCTTATGCCTTCTTTGCTTAAGCTTTAGTTCAGCTGGAAGAAAAACAGTTTTGTCACCTCACTTTTAACCCATTTGCTGACCTGTGGTCTTTCCTGTGAAACTGATACTGGAAGCACATGCAGGACAGCAAATCTTCACAGTTGGTCACTATGTATAGCAAGCTGTGGAAGTGGACAGAATTAAGGTACAAACTTCTCTTAGCTACAAAACCTGATTATAGCCACGTCTGTAAAAAGCAGCCTATGCTGGGGGAGGTCAAGAGAATTTGGGCACAAAGAGTGTAGAAACAGACTCTAACCCACATCCTCTTATACCCTGGTACAATCCCATTGTATATGAACTCATCATATGAAATGTAAATATTTCCTCCACTGGGGCAGCTTAGCCTAGTCAGAATGAGCCTGTATAGTAATTTTTTCCTGCCTTCTCATAAGGACAAGAGGCATTTTATTTTCGCTTGGATTTTTTTTGTTCTTCAAAAATAATACATATGTCTTGCTTAACCCTGCTGGGATCAGAAATACTTCAAGAAATGTACACTGTAATTCAACTCCTTATGCAACTTATGGTTTTTGAATGGGTAAGCTCTATAAATCAGGAAAAAAATCCTGGGGAAGTTTCCTGCAACCCTGAGTTTCACAGGAAGTGATAATTAACATCCCAGTAAATCAGCTGTTATGTCCTGGCACGTTTTGCATCCATACAGTTGCTGTGCATACTCTGCTGTGCAAGGTGAGGGGACATCTGATCCTTTCTCCAGCCTCCACAACTGTGCCAATGCTCCAGCAAGGCACCTTGTGAACACTGTCCCCTGCTGTACTAAATGAAATCCAATCTCCAATAAAACACACACTTGTGTGCCTGTCCATGCATGTGAAGATTTACTTTCCATTAATACTTGTGCAGTAATCTGGATTTTGCAGAAGTTCATTTAATGAGAAAACAAAAGGAACATACACACACACACTGCAGGGGAAGTTTTAAACTGGAATGAATAATATAAGACAGTAACTGTGACAGATTTAGGAAAGCATCTACAAAAACATCTAAAAATTCAAAATTTGGCAGTGGCATGGAAAAACACTTTTAATTCAAAATGAATAGGTATATGAAAATATATCTAATCACTTCAAGCTGTCACCACCCACCCCTGGAATCTGGGGGTGGAAAAGAGGAGGAAAGGAACTGTTGATGATGGAAATGCTCTGTTATTTGTTCATTGTCAGTGAGCAGGGACAGAAATAGCTCTTCCAGTGTGCCAAGATGTGCAAATTTGTCTGTCCGAGGGTCAACTCAGATTTTCAAAGCAAAGTAATGACAAGATGCTGCTGCTACTGCAGCTGACTGGGTACTTCAAAGGATATAATTCCATGAGACTTTAAATCCTAACTCTCATGAAGGTTCCTGAAAATTTCAGCCTAATGCATCCATCATTACCTAAGGCCTCATCTACCTAATCCAGAAGTTCCAACAAATGGAGGTTTTTCTAATTTTGCAACATATTTGGTGTCATCTTGAAACTCCATGTACAGAGATCAAAAGAATTATACTTTGGTGGTTTATTTCTAAAAGCTCACTTTGATAAGTGCAGAGAAAACAATAAAAACAAACAAACAAACAAAAAAAAAACAACAAACCAAACAACCCCCCCCCAAACAGATGTCAAAAGGCGTTAAATAAGAGTTCTTGAGATTTTTAAATCAGTCTTGGTATGTCCATTCCTAATTTAAAAATAGAAAGAGACCACCTCTTCTCCTTGATCCCCGTTGCCTGATAAAGAGAACACTTTTTAAATACACTAATTTTTATCCACTTTCAGGTGCAGAGATTGGATCAGCTTTATGTCCTCACTTGAGCAAACAAAACCAGGCCTTTAAGGCATCAAATCATCTCTGTACAACACCACATGCCTATCTCTTCATGACCACCATGGGAGACACTGCTGCAAACCAGCACACCGAGAATGCCAGTGACTTGCAGCCTCAGTAACACCAAAGGAAGTGGCCTCAGAACATTAACAGATAACATTCCTTAGCCAGAGCTATGCTTGGGAAATCTAGTTTTCTTTCTAATCCCACACTTCCAAACTCCAGAGTTACTCCAGCCAAAAATAATCCAAAAAAACCCCCCACTCCAACATCCTGAACAACATCACGAGAAGAAAACCCACCACAAAACCAAAAAAAAACCCTCACCAAACAAAACCAACAATCAAACCAAATCAACTCCCCAAAGAGCCCAACAAGGTATGTCTCTTCTCTACCATTTCAGTGGCCTTTCTGAAATGCCTTTTATCATTTCAAAGTCTTTGGTACTCAACCATGTGGAAAAATAGAAAAGTTAACTGCAAGCTAATTTCATCTCCCTGGCTTCCTACAATTACCCCTAAAGGCCATTTGATTTGATAATAAATTCACTATCATATAAAATTTACATAATGGTTTTTAATGACTTATTAATATGCAAATATTAGAAAAAAGATTGAAAATGAAACTCAAATATTCCTAAAAGATGAAGATATGCTATTTAAAAGTGGGGGTGGGGTGAATCCAATGGAACCTCATCACTGCACAGCTAGAGAACACAACAGGCTGAGCTCTCGACCACCTGCACTTCAAAGCCTGAAGCTGTGCCAGGTATTCACAAAACCCAAAATGTATAACTCTGAAATGTAAGGAAATAATTATTAGACATTATTAAAGCTACTTGTCACTATTCCGAAGGGAAAGGAAATTAAAGGGGTGGATGATGTCTCCACTGTTGGAAGCTGAAGGAAGAGAAGAATTCCATACACCTGCCTGTAAAGCTCAAGATATCTCACAAATAATCCACAAGACTTTTGATGCCTTTAAATATAGCACATGAACAAAATACTAGCACAGCTCAGTGACCCTCTGGACTTTCCAGATGACGACCTTATAACAACTCTGATCATGAATTAATGTATGAAAAGGCAGTGAACTTTCCTGATTGGAAGTACACTGGACTCTAGGATGTTAATTTAGGCAAAGACTACCACCATGTAAGCCCTTAGCTGAGTTTTAAGAGCACCCTGCAGCTGGTCATTGCAGGAATTGCTCCAGTTTCATCACAAGTCACTCACAAAACGTATCTGGAAAATAGTGGTATGGAGAAAAGCAGGCAATAAAGTAAAAATCAGAGGGCTACGCTGTCCTTACTGTTTGAAGTCTTTTTAGAATAAAAGATTCACTATTTTGCATGGTAATGGTCAGCTTGCATCATGGCTCCACACAGAGAGTGTCTTTGATAGCTACAAAACTGTCACCTCTGAAATCACGAGTGTTTATGTTTTATAAAAATCACAGAGGGGGAGGAAGTTTGGACAATTTCCATTTTTACCTATTATGTCTTGCCAAAGATTTTTTAAAAGGGTCCAAAAAGAGGCATTTGTTGATTGGGGGCTTTTTTTTTTTTCCAAGTCAAGATTCATGTTTTTGTCTTGCAAAGCATAAAAGTCAAAAGCCTAATGTAAAAGTAATTTCAGCCTGATTAACTAATAAATATGGAACCTAGACAGACATGCTCAAACCTATTCTATGTGGAAAACCATTCAGTTCCTTATGGTTTCTTTTCATTGGCACTGACTCTGATAAGCTTTTCCTCTTCCAAAATGGTTTCATCTATTTTGATAACACCTTCTGCCTTTAGCAAAACTAGCAGTGACACTCCTGTGTTGTGGCTCAGACAATTTTTCGCCTATTTAAGACTTAAGGTCTTTCCTGCTTAGGTATAACTCCCTGAAGACTCTCTAATGTCTCAGGTAAGGTTTGCTATCACTCTAAAAACCCCAAATGCAAAACAACTGAGCTATTAACTGTGATACTGTTCAGCCTGCAACCTGGAAAATGAAACCCTCCAGTTCTGTGAGCTCTTCTCCACCCCATGACAAACCTGTGCTGAATTCTACTATGTTCAGTCCTATTGGGTACAGCTAAACAATGCCCTGTCACTGACTGGGATGTGCAAATTCTATTTTGTGCCAGATACCAAAAACTGAGGAGACCTAAACACATGAAGGACAAAATACATTATCAATATTAAGACAAACACAAGTGAAATGAATGGTTATAAAGTCATTTGTGGTGCTTTCTGTTTTTCTGAATTTGGTGTTTAATTATCATTGACTGCTTGGAGATGCCCAAATAACAGACCATCAGAAATCTTGTCTCAGATTTTTACTGTGCAAGTATTTTGTGCTAAGGAGCTACAAACTTAAAAATTAAATACAGCCAGTCAAAGCACAATCAAACAACCCAAGGACTTACTATCCACCAAAAGAAAATCTACTGCAAAAAGCTTAAAAAAGCGTTACACCAACAACCTCTTTCACACTCATATATACACAACCAACCAATTATTTTTAGTGTCTCAATAACCTACTTCAGATGAACAAAGAGTCCAACACTTTTCCTCAGCTCCTTATCAGTCCCTTCATATATGCCTATAACTAACATCATTATGCTATGTTTTTTTAAGTATCTGTCAGCAAGTGGGTCTTTGATGTGAAGAGACAACAAATCTGGGTAGAGCTGATGGATGTTTTAAGTCCTTTCTTAGAGGCTTGATAGAATAATTAAACTGATGCTCTGTAGTGGTAATTAGGGGAGAAAATAGAGCCACCAGCTGGTTTGGGGAATTATTAGCAAGTAACTTAGCAAGCTGTGCACATATAAAACATAAAGGCTCAGGAAAAATAAGCAGAGAGCTTAGTCCTGAAAGAGTGGGACCCTAGAACTGCTGGAGGCCTTAGGTCTGTCAATACACAGCATTTGAAATTGCAAGAAAAAGAATAAAGTATGTGTACAAACTTCAATAACAAATAAGGTATAAGGGAAAAAAATAAGGATATATCTAACTTGAGAGATGAATTTTTCCTTTAAAAACAACTTCGAAAGATCCAGAAGAGTCTCAGCTCACTGTGCCACAAAGACATAGCAAATTAAAAGGTGTTTAGTGGCAGTTAACAACTCTTCTGTTGGAAAGCATTTCCATATCTAATAATTCTTCATAGAGAGCTCCATTTTGGTCCAATATCCCCAAATACATGAAATAAAAAATCATGGGAGCCTCACTTAGTAAGACAACCTGGCTTCACAGACAAAGACCAAGTGTCTGTATGGGTGCTTGCATTCATGCCTCCCTATTAATAAAGGGCACACTGTAATAAGCTCCTGGAGTAGGCAGCATAAAATTATATTCCCCTGATGATTTATCAGCATACACAGGCACACAGCTGGTGCAGCTCTAAACTGTCCAACAACTGGTGAGCAGGAATTACAGGAGACTGCTCCTTCCGAGAGGTGCCCTGAGAGCACACATGGACCTTCTGACACACTAAGGAAAGGAAACACGAGTGGAATTGTAAGCTCTCGAAAAGAACTAGGGCCATCTTTTCCCAAAATTCTCACAGAATAACAAAATGGAAAGTGCAGCTTTGTTAGTGAAAAATGGGCCAGTTGTGCCATCACTTGCATTTCCAACGCCCTACTGAAATGACGATCTGTCCTTATGCAAAGTTTTCTAGGAGGTTACCATTTCACCTCCTGGTCCACCCCACAACACTACATCACATTTACAGCTGTTTTAATGCCATAAGCCAATTCTCCGGGCTTTGTGGAATTCCTCTCCCAAAATCAAAAGTCCCCTTTGCTCTCCCTCACTCTCAAGTACTAAAGATTTCCATTTTAAAGTTACCCTGAGTTTTTCAATTCACAAATATAGCCATGAAAAAACTTCGGCACAAAGAGACCAGAAATGTTATGAAACAAGAAATTCAATTCCTTCTCACATATAAAAGAAACATGCCATGAAAACTCATTCACAACATTTAAACATTTATACAAAGTTTCTGTTAATCCAGGAATATGGAATGCAACATGTGGAGCAAAGAAGTAAAGCTGAAAAGGGAGTTTCAAGAGTGGGTGAACTCGCTTTTTAAATTCTTCTTCATGGAATAAAATATAACCCTGCAGTCTTCTGTTTTCATTTTACTTAGCCAGCATTATTAAAAGCTGTAGCTGAATGTGAACATCTCTAAGGTCTGTGAATGGCCTGAGGGTCTACAGCTTTCTCCTGCTCCAGTTACAGCTAATCTGTGCTTCTACAGGAAGGTCAAGTGAAGTTTAATTGTTAGAAACTAATTTTCTTAAGCTTTTCATTAGCAAGCATTTCAACAGAAATGAAAATGATGGATGGTATTTCAACATGTACATAATATCAGTAAGCCAGTGTTAAAAACCTCTGTCACCTTCACTGCACAGCTCAAGTCCTTCAGGTTACTCATCATTACTGTTATTTTGACTTGCAAAGAAGAGTTTCACTGGTAAAGACATAAAAAAGTACATTAACAGCAGTTTGATAGTGTTTTATGATTAAATACTTATAGCGGATGGCAAATAATTTAACGAAAATGTATTAAGATCTCAGGCGCTCATTTTGTTTTCATTGTTTTGATCAACTCTTTGAAGAAAAAAAAGAAAAAACACCCAAAAATTACATGTCCCTTTTTAATCAGGAATGGTTCATGGTCAAGCAAAAATCTCTCCATGAAAACAGTTCTTCCATCGTTTTCAAGTGGGTACATGAACAGCCGGTTCAAAGTAGCCTTCCATGGTACTGTGTGATATCAACATTTACATACAATTGTATGACGAAACTCAACCAGTCTCTGCTTTAGTGTTTGGGATTTTTTCCCCTGAGAACACTTGCATTCACCAAGCAACAGAAGGAGCTTTCATGGCTGCCTGAGTAAACACAAACAGCGTGTCTGCAGTGCACACCGCGTGGCTGAGGAAGCAGCAGGAGCTGAGCAGAGCAAACCTTCAGGCAAACACCACTAACTGGACTCAGTGCCTGTCTTACCCCTGGCTAGGACTGCAGGAGGTCATTCTGCCTAGGCTCTCTCAGAAGCCTGGCAACTTGAAATTTGAAATACTTGTAAAGCTCAGATTCAGATTTTAAAACGGTATCTAGTTTACTTAGAATAAACAAAGTTTAAAAGTCTGAGAGGGTAAAGCTTCCTGACAGAGAACCTGACTATGCAGCCAACAGTAACCCAGGAGTGTCTCCAGTGCCTCCAATGGTCCATGAAGCTTCATGTGCAGGGACAACCTGGAACAACTAGCAGAACATTCACCACCTCAGAGCAAATCCAGTACAAGGTTGTTACAAGGATATTCAGAAGCCCAGTGAAGGGAGTAGTCTTTGCAAGGACTTGTGTGTTTCCCAGAATACTGCACATTTCCAGCCTTTGCAAGCACAGCCTGGTCTCGGGAGCTACAGCAATTTGCAGATAATGCTGTTCTCATTTCAGCAGAGATCCTGCTATACAATTATTCTCCAACCCCAAAATCATTCTGCCTTTTCTTTGGAAGAGATGAACCTCCTCACCTGCAACACATCTTACCTCCACCCTGAAAATCCTTTAGCCTTGCCAATGCAAACATTTAAGGATTGTACAAACCAACATTAATATACACTGAAAGTTGCCATTAAAACAATATTGCGATTTTATACATTGTTCAATTCTGTGTACAATTCATTAAGCAACTATATGGGTCTTCTAAAAGGAGCAGCTGCAAAGTTTCCAGTCTGATGCGCAGCAGTGCTGTGAAACCATAAGGGCTAACTTCAGATTCGAAGCACAGCTTGCTGCAAAATACAAGAGATTTTGGCTGCTTTTAACAAATCTATATTTATAAAATATTACCATAAAATGAAATTAGAAGGCCCAGAATGGATTCCAAGATTATTTTTCTCTTAATTTCAATCTGCTCAAACAGTATTAAACTGTTCCCGAACAATGACTAGCCCTTAAGATGCATAGAAATCGTTCTAGAGAAGCAATATTTGGCTACATCTCAGCTCTCTGAAGTTCTTTCCCTCTGCAGCTTTGCAAATGAACTTTCTAACCCTGAATTTTATTACAAGATTTTGTCTACTGCTTCTTTCTTCAAGCCACAATTAGAATCACAGAATCATTTAGGCTGAAAAAGACTCCAAGATCATCAAGGCCAATTGTAAATCTTAACACTGCTAAATCCACCACTGAACCATGTCACGAAGGGCCACATCTACACATCTTTTAAATACCTCCAGGGACGGTGACTCAAAGAGTTCCTGGGCAGCCTGTTCCAATGCTTGGCATGGCAAGAGGGAAGTTTGTTGTATTTTTATCTTCTTGGGAAACCAAGAAGTGCTGTGGAACACACTGAATGAGCTCTCCAAGCTCAGAAGAGATGCAGAGTTATCAAAATGGAAGATATTTTGGAGACTTTATTTTGTCTGGACTTCTTCCCATGGCAATAAATCAAACTATTTTAACCTATGGCAATTTATTCCCATGTCAATAATCTGAATTATTTTAATATTTCTTGTTTACTGTCACATCTGCCCAGGATTTAAAGTTACTAAATTATCCACTCTAGCCTATTAAAAAATTTCAAAAATCCTAGAATGGCATTCCAGTAACCACATTAAAACAAATTACAGCTGCTATTCTATCACACCATCAAATCTGCCAAAGCTACAGTGTCCATTAACCACAGGAAATCAACGTCATGATTTTTTTTCCTCCTCTCATCATTCTTCAGCTTTCTGTTCTCTTAGTTCCCTAGTTCAGCACCCTTACAGCTAATGCCTACACTTCACTCCCAGTTTGAATTTCTTAGTTTTTAACTTGCAGGTCTTGATTCTTGCTATCCCTTTCAATACCAGATGAAAGGCTTCTTCACGCTTAATCAAGCCAGCTCTTTGTTGTCTTTTGGATACATTAATCAGTTTCAAAAAAAAATAAAAATAAAAAAAATCCCTCACATCCACATCTCTTTCTTGTCCTTAACTGTTTTTTGAGTTGCTCTCCCTGCACCACTCTGTTACTAAAAATAATGTTGAAAATTGATTAAATGTAATTTTAAGAAGCTAAAGAATCCCACATCCAGTAAGATTTGCACATGCAAAACAAGTTATGATGCCTGCTCCAAAGAGATCAAAGAGCATACATATGACTGCAGACAGTAGATGAAAACCCTGGAGGACACCAGACAGCTGTCTAGCTAACTGACCCAGAAGCCAACGCTGTACCAGCTTTGAAGCCAACAGTACCATGTGTAGAAAGCAACATTCCTAAATCTGTCTCGCTGTGACTCAGAGGTAAAAATGAAACATCTTGCTCAAAAGGTGTCTGCAGCTCCGTTGCTCATATTCTCACAGATTGCAGTAGATATTTTGTGGAGACTTCACAGTTTGCCATAAGCATGAAGGGATTGAGTCTTTTTAGAGGAAGAAGAGCTTAATTGCAAATAAATTAGTATCTCCCCAGAAAAGGAAAGTTTCATTTTGTCTTTCCTGTGGGATTGTGCCAGCAAACAGGAGGAGAGGACTGTTTGATAAAATAAGATTCTGCTATCATACAAAAGTACAGTTTAGACTACTGAGCAAGTTGTTAGTTTTGCATCAAGAACAAGCATATTTAATATCCATAGAGTCAGGAATGTCTAATTTGCTCATAAGGTTTTCAAAGGAACCCCTGAAACTCAAGATAGACATGCATTATTTTAGATATTTCCCCCAACCCCTTCACTTCTACTGAATTTGTTTTCAAATATTATCTTCTAAGAGCTGCTTAACTTTTGCTGTGAATGGCAATTATCTACTATGAAGATAGTTTGGGCAAGAGCATAAAAAAGGTGGATAAGTAAGAATGAATGCAGAAGACAAAGGAGGTTAGAATGTCTTTTTAATTCTTTTATTGTATTCCTGATGAAATGGAAAATTGCTACCTTTCAGTAAACACCTTTTGGGCCACAAAAGTTTTCAACTTCCTAACCAACATTTCCTGACTCATAAAATGCTTTGTTCTCCAGAAAATGAAATTACAAGAAGAAATGCCAGAACAGGAAAAAAAAATCCCTTAATTTGTATAATATTTCTAGGGCTTTGCTCTATTTAAACTTAAGAGAAGGAGGAGGAAAAATAGCGTAAAAAGGCAATTAGCTTTCAAACAAGGGGAAAAAATGTCAAAATACGACATTCAATTATAAAAATATTGTGTTTGCTGTAGCAAAAGGAAAATCAAACCACATGAGCCCCCAGGTCCGGAATGCTGATCCTGCAGCAACCAACATGCTTCCAGGGAAAGGCCAGCAGAAACAAACTACCCTGCACACTATGGATTGTCCAATGCAGAGGAAAAATTGTGCAAAGATGAAAAAATGCTTCCTGACCCTTGCAGCAATCAGCTTACCCCTTGGAGCATGAGATTTGATTACCTTCTTCTCAGTGGGCACAACCATGAATATCACTGTATACTTTCTAATGCCCAGCAAATTTGGTTTGATAAAGGGACAGCAAAGTAAGAATTTCTAGACCACTTCAATTGTGCAACCTGGGCAATAACTGCAATGAGAAATCTATAGCAAAACCACACACAAGCAGCATTATAATACATTTGCATTTAGAGCCCTTCTTTTGAGGGAAAAATCCTGTAAATGAATTTAAGTCTAACAAATCCCATGACAATTAAATTCCCCATGACAGAAAAGCAAATTAAAAAATAATAATAAAAAAACCCCAAACCACTGAACATGTTTATCTGATAAAAGCTCTAAGACAATCCATATATATGTTTCTGACATGTGGCACATACCCCTGTGGTCTGTCATAAAGCTTGAGTGTAGATTTTTGCAAAAGCCCCTGAACAACCCCCACCCAAACAATCAAATATGAGTATAGCCAGCTGAACATCTGTGTCCTGCTTACAAACACACTGAATAATACTTGAAGTCTGACATGCCTTAACCACAGAATAACTTCAGGCATGGCTTATACCATCTTTAGGCTACTGCTCTGTTGGTAGCACTGTCTTTCCTCAGTGCACACAGCATTAATTTATCAGCTAAACAATTTCACTTGAACCTGTATGAAAAGAATGCAACAAGTCTGGGAAGTTGGACCCATTCTCCATAAATCAAGTAACATGGTCAAGTGCCACTTCCCACCAGGAGTAAAAGTTTTAAGGGGTTCTGAGTGTGGAAAAGTGTCTCATGCTGAGCAGAGGTACAGGGAACTGGGCCCTGTAGGCACAGACCAGAGAGCATTAGGGAAACATGCAAAACAGCGAGCTCAAATTCTTACTTACCGCAAATACTAGGTTTTAATGAACTCCTAATCTCCCATTAAATTTACTAACACCAGTGCTGGAAGGTTGAAGGTCTTTTGGAGCTTGTTTTTAATTTTTACATTTATCTGTAACGTTACTGTCCCCCAGCAAAGACAGCAGACTGTTATGTGGGTAATCCATCTCGCCTGAGCATACATGTCATGTACTGAAACTTGAGTAAGAGGCAAAGTGGAGGTCACCTTAGCTTCCATAGCTACCAAGGAGGAAATATGAATGGCCTGAGCTTTCCTCCTCTTTGTAAACTTGTCAGTGTACCAGGGATGAGGAGTGTCAAAGTGCTTTACTCCAGAGGGAGAGGAGGATTAACCACTGGGTACCAATGTTCCTGCTTGATGTCAGCTCCAAGACATAGAGGACAAGAAGAACATCCTCTTGTTAGGGTATACAAAGGAAGTTATTACTGGATAAAACCAGAATTACTGAAGTGCTTGCTAAGATCAGTGCCTGGGTAAGTGCTCATTAAATATATTCTGTTCTATGCCTTTTTAGCAGCAACAGTAGCACAACATTAAAAGATTTATAGTTAAATATCCCACTCTTTTCTGATTCAGAAGTGTCTTATGGATGTGTTTCATACTAACTTCAATGTTACTAAAGCACTACACCAACCTTCCTCTTAAGTCTTAGCTCCTCTACTCTGTAAGTCCACGTCTGTAAAGCTCAACTCATATCACAGCTTGCATTTGAGCTTTCTTTACTAACACAAGACCTAAACATACATTTAAATGTTTTGCTGAAGAAGAGATGAATTTCCAAGTCATGAACATTTTGGAATCAAAGAATTAAGAAGTCCACTACCTGGATTTGGGAAAACACAAAAGTAGAAGAGCTGGCATGCTTTTAACACTGTCTTATGAGTCCTTGGTGGGACGAGTGTGTGCTTGAAAGGACTAAAAAGAAATGGTAAGATGTCTTCTTGTTGCCCAAAGGTATTTAATACAGTGTAGCAAGGGGAATATAATCAGCATTAAAGTACTATTCATAAATAATGGACAATCTAGCAGCTTTTATCTACTCTGCACTTTAAGAAAGTTCCTATTGCTGAATATTTCATGAGCAAAAGGTCATTTATTGTGGCTTTTAAATTATATAATTCAGAAACTGTTAGAAAAAAAAGTTCTATATTGTAAACCAGTAATAGTGAGTTTTGAGTTATCTGAAGAAACATGGGCTGCCTGAATACATACCTTGAAACCTAGCACATACAAGCTTCTAGGACATCTTTGCCCTGAACTGTAACTACAGATTTTTGAGATGTCCAATCCTATGCAGCAATACAGCACTTAATCTCAAGTGAAGAACAAACTGGAACATACATTTTCCTGAGATGTCAGTTCCAGCTTGCATTTCTTAGCAAAATATACTGCTGCTCACAGGTCATTTAAGATGTGCATCTGTGAAGACACTTTCAAGAAATCTGTTTTCTGCACATTATTTTTAAGGTGTATATTATTATAGCCTTTCAAAATCACAATTAGAGCTCCACATAAACAAAACCATTAAGGAAGCGCACCGGCAAACAGGGGAATTTTCAAGATGAGTTAGAGGGAACCTTAGCTCTGTCCCCTGGGAATACAAGGCTACGACACAATCTTATTGTCACATCCAGAGACAGATGCTCTGTGGGTGTAGATCAGCATGACTTTACAGAAGTCAGTCATGTTGCATCTGGTTTGTATCACAGGAGCACCAGTGCCCTTCTCCTTAACCTTTTACCACGTCACACGCCTATGAATGACCATCACAGGAGCCTTGCAGCCTCAGTAACATCCAAACAAGTGGCTTCAGAACATTAACAGGAAACATCCCTCAGCCAGTTCTATCCTTGGGGAACTTTTCAGTTTTCTTTCTAACCATGCACTTCCAAACCATACAGCAATTCTACTAAAAACAGACAACCAAACAAAACTCCCCCCCAAAACCAAAACGCACATACACAAAATATACAAAACCAAAAAACCAACCCACTTGTCTTATTCACAGTCCCCATTTTTAAAAGAACTGGTAAGGAAAAAGTTGAAACATGAAAGGTGCTATCTGCAGAAGTCAGAAGCAATCAGGACAAGGAGTACCATACATGGCAAATCACCTACACACAGCCCCCTGCAAACAGGTGACAAACCTGTCTGTGGCAGAAGAGGTTTATTTATTGAGTGACTTCTTAAGATACAGCAAGAAAGAAGTCTGAGACACCACCTCTAGATCAATCATCTTTCTTAGTAACAAAGTACAGTGCAAGTCCCATGGAGTGACTGGACATAGATTAAAACACTATGTACAAAGCTGTACTTTGGATTTCAGATATTTTTCTGCGCATTTGTAAAAATAAAATTGATCTTTAGCACTTATTTCAAATAGGCTTACAGCTTTGTTGAGATGATATGTCGCTCCTACATTTACTAGCAGAAAAATTCAGACAGATCTGTCATGCGTGATTTGGCATTAGACACCTCAACTGCAGCAGTAAGGTTATTTTAAGGAGTTGTGTCTGCTACAGTCTGAACCTTACACAACACATTGTCATTACCATACATCCGAAATAGTTGCTAAATTTTTTATTTATAGACATAGTGAATGCAATCCTTAATAACTCTTGTTTACTTAGGACGCTATTCAGAAGTAAACATTGTCTCATTTCTTCAAATCTGTAAATACAAACTCAATTTGGAAGCTGCAAGAAATGCACAGGTTTTATCTTGGCCCATCACACAGGGACAGCTTTTTCCTTTGGTCAATAAATTCCCTCAAGACACTGCATTTAAAAAAGCTTCAGATGTATCAACAGCCAAATCACACTTTTAAAACAGAGCTTATGATGCCTGTTGCAGGAACAAGAACCAATGATACCTACAGACTTTCTTGCTGCCTTTTACATTGCACTTTTCTCATTTCATGGACTTGAGTGTAAAGGTAAAAGAAAAAGATCTTAGGGGAAAAAATTCAAAAGGAACATGTCTCTGTGGGAAGGAAAGCATCTCAGTTGTACCCCCTGCCTGTGCAACAAGAAAATGAAGCTCGTGGTAGTGCTTGCCAAAACAGACTGCAGCTGGATCCAAAATACTATTGATGGGTAACTGAAGTTTATACTTATCAATAAGAGTTAAACACCAACACTCTAAACTAATGAAGATACAGACATGCTCTTCTGCTTGATAGTATCTAACCATTTGTCAAGGGACTGTAATTGAAGCCAAAGACAGCTTGTTTACTCTGTATTAAAATACAGTATTTCATATCACACTGTTAAGAGTAAATGATACATCCATCATCTGGTATTTGGATAGAGCTTTAGATATCTGAGAGAAAATGGGATGTGTCACTTTAGATGAGCAATCCCAGAAAGAATGACTATGCTACTCATATAAATCCAACCTATGGACAAGGTTGTGGAATGCAACAACCATGAAGTCTCCTATAGCACATCAACAGATGGGAAAAGAACTGACTTCTCTAGAAATGATGCAACTGTCCTGCTTCATACAGAAGAGAGTCAAAGAACGGGTGTCCATGTCCCCTGCTCCACCCTCATCCTTGGTATGCCACAAACTAGTAAGAGAGCCAGAAAACACACACAGCCATTCTGAGTGCCAGTGTTCAATGTGGAACTACACCAAGAAACACTTCTCAGAAGAAAACGCTTGCATTGATATAAACTTCAGGTGTCACTGAACCCACTCCATGGTTCTTAGAGGTCAAAGGGGTGAACTTACGCAGCTCTCCCACTTTCAGTATTTCGCACAGCATCTTTGTCAGCTCAATGCTACTTCGGCCAAAGGGACACTCGTGTTTGTCTTCTCGACTGCTGTTCTCCAGGACAATCTGAAGGCAGAATCAAAACAGAAAATGATCAATTTGGGGAACCCATGAGTCGAAACACTGTTCCCCACATTCAACCTTTACGAGATAGACCAGACTGAATTTACAAAACTGTATGTGGAGGCTCTGCTTTGATAAATCTTAGCCTTCCCTGCAGCTAAATTACCTATATAATTTATGTCATGGCTTCAAATTGAAAGAGAATAGGTTTAGATCAGCTACTAGGAAGAAATTTTTTGCTGTGAGGGTGATAAGGCGCTGGTACAGGTTGCCCAGAGAAGTTGTGGATGCCCCATCCCTGGCAGTGTTCAAGGCCAGGTTGGATGGGGCTTTGAGTAACCTGTCCTAGTGACAGGTGTCCTTGCCCATGGCAGGGAGGTTGTAACCACATGATTTGAAACACCCCTTCCAAATCAAGCCATTCTATGATTCTATGTCTGAGGCAGTCAGAACAAAAGCAGTGCTGGTCCATGACCAACTGGGATGTTTTGCCATTGCTATGCAATGTTGCTGTTCTGCACCACCCCTGAGAAGAGAAACTGAAGCAGAAGCCAAAGAAAAAGAAATAGTTTCATTTCCAGTTTGCTGGTTAAAGGAAATTAGATACAATTATTTATAGACATGAACACACCTAGAAGAATCTATAAAACCGAAGTGGGACAGGATTTGCATAGCTGGATTCAGTCTCCAAAGAAGGCTTAAGTGTTAAAAACCAAACTGAAGCTCACAAAGGAAGAAAACACTCTCATTCTTCTCTCTATTATGGAAGAAACCTGTGCATATGTGCAAAACGTTTCAGGGAACTAGTACTCTTGTATCAAGCCCCTGAACGCTTTAAAAATGACCCATGGAGAGCCTTTGCATTCTCTGTTGAGTGACATTGTAAAATAAATGGGAGAAAATAACTCCTTGCACCTTTTTATACCCATTAATTTCTGCCGTATCTAATACAGTTGGGCTAAAGTTTTCTCTGGCTCTACAACCAAACAAGAGATTTCACTGCAGATGAAAAAATAAGTTATAAAAATAGTATAGATTTCACTGAAGCACTGAGCCTGAAAAAAGAACAAAATAGCAGCAGGGAAAAAATGAAATGGTCAAAACAGATTTGCAGTAAGAATTGTTTTTCTAGAACAAACTTTGCCACTTTACAAAAAGAAAAAAAAAAACGAATCCTAAACAGCTGCTGAAGAGCCTGGGGATGAGAACAGAAGAAAATGAATTTCAAAGGTAAGAGATTTTGCCAAGCAACAGAGAACCTCAGAGGCTCTCTAAATTTTCTTCATAAACAGGTGTTTAGACATCGCTCTCTGCTTTGCATTCCTCCTTGTCACCTTAGGTCCCATCTTCATCAGCGGTTTTGTTTGGCTTTTTTGTTGGTTGTGGGTTTGTTTGTGGGTTTCATTTGTTTTGTTTTAAATCTTTTGATTTTTACAGCAAAGAAAGCTTTGCAAAAGGCTTCAAGGCTGGAACTTCAACCAAAACTAGGAAGAGAGGTGGAGGAGAGGACCAGTGCCAGGAGGAGACTGAAATACCAGATGCAACTATAACCTTTCCCTCCCTCCCCAGATATTAGTTTTGACTGTCTCATGTACAGTTAGGTGCAGAAGCCTTTCCTGTGAGGCAGGTGAAAGTGGGAAAAGAGCGAAATCCCAAAGGCAAGTAGCAAAGTTATGTTCTTCACACAGCATGCCAAAGCCTCTTCACCAAACATCTGTTTCAGTCCTACTGTACAAAGGGCAGCCTCTGGCTGATGCTCTGCTTCCAGCACACCTTGAGGGATGTAAAGGGATGGTTACTCTTTGTGTCATGAGAAAACACCATCACTTGGTTTTGTTTTCCAGTGCTGGTGGTGTTTTTTAAATCACTTACACTTCCCAGAAAAGCTTAGAAAAGTCACTAGGGATATGATATATATACTTGACCACTAAGAATTTTTACTGGCCTTTTCCAACAGGACAGGGTGAGAATCATGTACAAAAGTCTGCCAGGAGGACTTTTCCTTCTAAAAGCAATTGTTCCATGTCATCTCCAGGTAACAGCTGTACCAAATCAAAGAAACACCCCTGCTATTTTTGTTTTATGTTGCTGCAGCCACTGTTCGAGGAACATGTGAATATGACTTTGTATTCTGGATGAGTCATCCTGCTTCAGTCTCTTTCATGGAGGATAGCACAGCATTTCTACACCCAAAAGCAGGAACAACGACAGAGTAGCACAAGCACAATGTAAAGCTGTGTGTCTCAACACCTCCCTGAGATCTCTTGTTCTTTTTATGACCCTGTTTTATCTCTCACATAATAAAACATAAAATCTGCATACTGGAGCAGGGTGTTGCTTCAATACAGATTTAGATACAGCAGAGAAACACTGGTAATAAAATCAATGGAGAGGCAAATTGAAAGGGCAAGGGGGAGGGAGAGGGAAGCACTCGGATCAGTATTCCTGCTCGCTTCTAGCAAATGCACTTTGTTGAGTTTCACATTAACCCAACGTATTAACATTTCATGAGCACATAAATATTTAATGGTGACACCATCTATGCATATAATGCAAGGCAGAATTACAGCAATCAATAAGAATGCCAGAGAAATAGTTAAGGCACTGTGTATTGCTATGCAGCAAATTAAATGGCAATTTGAGTAATCAATATGTAAAGCAGTCTTGAAATGATCCTCAGACACACTCTGCAAGCATCCATTTTTTTTTTAGCATTTGCTGTACAAAATAAGGCAGCACTGCCATGTTACATTTCTTTAAGAAAGGAAGATAGAAGGCCCTTTACTGCATCTAAATATCTGTAGGCAAATTTGACAGATATGGATCTTCCGTATGAAACAGCAACAGTAAAAAGGAAAAGGAAAAAAAAATAGAGGTTCTTATAAATACCCAAAGAGAAATCATTCCTAGTCTTGGCGACAGATTTACAACATTCATTATTGTATTTGTAATACTCTTTTCACGACTTCACGACTCATATCCTGTTCCAAAGTAAAATGCTATAAATACAACTGATAAGGGCATGCTTTTAATGTTATTTCCTTTATCACTCTGGTTACGGAGGAGAAATAAGCAGTGAATGGACATGTTTACTTCATAAAATGGTGAAAACAATAGCAGGGAAAGAAATATAACACACAGCTCAAGACAGAAAATACTTTTCTATGTCTATAGAGCACACTCCTGGCTTGATTACAATTTCTATCCCAACAGTTATTTTACCATGGAAAGGAAAGTAGTGAGGAAGTTGCAAGCCCACACAACCTTCATTCAAATGGAGGTCTATCATTAATGCTCATTAACGCACCCTATTATCTTCCTCCTCCTCCCCATCTCAAATCCACAATGAGTTGCAGATCCACCAGACATTTCACCATAAGCAGGTACAGTGGTTAAATTTCACTTGGGAAAAAACATTATTTAAAGGCAGAAACCGTGGACTTTGCAGAAGAACTCTTGGCACCACAGAATCACAATCACTTAGGTTGGAGAGGACCTTTAAGATCATCAAGTCCAACCATTAACCCAGCACTGGTAAATCCACCACTAAACCATGTCCCTAAGTGCCTCATCTACGTGTCTGTTAAATACCATCAGCAATGGTGACTCAACCCTGTTCCAATCTCCCAGTTCCAATCTCCCCTGGCACAACTTGAGGCCATTTCCTCTTCTCCAGTTGCTTGTTGCTTGGGAGAAAAGGCTGATCCCATCCTCACCACAACCTCCTTTCAGGGAGTTGGAGAGAGCAACAAGGTGTCCCCTGAGCCTCAATTTCTGAAGGCTAAACAACCCCAGTTCCCTCAGCCACTTCTCATCAGACTCATGCTCTAGACCCTTCACCATCTTCATTGCCTTTCTCTCGACTCAGAGAATCTCAATAAAAATAAAATGAAAAGAAAATTACCAAGAGAGAGCAGCCAGGAAAAGTCTGAGTCATGTTCTTAAAAAAACCCAAACAAACAAACAAACCAAACAACCCCCTCCCTCCCCCACAAAAACCTAAAACAAAAAAAATCAACTAAATAGCCATTCAGAAAATGGACGGAAAAAAGTGCATGAGAGAAGCAGGGAATGAGAAGAAAATGATATTGCAGGAAGAATGAGATGAATTGACTAGCAGAAGACCAGGAAGGAAGAGGTTTGAAAATGTCTTTAAAAATGAAAGGAGGTGAAATTTTTAGGAAATCAGTGTTATCCATTTTCTTGACATTTCTACATATGAAACTCTGGAGCCTATTAAGGCATGGGAATTTGACAGTATTTGTAGTACAGACCATACAGTTTTTATTATTTTAAATTACCTACTACATACATATAACTATATATAGTTATGGAAGTAAATCCAGCTGACAACCAGTCACAAATGTTCCCCAGAGCTCAATATTTGGGTCCTGTGTAGCATCTTTATCAATGATTTGGATGTGAACTCAGTAAGTTCACAGATGACAGCAGGCTGGGCAGGAATGTCGATCTGCTGGAAGGTAGGAAGGCTCTACAGTGGGATCTTGGCAGATTTCGTCAGAGGGATGGGAGTAGCTGTATGAGGTTCAACAAGATATCCACCAAAGGCATGGCCAGAAAATAAACTTCAAAAATTATTTTAAAACATAATTTCATTTAAATAAATTTTTAAAATGCAAAATAAAGAAAATAGATATATTAAATGTAAATACATGAAATAAGTAAATAAATAGATTTTTAAGTTATTTTAACATTTAAAATAAATTTAAGTATGACACCAAGATCAGAAAGGAGCAATGCAAATTACCCAGTAGCAAGAAACACAAACAAGATGCCAATCCCAAAATCAAAAGATTTTCTAACTTTATGGCAGTGTTCCTTTACGATTTTCCATTGAATTACTCATCGACTCCATTGCTACCTCAGAAGCACGAAATAGACCCTATAGGGAGGCAGTGGACCCAACTAAGGATTTTCCACACTTGACCACCATGAGCTTAAAAGTCTGCATGAGCTTCAGTAATGAAGCTTATACTGCATCTAAGAGTTAATGACTGACAAAAGGCAAAGTTTTCAAGACAGGGATATTCAAGAGCTTCCTCATCAAAACCTAGGAGGCTAAAACCACCAGACAGAAATCCTTCTCCTTCACTGGGAATATCGACTTAGCCAGTCCCTTAATCCTTCACATTAAAGATGAAATTGGCTCAAAGTATACTGCCCACAGCAACTGCAGATGTAATTGTCAGATTCCTGAACCAAAATCAGAGCTTGGCAATGGAATAGAGATTCATTATGATTAGGAAGTAAATATAAAACTGAAAGGCAATATTCACTATAGCTGCATCAATACTTCTAATAAATCTCACAGCAGACAATTCAATGAGTGTTGCTGCACTATTAAAAAGCAGCATTTCCACAGACCAATTTTGTAGTACTATCTAAAATGATCCTGTTCTAATAGAGAACAAGTTTTCTAGCACTCTGCTGCAGGTTAATATCAAGAGGTTCAGAGAGCTAGTTAGTAAGGATCATAAAAACCTCCTCAGACCCAAAATGAAATGTCAAGCAGCATTTTAATATCCAGAAATTGCAGAGATGCTCTTCCCTTTCTTGACACTGCTTTTCCTTTTCCTAAGCCTCCTTATCACATATGGTAGGCAGCACTATTCCCTTTTCATTTAGATGCTCTGAGAAGCAAGTTCTTAGGATATTCTTCCTGAGAAGGGTAAGAGGCTCTACTGCAGTCAGACTCAGTTTCCATCCATCCTTGTCAGCGATTTTCCTTTCCTCCTCAGGCAGCTTGTCATTTGCTTCAGCATCAGCCTTCTTCCAACATCCTTCACACTGCACTGTCCTCTCTGACCCTGTATTTTCAATTTCCCATCCTTCCTCTCTTCCTTATCTCGGTCTTCCTTCACATTTCTGAGCCACTGTAGAAATTTCTCATGCCAAAACAAAATAAAGCAATAGTTATTTCTGCCTTCCTCTGGAAGGCACTAGAATTGCAATTCAAACTGAGATTCGAAAGAAGAGCTGAGACCTACTACAGATACCACAAAAGATAAAGGGGACACTGAGAAACACAGATTCTAAGCCATGCCTTACCTCAGGGTCATGTAGTTACAGGACCATGTTAAGGCTCAGACACCACGTGTCTGATCTGTGCTTGCCCATACACAGCTCGGGGCTAAGATATGGCAAAGCAGCCAGGAGACAGTGACACTGTCATACAGGGCAGAATGGATAAGAAAAGCATCTGATTACATCATTATATAACAACATATAGGTAAGAAGGTGAATTCAAGCCATCATGGTGACATTACTGACAATGTTTGACTCCACAGCCATAAAACACTCCTAACAAAGACAGCTTAAAATTTCCAAAAGTTGTTTCTTTTCTGGAAAATTATGATGTGGTTTTACTTCTAAAACAAACCTAGTGCCAAAATATCACAAACTAAATTTGGACAGTTCTGCAGATGCTCCTCCAGCAATAAATTTTTTTCTCATACAAACTCCTTAGGATGAAGCATGACTGTAGGTTTGGGTTTTTTTTTTAATTTTTCATCAAAAGCTTAAAATGCAGTGGTTTGTCTTGAAATAATATGTGTATTTCTCTTTTCTTTGCCATGTCATGCAGAACCAACCAAATAGTTGTAAAGCATAGTGGTAAGAACCAAGATGCCATGTCATCTTCAGGAGCAGCACCAGGATGTGCTCTTCACTTTCCACAGGCACGGGTTTGTGACAGTGACTTGGAGTTGATCTGGTCCAGTTTGAAAAATACCACCCAGGTATTCCTTCTCCCTCCATGTCCCACACAAATGCAAGAGGGCAATGCCTTCCCTGCAATTCTCTCCTTGCACACCCATGGCAGAGGTGGAAGGCAGGAAACTGCAGTATTTGCAGAGCACAGCAAATGCACATCCTTTGGATCAGGACCTCATTTACACAGCAGATTCTGTATACATGGGAAAGTTCTGGTGTGCTCTGAATGGTGAGAATTGACCTGAGCACATGCAGGACTGTAAGGCTGTCATGTGTATCCCACTGGGAACACCACACAGGGCTGCCTCACAATTCTCTTCCTCACTCAGGACTAACCTAGCTCTGTGTTTATGCTGCAACCAGCCACTCCAGGATTTTGCCTCGTTACTGTAGAGGGACCCATCCCAATTCTGCCATCAGTGATGGAGGCCCTCGGGGCTGTCATGTGAAGCCAAAAAATTGCATGATGTTTGGGAAGAAACAAAAGGCAGGCACAAAAACACTTAGATATTTGAGTGGAAGATAAGAACAGAGAATGGAAAGCTTGGCAGATAAAAGAGAAGACAATAACATATTAATAGGCTGAGAACCACTGGGCTCAGGCAATTAGGTCTCATCTGGAAAACTGCATTCCTTCACAAGACTCACCAGAAAGACTCCTGTAACATCTCACTTTTCTCTCCACCTTCTGCAGAACAGACATAAATTACACCCCTTTTCCTATAATTTCTTGGAGGGGGAGGGAGAAGCATGGCAGAAATCAAGCTCAATTTTATTTCAGAAAATACTGAAATGATATATTGGACTCCTCATAAGGAGTAGGCACGAGCAGACTTTGTGAATTGGCGGAAGGCTGTGTAGGCAGCCTCCTATACAACAACTGCATGGATTACAAAGTGTATGGCAGACAGTCTGCCTGTGACTCAACCCATTTGAGTTCTGAAAGGTCTCTGCAGGATGGCAGCAATCTTCCTGCCTGCATCACCGGCACTTGCAAACAGCACCTGCTCCTCCACTGCGACTTCTGAAAGCTTCAATAGCAAAAGAACTCCCTCCTCAACCTCCCCAAACACAGCAACTCAAGGAGCTGCATGAATAACCAATTTACCAGCCCAGCAAACACAGGGGAAAGGAGATTTTTTTACTACTGACCATAAAGGAGCTCAGCTTCAAATTTTCAGGTAATCAAAGTAATTCTTGGTGCAACCAAAGTCAGAATGTTGTTTTGATTTGGAATATTTTAATAATTTTTAAAATTTAACTACAAGAACAGAAAATTTAGGGGCGTACCACTTACACATCACTCATAAAAATGTAACAGCATTGGATCCATTGTAAGACATTCCAAGGGGTTAATAAGTCAAACTTTTCAGGAGGGATTATAACACTGCTTTCCCTCCTTGGTGAAAATATTTTATACTGAAAATTTTACATCTAATATCTAAGAAATATTTGAATGAAATAGATAAAATCAGTGGGAAAAGGGATAAACATTCTCTTCTGCAGATGAGACTTGAATTTCGGGCTACAGTAAAATGATATTTTTCCCAGGAAACACTTATTTTTTCCTACACAGATGAAGACCCTACCAATCTAATGGCAAAATATTGGGCCCAAACTTGGGCAGCCAGCTGGGCAGAACCCAAAGTAGGTGGCTAGCCAATGCTCAGACCCAGAGCTGCTAACTTTATTTGCTCTTTCTGCCTGAAGCACCAACCCTTTGTGCTTAAACAAAATGACAAGACATAACATGTGCCTTCTCAAGGCAGAATCTCAGCCTAAAGAAGCAGTGAGTCCTGCTAGAACATAGCTGGTGAGAAACACAGGAGATACATGCAGACAAGTCACCAACTTGGCAGCCAGCAAAAGCAAATTCATTAGAATGAGAAACGTGAATCCCACCAGACGCATCATCATATAGGGCTTCTTTGTGACTCAGCTGGCTTAGTGTGAAATTCAATAACCTCAAAGCAAAATCCTGCACTCCTTCCCAGATATACCACCAGAAGTTAGCACTATAGTGAGGAAAATGTAAAAAAAGGGAATATTTCAAGGGCACTGCATTAGGAGCTATGGTGTAGCTGCTGAAGAGCCAGTCTACCCAATGGCATCTGCTCTTTCTGCATGGGAACAGTGTTGAGTTAGCAAAGATCCAAAGACCCAAGATGAATGGCTCCCAACAGGAGCAGCAGCTTTGATTTTGCTGCCTGCTATCAAGAATGCCTGAATGAACACTAACTTCACATATAGGAGTCAGCTTATCAAAATTGCAAAGCTGGTGTCTCCAGAGAAGCATCCCAGGCACAAACATGGCACATTTAAACACGGGCCAAAGTACCAGGTTTTACTTTTTGGATTACAAATAGAAGGAGTGCTCTCTTTGGTTCCTTTAGCTTACACTTTGCACCAAATTAAGTATGTATAGTTATTTTACGTCAATATTAGCCATCACTGAAGCGCATGTGTACAAAAAAACCCAAACCAAAACCAAACCAGGGAAATAAATACACAAGCATGTATGCATACAAAATATTTCAGTTTCATATATTTATACTTCTCTCCTATGTGTTTTGAAAACAAAATGGATCTGAATAGCCTTGCACCACAAATTCTTGAACAAAGCACCAATAAATGAAAATAGTAATAGCAAAGGTTGCATAACAGTATTTCCATGGAAAATTTTTTCCTCAGACCCTCTTTACACTCAGAAAAGTTTCAAAGGCACACTGCTACAAGTTCCCAGCAAGAAAAATGTCAAGATGTCTGTACTGAATAAAGTCTGTCTTAAAGGTAACTTATAATTTTGTTTTTTAGAATTAGTAGAATGTAAAGCTGAAGTAGTTTTGGAAAGGAGCAAATTGAAACCAGAGATGACACATGACTTGTCTGCTACAAAAGAACAAAAAAATAATTATCTGTCACAAAGCCTTATTCCAATCATTTTCTTCACTGTTAACTTTAATTATACACTCTGACTGTCCTGTAATTATGGAGCTTGGGAAGCTGCCAATTATTTTCTGTGGAAATTTTAAAAATTTCTTTCAGAGATTCAACATTACTTCCATCAATGTATTCCAAATACTATGTCATCGCCTTCCAAGAGCCAAGCCTCTGATGATAGTGATTGATTATTTGAGTGGAACATGAAAAAACCCAGTGCATATCAGTCACTTGATAGCACCAGACAATTAATTAAGATAGAGAAAGAAAAGATAAGTCAACAGGAAACTAATTCAATAGGAAAGGTTTTTAAAAACCTAAATGATAGCTAATGACACCATGCAATGAAAGAAAACATGTTTGTTTTTTTCCTGTTCACTAAAGAACCTTTTTGCTGGAGGCTCCAGTCATATTGCGCAGCAAACAAAAACCTGAGATTCAAAATCTGTTAACTCAAAGTCTATATAAACACTGTGTTTATCTGAAGGGAGACAGCAAGCAAAGAAAACATATTACTGCAATTTCAACACGCAACAGGAAAAAGGTGAATGAGAGTAGTGGAGCGTGGGTAAATAGGCAAAAAAGAATAAGGAGGAAAAAAGAGAAAAAATTGTGATTATTTCTGTTTCCTCCTTCACTGTGTGACCCATATTTTCACACTGAAATGCTTTTTGCTTTCAAGATGCAGTTACCTATCTGCTCCACTGTCTTCACATCCATATTCTTCAACAAATTGCTATTGTATTTACTTTTCCTACCTTAGTTTGCTAAAGTACATTACTTTTCTACCTGCCTTTGCCAGCCCCCAAAAGAGCACTTGAGTTTCAGAACATTCTTCCCACCTAACTAATAATATATTATGCAAATTACTCCTGAGCAGAATCATTTACAAGTGGTAGAACAAGGAATGAAAAGGGAAGAGATTACTTATTGACTGTATTCTCTCCTAACTTCTGCTTATCCATTATTTTCAGTAATACAGGAAGATAACCTAACTAAGGGTCACACAGCTGGGGAATCCTAAGAAAGTGGCAGGTCAGACTGCAGGGAATTGTGCTGCCCATTAAAATGCAGCACTGCCAATACACTCAGTAAAGCTATTATGACTTCCTTATAGCATCTCTGTTTAATATACCACATTCAGTCAGGGAAAACATCATATATTCCAAGTTGGTTTCAAACAAACTCTGGTTTTCAGACTCAATTTCTAATTACTGCATAGAAAAGATATTATCTCATTTTGGGGCTTAGGAATTAATCCATGGCACAGGAATTAACTGTATTGCAAAGGGCCAAGTTGAAAATAATCTCTCCTCCTAGGAACCAAAACATTTCCTAGTATCAACAATGAAAAAAGAGAAGAGCTTGGGTTAAACAAGTTGCTCAGTATGCAAGTGGTATTTGTACAGCTAACAAATTCTTGTGGAAACTTCAGCTTGACCACAGGAGAAATTTTCTTAGGGCACAGGAATAGAAATATATCTGATAAAATAAGTAAGGTCAACAGGCTGTACAAGTAGAGCAAAATGGTGTCATGGGAGCTTTGGGAGCCAAAGGCCATGAAGGAAAGGTAATGTTAGATGTAAAATAAGGAACTCAAAAGAGAAACAGGCATGTCAGGGCCCACAGGAAACTACTGTACAGCACCCAGTAAGTCAAGGAGATGAACAGACAGAAATCAGGTGTCTTTAGCAATCAACAACCATCAGTGGTGCAGGAGCTGCACAACACCACTCATCTCAGAAGGCTTTATGTCTCACCAGCAATGCAAGCACAAACACTAAGTAGAACTCCTCAGGAGTGGTGCACAGGCTAACACACTCCCAAAGCGTGGTTCCAGTCCCCCAAGCAGCAATTGAATCTGAGAGGGCCTCCGTAAGGCACTTACAGCGTACATGTACGCTGTCTTAGATGGGAATTACAGGAGGCACTCAGGCACCCTCATAATAGGAACCATAAGAGAATAAAAGCAGGCATCTCAAAACAATTCTCAGTAATGTAGCAGCAAAATACCGCATTATAGAAACAATGCTGAGCCAGAAACAAAGTCCTTCCTAAGGAATGGCTAATTACACGCTTCACGGCATCCAATTTTTAAGACAGCATTTGCAACATGAAAATGAAAAATATGAAAAAATTGAGAGATGTCAATGAAAGCCCTATTTCAATAGAATTTCTGTCCTCTTTAAATTTTTTCAGGCTTCTTTAAAACACGATTGGCTCATTTGGAAACACTGTCTGACTCTGCTAAGTATATTCTCTAACCTCAGAATTTTCAGAAGCCTGTGAAATAGCACAGTCCAGATTTTACCAAATTTTAGTGAGAAACAGTAATCAATTCTTTTTTTTTAATAAAAAAAAAACCCTGTTCAGCATAATTTATTAGAAAACATACTTTTTGTCCAGTATGTGAAATAGCCCCTGAGGGGCTTAGAGGGACTGACAAATATTGTTGTATTGCATATTATCACAGTGTCTTTTTTGAGAGTTATTACTAGATTCAGACTGAGGAAAATTCTACAGTCTTGTGGTCTACTGTTATACCCATGGATATTGGCAGGCCCTTCACAAACCTGTTAGAACTTTGACACCAATCTACCCTGAATAAAAAGCAGATTATAATGTATATGAAAAGCTCACTCAACTTTTAGTGGAAATGATTGGTATGTCTATGGTACCCTTGGTATACACTAACTTCTCTAAGCAGGTTTGCATGTGCACTTTCCTTGGGAAGTTACACCATCCCTGTGACCCCCAGACACTGACTTTGTGGACTATCCTTTACTCCTATCTGTGCTTGCTAGGTTTATGCTTGGTAAATACTTGGTTTCAGTAAAGTTCAGGTAAAGCTGTTCCCTTCAGAGGCAGGTATTATTCAGCTGTATTCCTCTTCTTGTAAGGATGCAACACATAACTTGCTCTAACTACCCTTGAAATAACAAATGTAGGAAGTGGAGAGGGCAGGGGGCAGGAATGGATTACGCAAGTGACTCGTGTTTTGTAGGTGTTTTACTCTGAGCATCACCTCACCTACAGCAGTAGTTTTAGAGGAAACATCTTAACTCTGAGGAGACTGCCAACTCAGTCACCTTTCGAGACATTCACTCATCAAAGCCTCCTTTCCACAAAAAACCCTGACAGGTTTTGGTAGACTTAGAGCAGGCCAGAGCATTCTACATCATTACTAATTTCTGAGCTTATCGTCATCCATTATGCACCTGGCAAAGGCACAAGTTCATTTCCCTTCTCTTTGCAGGCCTAAGGAAAAAGTAGTATTTGCAAAAAGTAATATCTATAATATTTGACTCAGCAATGACAGACCAGATGTACAGCTTTCTCCCAAAGCTTTTACAGACTTACGTCACATTTTAGCGTCGTGTGGTTTGCCCTCCTAGAGTTTGTTGTTAATGATACCAGGATTTTGAACCTCCTCTTCAAAGTCAGCTGCAAACAGTGCATAGAACAGCAACCACAAAGATCTCAAGGCCAACAAGAAGCCTCACCCGTATGTAAGCATCCTGGTGATGTTTAGCGAAGTACAGCATGTTGTCAAGGGCTAGCATTCCTGGAGGGGTCTGCGTAAAATCCATCGCTGGGTTTACATGATTCTGTAAAAAGAGAGTAGGATTACTCAATTAGCATCTTTACAAAAGCTATCAGCCACCAGGTGATGAGCTCCATGTTAGCATGATGTGACAAAAGAGTGCAGAAACAGAAAACTCTCAACGAGGAAACTTAAAACTCAAATGCAAACACTATGAGGCTGGCATGTCAGTGATTCACTATGGAATGGAGTTTCCCAAAGACTGAAAGTTTTAGAAGCACAGATCTCCAAGTCTTTCATGGCAGATAGACTCCTTGGTGGTACTACAGAATAAAAGTACATGAAAATGCAGATATTTAAGCAAACAGACACCAAACCACCTCTTTATAGAACTGTTATGGAACAATTTCAAATAAACCATAAAATGGAGACAAAAACTACTAGACTAAATAGCCATATTAAATCTATTGGATTATGTGAAGACGAAGGGCCTCAGAGAAATCTGTCTGAAATCAAACAGATTCACCTTGTGGAATTCAGGTGCATTTTTTTTGTTACATTCTGAATTTATTGATTTCAATTACAGAATTAATGAATGAACATGCCAAAATGTAACCAGAACTTGTTAGGTTCCACACGCACCTACATATCTCAAATGTTCAGTTTCACACACTATATGAAAAAATACACTTGCTGAAAATATTCATTAACCCAGCTGATCTTCTGACTGGATGGAATTAAATGTACATTTGAATAAGTTTCATTGTTTAGTCACTAACATTTGCCTGACTTCACCACAGAAGCTGCTCAGAAGTACAAAGACCCAATAGTATGTCTCCATCAAAAAATACCTCTCTTCTGCTATGCTCTTTTATCAGCATCACCTTTGCAATGTCTCCTGCTCCACTCATTATTCTGACACAGAAAGATTTCCCTAGCTGCTTTGCAATTGCAGCTCTATTCTGCAAAACCCAGCTGACAGACTCTAAAAGTGCATTTACTACAGAAAACTGGCAAAGATCAGCACACATTTCTTCCATTAGTGTGTTTCTGCAGTGTGCTCAGGGTCTGATCCACCCACCTCACTGATAAAAGAATGGGGTTTACTACTTTTCCCTCTGTTGAGTGTATCAGGCCATGAAGTGATAGGAATGTGAGATTCCACTTTCTTGCCCATTTTATCTTTAGGTGTATCATACGTTAGTTTTAGCTAGTAAATAACTCATAGTCACATAAAAGATTAGAAATAGTAGAAAGCAAAAATTATACATTAAGATGCCTGCTATGACTTTAAAAACAGATAGTAGGCTGAAAATGGCATGAACGACCTGTTGACTGTGCATTTCCAGCTTAAGAGAGCCAGTCTACAAGCAAAACAATCACAGGCTCATTAATTGGCAACAGGGAATCAAGAGGATGTCTGGAATCTTAGATTTTTATATGGAAATATCTATGCTGCAGGTATTGCAGAAGGGTGGTAGGAGTCTAGGGCAGGAAGACAATAGCTTACTGAGTTGTATTTTCCAAAAACTCCTTTTTTTTAAGCTGTGTGTTTGTTTGTTTTCACTTTCATCTGTTCATCTGAATGATGGACAAAAGCCCTTCAGGGCTATTTTCCCAACTCACCCTTTCATCTTCCACAGTGATGCATTTATCAGAATAAAACTGCTCCACAAGCCCAACAGACTTCAGCTTCTGGGAGGAGAAAACTTCCCTTTCTACAATTCTCAAACATTTCAAAGAGTGCATTTCAAGAGAGGCTCAATCTGGCAGACATACAAATGTCCATCTGTCTGTCCCCCAAGCCAGCATAAATATCTAAGCCAGTCCTTCTATGCATTTGAAACTCCCTTCATTTTGACCATAAAGCACACGTCCTGGAGATCACCACTTGATGCCTAGCTGTGTCATGAGGTATATTTTCCTGAGAAAGATGCTGAGAACCACAGGAAGCAGCAGGCAAGAGAGAACCCTACAGCACTAGCTTTACAATGCCTTTTGTAAGTAGAAGTTCAGTGTAGGGCTAAACATACACTCTTGGCTCTCATGCTATAGTACAGGTATGGTACACTTGGATAAGTATAAATACCTGACAAGCAGAGAGTATCAAGAATCATCTACTTTTCTCCAGTTATTAAAATACTAGTCCTCATTTCACTGGTATTTACAACATTAAAATAAAAGCAGCACACTGAAATAAAAAGGCTGATCTACTGCTGCTTGAATAATTCTTTCCTTCATCCCATTCTACATCTCAAATTTTATAGAAACAAAATACAGTCAAAGCATGAAAAAATCTCATCACATTTAGGAAGGGTAACTCATTTTGTCTCTTATTATTACTATTAGGTTCTATGTTCAATCAGAAAAGTGACCTCTCCATCACTTCTTACTTTTTCTCCAAGTCAAGCCTACAAACCCAACTATTTTTAGTTGTCTGTTTTAAAAGTTTCTGGATCCCAGGATAACTAGGGCTTGATCTTCAGCTCTGTTAAATTAAATAATTGGAGCTGATAATAGCTGAGGATCCACAAGACAGTTCTGGGATGTGGAAGACAACACATTATCTTCAATTATTCTTCAAATTCCAAAGGCGTGTCAGACACTTTGTTTCCTTCCTTCTTCCTCCCTCCCCATAAAACCATCATTTTCTTAACATGCTGAATGTTTGTGGTTGAAATGTTAACTTATTGAGAGGGGGTATGGAATGAGATACAAAGCTAAATTATCTAAAATGTTGTAGTGAATAATTCAGAAGTATGCAAACAACCCTACCTACAACATGATTTATGAAATATACAGAACACAGTGCTTCAGGCATATTTGTTGCATCTGTTTAGTATAAAGTCTATGGTATTTTTCTCTTTACAAAAAGCAAAGAGTAAGAACTATAAATGGAACAGATTTGTTGCCTCAAATTTTTCCAAAAATTTTTTATTTTTTCTCTATTAGGCGGAGTAATATCAGCTCATCTTTGGGCTCCAGCATCTGAGCAGTATTTAACCACTTACACTCTTTTTCCATACACATTAATACACCAAAAGCATCAAGTATTTATAACGAACATAACAGAATACTGTGAAAACAAATATGCATGCTTTTGGGCAAGATGTAACCCCAAAATGTAAAAAATAAATCAATAAAATTAAAAAAATCACGTGGCACATTGCACAAGATAACACCTATTCTGGCTAATCCCAGCACAGTAATTATATTCAGACAACCTCACACAGCCCTAGCTGTGTAAAGCTTTCTTCTCTGTCCTGAGTGGCTTCACTGTCTCATTTTTGGCAATTTCTGAGGTATGCATCGATTTCAGTCATAAGAAAGTGTCCAGCACAGCAATGGTGTGCTGTCTGTAACCACGAATGGAGTAAGTACCACTCGTTCCTTATATTATTCCTAACAACAGTATCTTCCACTTGAATATGCCAAAGCACAGAAACCATTTATTTCCCTGCGTTCCCAGGCCATTAACATAAAAACTTCTTTCTGTCTTGACAGATATTGACAGCTTATCACAGACTTTGCACCAGTGCTACATGCAGCCACGTAAATCAGTTGCCAAGTCATGCTAGTTTGTCCTGAAAGCAGCCTGGATTAGGTGCTAGACCCAGTAATAGCTGTTTTCCCAATCCCAAAGCAGCTCAGGGGAAGCCCTCTTCTGCATGTCTCACTTCTGCAGGGTGGCATGAAAAAACACAACAGAAATTTCCAGGGAAGAATCAGGACTGTAAAAGAACTGGTGACAGAAGAACTTCTGAACATCTGAAGACTCCAGTTTAAAAGGCGTCACTCTTTAAGTGAATCCTCTCAAAACTGGTCATATTTTTTTCCCCCAGAAAAATGAACAATCTGTCACCAAAGATAACACCAGGGTCAGCAATTTCTTTCTTCCATCTTCAATTACTTGCTTACTCATTTTCTTCTTCCTGTTAAATCCAAACCATGACTCTGTGGGCTAGAAAGGAAAGCAATCACCTACCTGGTTCTACAGCACCTACACAAAAACTTTCCCTGGATAAAATGAGGAAATTTTAGTAGTACTACATGGATGTTTATTCCTAAGAACTCAGGACCAGGAGAGTGGGAACTTTTTGAGTTATATTCACAGTGAATTATGAATTGATAACTTATGTTGGAAGTATCAACGAGCACACAACCTCACCATTTAGCCCTTCCCTAAATAAACCTAAAGTTTTACATGCAAAATGTTCCCATCTGTTCATTTACACAAGAATTACAAATACAAATTTAAAAAAACCCCAGAAAACAAAAAAAAACAAACCCAAAACCAAAAACCAACAATATTTCTGAAGATTTCTTTAACAGCACTATATTCAAAGAGATGATGGTGATGATGCACACAAATTCCATCATCCCATTTAATGAGATATAGGAGCGACTTGGGAATTTTCAACCTTTATGTATTCAATGAAAGCAAGAACTAACAGATTTGTTTTTGTCTTGATAACTCTTTAAATACGCAAATGTGCATATTTTTTGCTTCCAAAGCCTATTTTTTTAATTTTCCAACAGAATTCTGATAGAATGAAAACATATCTAGAGGATCCCTGAATTACAAATATATATATTAATAAATATAACCACTGTGTGACTCAAGTGAGAAGTATCCAAAGCTCACCAAATGCTGTATCTTTCAAAGATTATGCAGAAAATCATTTAGGATATTTTCAGTGCAAGTCATATAAATCACATTTCCACTACCCCACCACACATAAAGATCACCAGTATATTTCTACTAGATATAGTTTTCATGAAGACTTACAAACTATATTTGCATACAATGATGATAGTTTTTTTCTTTAACTATCATATTTCTAGCTCTCCCCAGCTTGGTGTTCAGGCAAATATTTGGCCATTTCTACCTTCTTAAGCTTTGATATTTTTGTTGCCATTTTTGTGACAGCTTTGCAATACATAATATTAGACTACAAATGTTACCCCCTGATAATAAAACTCATTTCAATTTATGTAACATGTTAAGCAACAGACTTTCTGGATCAAGTTTGACCTCACCAATATAAAACCGGCCTTCTTAATTGTAGGTAAAATCTGCACATAATTTGCTCTATAAAAGATAAAACAAGTAACATTATTTGACTACTGTATTCCCTTAATTCATTGAGCTACTATGTCATATAACAAAAAGCACCAGAGAGTTCTATCCAAGTCACCACCAAAAATCTGTCCCAGTCATGAAAGGATGCTATAGTGGTCAAAATTGCAAAAATCTAAATGTTAGGGTGGTGCAATTAAATCAGCTAAAATCATCACATAAAACGTAACAGGCACGTCAAAAGACAAGCACTACATACTTTCAGTCATGAATAAATTACATGTTATAAAGCAAGACAAAGACCTCTTGCATAATTCTTTGTATTTTGCACGTACCTGTACTACAGATCCCTGTTTTACACATACCTATATTACCCTGAGCTAATGCTTTGAATGCCAAAATCTTAAGCCCTATAGACTGCCAAGAGTTTGAAAGCCTAGAAGAATCCAAAATAACTTGAGAGTGACCACATCTCGTGCAGTGCATGACAACTATAAGCCACATTTCAGGTTTTATTTTGGTTAACAGGGGCAGACTTTAAAGTTAGATACATGTCTAGCACTTCACAGATTGCTGACTTCTTATTACTGAAGCAATGTTTTCTGGGCAAATGTAGTTATCAAGCAGTAACAGGGCATGTACTCGTTCAGGGATATTTAGAATGAATCAATGGGACATGGCCATTTCAATTACATTTTTTCAGCGTGGAAAATTACTTCCAGATATCTCCCCATATCCACTGAGTTTACAGAATAAATGAGCAAGCAGTCAAACATCCACTCACAGATACAGCTAGACTGGGTCAGGAAACTAGAAGTTTCTCTAGTAAACAGGTTATTACTATTCCACACTTGAGACTACCAGATTATTTAACAGCCAGACCCTGCCAGATTCCCTGTCCTACACTTTTGGGCAAAGTCAGTCCACTTTTGATTGCTGCTGGATGAGATGTGAGTTAATCCAGACAGCTTTCACTGCAGGGAACCAGGGACCTTTCCCATGAGACTTTCTAGAGGCTCAGCTGAAAAGGGTGAAAGGCAGCCAATGCTGCTGGAGAGCAACCAAGGGCTGCAGCATTTCAGATAACTCCAGCTCTTACAAAATCAGGATGGAATATCTTATCCATGTCCTGGCCAGCAAGATATTTTTGCATTGTTTAAACTGCAACACTCATGAAGTCCATAAGGAAAAACTGGCATAGAGTATTCCTAATCTAAGAAGAGATACTGTTATAAATACAGGCTTTTTATGACTTTGGAACGTGTCAGGAGATCAACTAGTTTAAGTTTACCAATGTCATTAAAGCCGTTTGCCTTCTCTACACAGACAGGATGAATTCCCATCCTGCCCAGCAGGAGAATTATCAAGCTAGCAAGAAGACAGCCATGTGAGAAAACAGTGTGAACAGTGCTAGCAGGAACAGCAAGCCAAAGAAATTAATCCATCTACACTTGAGGACTGCAAATAAAAACAGATTAAATATTTGCAACTAGACAGAAGTTTTACATGCCAGAATCAAAATCCACCTGAGTCATTTTATCTCTGTGTCAATTAGTTAGACTTAGTGTTCCTAAGCCAAATTTTGGCATGAAAAGCCTTTTTTCATTTGGGTAAGGTTAATGCAGGTTGAGTAAGGTCCACTGTGACTTCTAGTCATTGTTTAAGCAAAATTACATAAGGACTCCACAATTAAGGAGAAATTCAGAGCTCTTTAACAGATATGCTTTATAAAACTCAAGGAAAAGATTAAAAAAATAGTTAACAAGTGTACATAAATATATATTTTAGCATATAGTCAAAACACTTGAGTTTCACTCAAGTCTTTTGAGTGATGACATATGAGAGGCAAATGCATCAATTAAGTGGGCTGCTTCACATGTGGGTCCTCTGCAGATACATATCCTCAGGAAAATTGTAATGATTATTTTTACTCAATTGCTTATAATTTAAGTATTGTTTTAAAAAAAATGAAAGCACAACCTGCTGTAACAACTATCATCTCAGTAAAGGATATGATGACAGGCATGGCATAACCACAACCAAGAAGACTGATGCTCCAGTTGTGCAGTGACTTTTACTTTCCATGGAATTTCATTGATACCCACGACTGCAGTGGCTGAGGACACATCCCTGCATTGTTACAATCCATGTTGCTTTGAGAAGAGTGAGCTTTGCAAGGAACCTAAACCCAGTGCCAAGTATCACACAGGTAAGTTGGGCTAGATCTTGCTCTCCTTGCTCTCTTCTGTAGAAAGGTTTTGCATTTTCCTTTTGCAGGCAAGCTAGCTAAAACAGCTGTCATGTGCAAAAGGAAAGGCCTGGGCTGTGTTTACTCCAAATAAAGAGTAGAGAGAAGTCAGCCCTGTGTCTCAGAAAACCCCAGTTCCAAGTGAAGCAGCCATGTGAATCTACTGGCTGCCTGGCAGCCAGATACAACAGCTATCCACATTTAAAATGGAAAACTCCATCCCAGAGCTCTGGGAAACAGAGCTGAAATGTCGTATGTGGCTAGGCATAGGGACTGCAGAACGGGGTAAGACAGCCTGCTGCCACTCTGGAGCCTGTGGTTCCCACACTGCCACTCCTTTTATTACCTCTGACCAAGTCAAGCTTCTAGTAACCACAGAGGACAAGCTGAAAACTAATCTGCAGCAAAGGAACTGCCAACATATATGATATTTTAGCTACCTTTGGATGGACACCCTCATGTACAAAATGACTAGCTCTGCTTTTCATTCTTCCCTCTGCACAAGTACAAACAGCCAAGCTTTGTAGATGTCAGGGACAGGTTTGGAATACAGGACCAAAGCCTTCTAAAACCTTTGAGTCCATATTTCTGTCTTAAGTCAACAATAAACTGTGCTCATCATTTAGGATACCCTCATCTGTTCTCTATAGCGAGGCAATTTAAAAAAAGAAAAAGATGAAAAAAGAAATTGGATCTATTCATTAGGAAATTTCAGCTCTCTTGACTTCTTTGCCTCCCTCTACAGGAACATGAAGCTTTTGTGACTAGAGCTGGGCTCTGCAAAATGATTATTTTTTGCGTGTCTGGGTATCGTTTTATCCTGCCTTCAGTCTCCTCCAGACAGAAGTCACAAAGAGGATGGAGCTGCACCAAAATCACAGAATTGTTATGGTTGGAAGGGACCTCTGGAGATCACCTAGTCCAAAACCCCTGTCAAGGCAGGGTCACTCAGAGCAAGTGACACTGCAACTCCTCCAGCTGGGTTTTCCACGACTCCAGAGAAAAATGTAGAAAGATTTTTTAAAAATTAAGGATTTTTTAGAAGAAGACATATCACTACTATTCTAGGATTCTGTGTAGGGGCTCTGTAACAAACTGACTACAGAGAGGAGTGGGAACCAAGCAATATGTACATGTAAGTAACATACACTGAAAAATTGCAGAAGCTTAAAAAATTGTTCATCATTACATTGAATTTACACAGTTTCATAAAACTAACATCACTTCAATATGAAGGAAGGGTTTGTTTGGAATCAGATATCCAAGTCAAGCCTTGTGAAACAGATGAAGCTTCATCTTATGTTTTTGCATGCAAATTCTGAGGCATGAGTTGTACATCATATCCAGAGAGGGATGTCCAAGACCTACCTCTAGGAGAACAGGTCAGAAAATAACTCTGTTATGATACAAGTAAATTTCTCAAACTACTTAGCCCTACCACATTCAAATCCATGGAGCTTGCCTGCCCCCACAAGTTTATAACTGGGATGCACATGGTAAATGAGCAGCAAACAAGAAAACAATTCAATAAACCATATATAGTATATAAAAAAATGTTAGAAATTCTATGTTCCATCGTGCTTAATTTTAAATTAGCTCATTTACATTTGTTAGTGGATTTTCTTCAAGAGAAGCATACTTTTTTAAATCACAAAGTTTAAGATTTGTATTTTACAATTCCACTATTAAAAATATTGGAAAGGTATAAAAATATTTTAAAAACTGGGGGTTTTCTCCCTTCATAAAACAATTTTCTTCATTAAGAAATTCCTTCAACTAATATTTATAATAACCACAAAGTCATCAAATAAAGTATTAAAAAAACCAAACCAAAACACAAAAGGACTGATGTTATACAGAGTCAGTTCACTCACATTCACAGACACACAACCACAAATATTTCATTTTCGTTAATTTTAACTTCATTCTTAAAGTGACACTGAAAGGTCAGAAGAAGCTTGGTGGCCCATCAAGATGGGATTTTTCTAAATCTATTCTGCTTTGGAAAGACTAGAGCTAAGAAGAGTTCAGCTGCATATGGGAAAAGGCTGGTTTATTCATTCTAACAATGTCCAAGTGGTTAGATGCCCATAGCTCTGACAAATAGTCCTGGGAAATACGTGCAGCTGCATGGTAAACACGAACAGCAGCTTTGACATATGGATTTGCTGGCCCCTGTTATTGGTCACTGTAAAGATGCATCTGCCCAGGTACCTCATTCTGCACAATTAACAGCTCTCATCAACAGTGCCAAGTTTATATAAAATTAATAGCTTCTCTACTGCACAGACATGATCCACTGAGCATGTCATGAGGTCTGGCTTTCCTGGTTCCATTGTACCCATCCTCAGGTTTTCTCTCAGCATTTAAAGCCTCCAAACACCAGTAATTCTCTTGCATTCCTCTGTTAGCACTCAGGATCAGCAGACAACAGCGTGATGATGAAGAAAAAAAATGTACTATCTTTGGATTTACAGATCAATTCAGTTTTCATCACCCACCTATTTTTATTTTTTTTTTCCCATTCTTGATTATTTTTTCCACGCTGCAATCGCCCTGGGCTGAGCAGCTCTGGAGTCACCTGAGAGCATCTCCCCTGTGGGCAGAGGAGATCACCCCTCTCCCTCAGGGGGCTGCACCCCACTCACACAGGACAACCAGGCTGCTCCCCTGCTTGTGCCCAGCAGGCACCCACCCACGCTTCCTTGCCCTGCTCAAAGGGCTTCAGGGGCTTAACAAAGAGATTTGTGGGTCAAACACCAACCCCAGAGCCTTCCCTGCTATAAACCAGAGGAGACACCTCCCACCACCACCACGCACTGACTTGAGCACCTCAGCAAGTCTACATGTCAGTGTGGAGAGCTGGG
Source organism: Xenops minutus (assembly GCA_035221455.1). Classification (NCBI taxonomy): domain Eukaryota; kingdom Metazoa; phylum Chordata; class Aves; order Passeriformes; family Furnariidae; genus Xenops; species Xenops minutus. The sequence goes on from JAWWEE010000074.1 coordinate 46,616,011, forward strand.
TTTCAGCACGAGCTTTGCTAAGTTGGAACCCTCAGCGTGCAGTGCTTCATTGGACATGCAGCAATCCCATTTCCAGCTCAGCCCCGTTCTGTCCATAGCCTAGCACCAAATACACAGCAGGAGGTGAAACCAGGGAATGCTTTGGTTATGGCAAAAAGCAACTTAAAACTGGGAAAGTAATCTGGGAAAGAATGCAGTCTGCCACACCCCTATGTGACAGCACCAAGGACAGGACAGGACAGCTGTGAGAGTAAGCTTGAGGGATGTCTGTATTTCTGCCTCTCAGGTGGAAACATATTGATGGCATTGCTCACTTTTGCAGAACACAGTCTGAGCTGGCGATCAAATTTAAGCTTTCCTGATTAGATCTATGACTGTATTTACAAAATCTCATCTTTTACAGATTGATACTCTTGGGGGTGGGTGAGGGAAAAGAACTAAAAAAATCCAGGTTGCAAGAAAGCATCCCTGCCACAAAACCTACATAAGGCTGAAAAACACTCAGACACAGGAATATTTTGGAGGGATAAAGCATCCCACCAGTGAGCGCCAGCAAGAAAACTACTGACAGTGCATTGTATGACAAACTGTAACATGCAAACCAAATTAAGTAACCCACAGAGGTATCCTTTAGCCTAAACATCAAACATCTGCTAGCATTCCACTGAGAAATGGGAATTCACAGCCCAGAACAGCTATTTCTACTATTTCTAGGGCTGAAAAGATTCTGTATCCATGCAAGCAAGCTGTTGAAAAACTTCTGTGAACAACTGACATCTGGTATCATGCTAGTGCCCTCTGCTGTGCAATATTACAATTAGTTCCCAGCTTTCTTTTAGTATTTTAATATTGAGCCATATACATAGGGTAAATCAAGTATTTCTGTCTTTAGGTGGATTATAAAGAAAAACAATCCTGGCAGACATTCAGTATTACTGTAAAGAGAAGATCCAAGTACTCCTTTAGAAAATATTCTGTAAGGTTTCCATGTGGAGCTGCACATTGTAAAAGAATCTTCATTTAATATTCATTTAATAAAATTAAAACTTTCCTTTGTTTTCCAACAAGTGAAATACAGACTTTGGGTTTTGGGGGGGTTTTTGGTTTTGGGTTTTTTGGGGTGGGGGAGTTTGTGGTTTTGGTTTTTTTTGCTTTTGCTTGCCTTTTTTTTAGGAAATAAAGTAAACAAGTCCCTTTTCAGGCTGAATTATGTCCATAGATTCAGAAAATTTAAATCATCTGTTCATTTATATATCCTTCCTCTTCCATTCTGTTTTTCGTTCCTTGTACTTCATGTATTTTTGTTCATCTTTCTTATACAGGATTCAGCATCTCTCCTTGGGGTTGCTCTGTCAGAGGTCCATCAAGTAGCAGTGTTTACAGAAACATTAGGGAAGCAAGATGCCAAAACAAATGGAAACTTGAGAAAAATGTTTAAATTATGGGTAAATTTGGTTGTGCCACCTGCAGTTCAGGTTGTCTGACACTTTCCATTTTTAGGCTTTAGTTTCTGATACTTTATAATCATTTTAACTGTTAGAACAGAACACGGACCCTTTTCTTTCTGTTCAAAAGCCTTAGCAAGGCTTTGCAAGTTGTTTGACCATTTTCAGGCATGTTTTATTAAGCACTGCATTGCTCTTATTAAATCAATTTTTACATAATTGTTTTGTCAAGGAACCCCAGCCCATTCATGCTATGCAAGAAAAACTTGCTTGTGCCAGTCTTGAAATTCCTTTTGAACACAGTCCTACATCTGGCTGCATTATAAATGCTCAGGAGTAACTCAGTTTAACAAATCTCTGTGGAACATGCACAGCTTTTCTTCTCAAGATGTTGCTTGTCCTGAGCATTCCCTGGCCCACCCCTATCTCCCACCTTTAGAGAAAAAAGCAAACCAGCAGTGGAGTGGAAAGAGAATGTAAATAGAAGGACACACAGAATAGCGAGAGGTGAGAGTGAAAGTCAGGTGTTTGGGAGTAGAAAGGCTTACAAAAAGAAGAAGCACAAGAGTGGTAGGGCAGAAAACAAGACAGATGGGAAGGAAAACTACAATTATCATCCTAAGGCTGAACAAGAGACAAAGATCATGACAGAAATGCACAGCAAAGTGCAAAGGAGCAGAAAAGCATAGGCAGATAAAATAAACACTGCAAATGCATGTAATTAAACAGAACAAAGAGTAAGGGAATGAATTAAGGCTTTGATGCCTATCTTATTTCTGCCTTTTCTTAAAACAAGTTTGCTGCTCTTCTAGTACAATGTGGTGCTGCACTTCTGGTGAAAACAATATTAATAAAGTACACAAGTATTTCAAACATTTACATCAGTTTAGGTGTTCTCATTGCTTTAAGATCACTATTACCTGAGGTTCTTGGCTGTAATCCCCAGTGATTAGATCTTGTTCTTGTGATATTCCTATACACAGCAACAGGATTATACAGATAAATGTTACTCTCTGAAAACAGAAATGACAGGACTGGTCCTCAAGATCTGATTTGTTTCAAACACTTCCAAAGAAGCGTTTACAGAAACAAAAGCAGTCACATGCCACTAACTATGTCTCTTTACTTAAAAGATGATTAAATACTGAAAGCAACAGTCACTACAAAACTACACCCTTTCATAGCACCTAGAAATAAATGTCTATGATTAGTTTTCATCTTTTAAAACTTACCCTGAGGAATAAATCAGTAATGGCTTATTTCTAAATTAACCACTGAGAAATGTCAGCTTCAAAATGAAATAGAATGGAGAACTAAGCTCTCAAACAACGGAGAAGAGCAACCTCTAGTGGTCATAAAGGTAAAAACGAGAGGAGAAATCCTATCCCTATTCCTATCTTATCCCACTGGTCCAGCATAAGCGAATTTCAGTGGAAAAGGGCAGGGCATGTTTTTTTTGTCCTGCTCAAATAATCAGCAAATTTAAATCTGTTACATAAAAAGATACTCAAATCTACAAACCATGTATTACAATGAAAGGAGAAGATTCTCCTTTCTGGTGGAGTGTCATAAGACATGGGTTTTGCTGTGCTGAATAGCACTTAATTATTAGCTATCATTATTAAATGACAAAGTGCTTTACTTTAGAGTGAGCCATTGTTAAATATAGAAATATGGCAACCAACCTGAGGGTTTGGCACTTGTTTTGAGGCAAAGCAGCCTCAGCCACTGAATATCTGAATAGCTCAGCAAAATAAAATCATCTCTGAGTTTTGTGTTGGTTTTTTTTTTTTCACTAGCAACAAGCGATTTCACAACTTTTGAAACAGTAGATAGAGAAAGAGAGGGCTGTAGGAGTAGAAAGAGTGGAGGATGGAAAACTACTAATAGCTTTCAGTAGTACAGACAATCTGTCATCTATGCTGTTCTACCATACGCCAACTATTAAATCTTATCAATTTAAAATCTAAAGAGGATAAGATCTAGATCAGCACATATACAGAGTTATTCTAAAAATCTTCCTCTGCCACTGCCAAAGCCAACAAGAGAATCTGCATATAAGAAAGCACTACTTTTATTACAGCTGAAATGCTTTCCCAAAAGATAAAAACACCTATGATCACCGCATAATATCACCAACTGGAGGAAACAACAGGGAGGTGTGAACAAAACAGCTGAAAATGACCATTCATGACCTTTGTGATAAGTTTTTCAGTGTTCAACACCAGTTCAGATCTCAGCCTCAAATCACAAAACTTCAGCTTCCTGTTTGGGGCTTTCCCAGTCCTACAACTCATAATGTTGTAAGACTTCAAACACTTGGGTCTTCATTTTTTAGGAGGAAAAAGGGTAACCATCCTCAGGTCTTCAATGAGAATAACTAAGTAAATGCATCAGTCGGGGTCTGCTTTGTCCATATCCCTCTCACGCTCCCTCCTTGGAAAGTTTTATCCTCCCTAGACAGGCAGACTGCTACCATTAATGCAGATGACTGGCTGGAACAAAGGGGCTTCAGAGATCTAGCTGACATTAGTAACTCCATAGAATATAAGGACTATTCATATTCCTGCAGGGCTTGGCATCCCAATCCCATCCAGATCTTGCTCCATTTTAACTTTTTCAAGCCCAAATCAATATACTGCTTAACTGACTATCACTAATCCACACCATGCAAATTACCCAGAATTGTGCACTGTCCATTCACTGCCTGACTTCACTCTGGCTCTTTACTTTCTACCAGTCTATAATCTATAAAGTATATAATCTGTAAAGGATTAATTATTATCACACAGCAATCTAAGTATTGATCTGCTGTCTTTCACTACAAATCTGAACTTTCTTTTAATACATCCACACCATCCCCCAGTAAAAATGTGACTCAAATCTGTGGTCAAATAATTTATCGTTCAGAGTAGGTTACAATAAATCCACAGTTTAAGTTAAATTCTTCAAAACTAGGATGCAATTATTTCACAGCCCAGAATAATAAGCAAAAAGTAACACCATATCTCTAGAAAAAAAAATAATCTATGTTTGAACTATTCAAGTCAGAACCCCACACACAATGTTAAAAAAATGAAAAGGAAAGCATCTTGTCTATAGATCATTTAAGAGGTGGGGCTCATAGTGCTGACATTACAATTGCCCAACACTTCCCATTACTAGATGCTGTTCCCAGTTTTTAGTGTCTTGGCAACTGAAATTCTTCACACTGAGGCAAATAGTAGTATTTGGATCATGTAGGTAAACCTAATCCATCCATTTCTCATAAGAAAGCACAGGGAAAATGGAATTTGTGCCTACCTTTAGAAAGTCCTGACAACTTTCAGTGCAAGGGCTGGAAATGAGAGCCAGCAGACTGAGCAGGCTTCATATTGATGGAGGAACAAAAAAAGTAGGAAGTGGAGGAAGGGAGACAAGGAAAAATCCAGAGGAGAACCACATCACAAGGAGGGAGTGAGGATTAATAGAAAGGAAATTCAGGGAGATTGAATAAACGAGGCAATGGCGATTGGCAATCAGACATGCTGGAAGGAGACAGATCCAAATGGAGGTCAAAAGAGCCCAGGAGGAGTGGGAAGTGAAAAACCAAGACTGGGGGAAGAAATGGAGAGAGAAAAGCCATAGGAGCTAAGGAGCTGAAAAGCAAAGTGAGCTACCACAGCAAAGAGACAACAGAATACAGGCAATGGAGAGCCTCCAAAATACCAAGTAGTAAGCCCAGGAGCAGCCTAAAGACATAGCAAAACAACACAAAGGTGGTGTGGTGTGCCAGCCTTGGCCAGCAGCCACACACACCCAACTGCTCACCTCCTCCCCATCCTCAACAGAGCAAGAGACAGAAAGGATGGATAGAAATAAGGACCAGGAGACGGTTTACCAGTTACCATCACGGGCAAAACAGACTTGACTTGGATAAAGTCAATTCAATTCACTGCCAGTCAAAGTAGATTTGAGTACTGAAAACCAAACATTAAAAAAATGCCTTCTCCCCACACTTTTCCAAAGCTTAACTCTAATCCTTCACTCTCAAATCCTGGGGCAGGGGTGTAGATACAGATAGAGCAAGGCATGAGAATGAGGGAGGGGGACAAAAAGTTTCCAAGTGAGCACGAGGAAATTACCTGCACCAGAGATCTACTGGATAGGTTGAAGAGAACAGCAATTAAAGGCTGGAGTATGCCAACACTTACTGCAGTCATCTCTTGCAGGTAATGATTACAAGTTAGTAATTACATTACTGCAAATTATTTCCCTGATAACCTCCTATTTTCAGCACAGAGAAGGGACTTCCTCTGGGGAATACATCATGACCTGAAGGAGGTTACTGTGCACAATCATTTTAATTTGTCAAAGGATACAAATGTTCATACAGAAGACGGGCAGAGAAAGGTTTCCATTTGAGACAGCTGCAGGAAAAAAATATACAGGACGAAGCAAAATGGATGCAAGGGGAATGAATCATTCTGGGTAGTTATCCAGGCAGCTTCTGTCTTTGTCTTCTGTTATTCTTGGCCACAGCAAACTAAGGACTCTCCATTCCATACAGTGAATGACTTAAGTTTAACCTGCTCTGGAGGAAAACCTCCTGGCTCACTACAGTTTGACACATAAATGGGTCATGCTGGCAAAGGTACTCCCCATTTGCTGGTGGAACAGAGATAAACTAGACATCAGGCCAAGCAACAGATCTGGCCTGGTGAGAAAGCTAGCCCTAAAGACAAGCAGACTTTAAGAGAGACTGCAGGACAGGTGATGTACAAGACAGTCACTAACTCATTTTCTAATTAGCTGATTTGATACACTCAGCTCTGCAGGCAGAAACGCTCGCACAGGTTTAACTAAAGCCATGCACTGAGGAAAGCAGCAGGTGTTCCAAAATAAATAGTCCAGAGAGCGTATTTCTTTAGCTAGAACATTCAAGAGGGGAAAATATTCCCTTCACCTCTAAATGGGCAACACTATCCCTAGGCTTCAGCCAGTGAAGTATTCAAAGAGACAATGAGAAGCACCACAGAAGAACCCCTGAGAAAACTGAAGAGTTCTTATCTTCAGAGCGCTATATGGACATTGTGCTATAAAACAAGGGATTTTTTAAGAAGACAATCAAAAGATGAAACAGAGTATCTGCTCATCAGGGACATGAAGAAGGAAAAGAAATATGTCTGGAAGAAATCTCAGAAGCTCCTCAGGTCCATACCCTGCCTAAGGCATGCTTTAGCTATTCTCAACTCTTTTGGAAGTTTCTTTCCAGAGACCTCTACAAGACAAATCCTCCAAATTATCTATTCTGCTTCTGTGCCTTCTCGTATTAGAAAACTTTTGCAATGTCTAACAAATCAGCTATGTGGCTGTGTAAGTCATCCATCTAATTACTCATGTCTCCTGTCAGACTTCTCTAAGCAACCTTGGTTGTTGGGGCTTTTATCATATAGTCCTCATGTGTTTGTTTCCTGGATCCACCATTGTGAAACATATCATACAAACCTTTTTATAAAGGATTGAGCTCCATCTTTAAACTAGAAGCAAGCTTTGTCCCCAGTGTTCACACAAAAAATCTTTCCCACAAACGCATTGCCATCACTGCCTTTTAGCTTACATGTATTTTCCTGCCTCTCAGCACTTTTACACTTAAGACTTCCACAGCATCCAGCCTGATCTTGTAAGACATCTCCCTCATCACTGCAGGAGCCTCACCCTCTGCACACATCTTGCATTCAGTCAGTCCATGACTCACTGCAGAGTTTACTGGTGTTCTAGGTGATGTCTCAGAAATGCAGAAAATGGCCTCAATAGTTTATCTACTTTGCAAAGATCTTTGCAGATATATCCTAGCTTAACATTTGACTTCTCTGTGGCTGTGTTGCACAATCTCACTTATCTGTTCCTACAGGCAAGATACTTGCCCACAGATTAAATTCTTGCTGGGGGTCCTATATGTATCTTTGTACCACTGAGTAAAGTGACATTTCGGTTTCTGTAATCCAAAAGGTCATCTAATTTGCAAATGACGTGGTCATTCTTTCATCAGTGCTTCCCATATTTGTTTCATCTGCATATGTTCACTCTCTTATGTCACCATCACTAATATCTTGAAAGTCAAGCCCATGCCTTCCTTTAGAACAATGCCCCACTACTCTCAACTTCTCTTTTAATTGTCACCTTTTATCAGACAGTTCCCTACTGATTTCCTATCTCCTTCATTAAACCACATTTAATTTTGCTACCCTAATAAATTTCAGTGTGGCACAGCAGAATTATTAAACCACTTTCCATATTGCCTTTTTGCATTTATACAAACCACTTATTAAAGAAAATTCAAATAAAACAAACAAAAGCCCCGGAAGCTGCACACACCAAAAAACTGGAGAAAAACTGATCTTGGATGATTTTTTTTAATTATTATTTTTTCCAGTATTTTAAGTTATGTAAGCTTCTTAGAATTTGTTCAGAGTTGCCTCTAAACAAATATATTTGCTACAACTTCTCAATAACAGTAGCAATGTTTAAAAAATTATGATGAATAAAAACACACAGGATGATCAGTTTTTAGTAACTATTACCTAGGCTGATTATGGGAATTAAGTTTACTCAAATGCAAGGGGAAGTATTCAGGCTATTTAATTTGCAATTGACTCAAAGCATAATAAATAATTCAATAGGGTGGAGCATATATTAGATCTCCTAATTGGCTCAATTTTTGTTGTATTTATTAGCATTTTAATAAGTTTCAAGACTGTCTCCTCTGAAAATCTCTTTGCCCGTAATACACCTCACACAATTTATCACAACCATCTGGAGAGCTCTTGTGGCTGCTTTAAATGAATGTAGGTCTCTAACTGTGCAGTTTTACAAATTATAAACTTCAGAAACTGTGTCTGGACTTTGTCTCTTGTTGACATTTTATTTGTAGCAGGGCAAGACTTTTTGATGTGGCTGAGAAAAATAAGCAGGATTCTTGCATTTCCCATACAGAAAGAGAACCAGCAGTCCATGAACAACTCAGAGGCTAGACATGGTTTTACTCCCTGCCTTGGAATGAATGTTTAATCAGGTCAAGAAATTAGCTTCCTGACCATCAGTGCCAGTGGAATGAAGACAGCCTTCGAAGTCAGCCTCCTGTTTGGTGGGCTTCTTGTGCCACACAGCCAAAACAGGGGAGGACAAACCTTCCACTATTCAGATCATAGATCAGCTTGCTGGTGCAACCCTCTACCTGCAACTTAGGAAAGCACTGAAGACACTTGAATGAAAAGAAGTAGATGGGGTGAAGGCAGCCAGGAGTACAGTCAGAGCACTGCCCACGTGTAAGGCTGGGGATAACCAGTAGAATTTCACAACAGGACACATTCCTCTCCAGCTGGGAAAAAATTGTTCATGTAGTGTCACCTGGACTCTTAGCTCAAAATAAAACTTCTGTACAAGAGTAGAACGGCTTTCCTCACAGCTCCCTATCAATGTTTATGTTACTGGCACATTGCCTCACCACACTGTTTAGTAGAATAACCTGCCTCCCATGAGGATTCTTGCTATGGTACTCCTTTCACAGCTCACTTTCATATATTTCTTCTTATCTCCCATTATGCTTCCCCACATTTTCTACACTGCTTTAATCCCAGTCCCATGCCATCCTAAACTTTGCTCCCCATCCTGTTGTCAAAGGCTATCATAATTAAATAGTAAACAGTGCTGCAGTAACCCTTGACTACTGCCAGAGTGTTTTCAGCAGGCTTCCCAATGAACAGCCCAAATGAGAGTAATGAAGATAATAGATGAGTCTCTGCTGCACAGGTACTGCAAGAGGGTTCCTGCAAACTCAGACAAGACAGTGACACATTCTGATTCACACCAAGTGTTTTCCTCACAACCCTATCAACTAAAACATGTTGTGAATAATTTCAGCTCTGCAGAATCAAAATATATCCTGTGGGACAACCAAAACCATTGGAATAATAGTGCCAGACTTCAAAACTAGTGATACTTCATCCCTGTTAAGCAGCAGAAAAAATAGAATTGAAATTCAGATCTGGGTGTTAGTACCAGTTCAGCCTCTTTTGGATATTCTGTTATATACTCAATATTCCAGATCCACTTTTAAGAAAGCAAAATCAGATTTTCAGAGGTTCTAGATGCATAGGAGCCAGTGATGGCTGTTGGAGCTGATTTTTTGGTATTCCATAAAACTAGAGTGAGCAGCAGATATCTCAAAGCAATCAGACTGAAGCAGGGAACAATTGTTTTAAACTTCTCTCCTTGATTCTTCCATATGTGACAGTCTCTGTATGTACAGCTCCACCATGACTTCACCATACCCCATCATTCCCTCTGTGTTTTTCACCACTTCTTTCTTTGCCAGCAGCTACTTTTCCTCCTCCTATGACAGTGACCCCCATCTCTGTTCTCACTCACCACCAGCTGGGTGCTCTATATCCAGCCCATTTGTTTCTGAAGCAAGGCCTGCATCTTCTTTTAGTCTTAGCCCAAAAGCCCTCTGCTCATCTTATCCCAGGAATTGACAGTCTCAGAAACTGGGATAGCAATGGCCTTCTATCACATAGGAACTGACAATAGATTAATGGACAAGAAAAAGAATCCCAGACTGAGCTTCAAAAGTTTCTTCAAAGCATGAATTGTACTATGATGCTTACAGACCCCAAATGCGAAGTCCCTCCTTTCCCATCTATTTATGATTCCTTACAGATACAACAGCACTGATCCAGCAGTAACTTATCCTCACTCATCAGTAACGAAAACAACTATCAGAAACCAGAAAGCTTCTACTGTTCCCTTGTGGTTTGGAGAGAATTGAGCCCTATGCCAACAGAGCCAAGCAGAGCACTCAGACTGCACAGCCAGTTTCAGCTTGCACCAACAGTGCTGAAAACCACTCTAGCTGTGGCTACTGTACTATATTCAGAGTATATTTGCCAGGCCAACAGCACAGTAACAAATCATGTAAGATATATAAACCATTTTACCCAAGGAGAAAGAAAACTGCACACTAACCTGGAGCAAAGAATAAATCAAGATACTGATTGTAGTGTACATGTGCATGCTCTGTTTCCAGAGGAGAAGGGGGGGATACATATTATTTATTAATATAAAGTATGCAGCAGTTTAGTCAGACTGTACTTCGTTCCCCAAGAGTTTCAGGCAAGACTAGAACTCCATTTCACCTGATTAAGTCAGGGCAAGAGATTCTGCATCCCCTATACACAGACGAAAGGACTTCAAGCAAACAAAACACTCAGGTTCCTACTGGCCACACTGTTTCTAATACAAGACAGGAAGCCACTGGCCATCTTGGCCACTTGGGCCCACTGCTGGCTCATATTCAGCTGGCTACTGACAACTCATCCAGGTTCTTTTCCTCTGAGCAGCTTTCCAGACACTCCTCCCCAAGCTTGGAGTGTTGCATGGCATTGCAAGACCCAGCACTTCACCTTGTTTAACCTCCTACAGTTGTCCTGGTTATCTTCCACACACTCCAGGAACCTCCTAAGACTTTTTGCTCTCCCCTGTATCATATTTCTAGCTGACAGCTGGTAAGTTCAAAGTCCCCCATGAGAACAAGAATTAGAGATCCTGAGACTTCTCCCACATGCTTATGAAATATTTTGTCTGCCTCTTCATCCTGGTTGGTGGTCTATAACAGACTCCCACCTGATATTTGCCTCGTTAGCTTTCCCCCTGGTCCTTAAACACTCAACCCTTTCATCACCATCATTAAGACCTAGACAGTCAAAATATTCCCTAACATAAAGGACGATCCCACTGCCTCTCCTTCCTTGTCTATCCTTTCTAAACAGTTCACAGCCATCCATTGCAGCACTTTAGATTCTGCTAAAGCTGTCACTTGGGGTTAACAGGATTTCTGGAACAGGGGGAAAGTTATTCTCTTTTAGGAAATAGACAGAAGACCAAGTAAGAGAAGTGACTCATTAAAACATGAGCTAGAATGGACACACACCTGCATTTTCACTCACCACACAAAAATACTCACAATAAATCCAAGTTTTTTATAGTCTCGTGTATACATAGATTTGCGTTTCTCCATACTGCCACTACTGTTGTTTGGTTCAGATTCTGCATCAAACGCAATTCTTCGGAGTTCAAATATGATATCCCGTTGAGCCTATGTCAAAACAAGGTTAAAAAACCCCATTATTTTAATAACTTAGCTCTCAATTTAATAAAAATACCACAAAAGGTGTTTTAAAACACTGTATTCTTTCCACTGCTCAACCTTTCTGTGTCTAAATTCCCTATTCTGACTCAGAGAAACAGTCAGCAAGAATGACTTTGTGGTTCTCATTTTCAAAAGTCATTCCATTCCCGAGATTTACATGCAGGTGCTTAAGTTGCCTTCAAGAAGCAGGACCCATGTTATCAAGGTCTAACTACACCCTTAATTTTAACCACAGAAGCCAAGAGATTACACACATTTCAAATTAAGCTGGTAATGAAGCTGGTACTTAAGCACTTTGCTGGATGAAATCAAAATGCCTCAGCACTCTGCATTCATGTTGGTAACTGCCTCTTTTTGCTACCACAGAAATGAGCAAGAGAGGAATTACTCCAGTTACACATCGCACCAAATGTCTCAACACAGTGACAACCACCCTACCATCAATACCAACAACATGTGTTAGTCACTCTCTATGGAGATATGCACTAGTTGACTGCATATACATTCCCAAGAGTCAAACTTTCTTGCCTCAAGAAACAGGAAGGATAAAATCCTACAGCACAGTGTTACTTATGTTTACAGTTATCTCACTCTGCCACCTTCTCTTTTCCAAATTATCAGCAGGTCTTAACATAACTTCCTCTTACAAATGAATTCAGGTTCCTCCTTGTACAGGACCTAAAATAGGCCACAAAAAATAAGGAAGCAACATCTTCCTTATGGCTCATTGACCCCACATTTAATCTCTTAGGGGAGTGTCTTCTTTTGCACAGCGAACAACATTAAAGCTGGTGGTTGGACACAGCAAGCAACAAACTAATGAACAACTACTATACAGGTTCCACAAAATTAACCTCAAATCTAGCACACCAGATAGTTTTCATGTAAATATTCAATTTAGATCTACAGAAGTACTTTTAGGAAGGGCCATACATCTCTGTCACTTGTGAGAAGCACAAAAAAGAAACAAATGCTGGACTGTGCTCAGAGTTCCTGCTCAGGAAGACAGAAAATTCACTTCATGGAACTACACGCTAAGGAAAATGACCTGGCCATTTTGCTGCACTTTTGCACAATGAAGGCAACATCCAGTACATCTTCTCACAACCAAAAAACATAACTTCACAGACAGAGAAAATGAGTGACTTATGTAAGTGTTCCTAGCAGTGTTTTTCCCTGCATAAAGAGCTTCAGGTACATCAATAAGCAGCTGTTTCCTTCCTGCTAAAACCAGATCGTGCCAGATGCTTACCTGATCTTGTGGATCCATTTTTGTCATCATCCTGTCTTCCAGAAGATTAAAGGTAAGTACTTGCAGAACATAAAGCTGGTGTGCCATTTCATTATTGATGGCCCTCTGTGCCCTGATAACATGCTGCAAAGAAAGAGAGGCTTTGGTGGATGTCAGGAAATTGCACTGGGCACAGCCAGATGTTTCCATTTCTCACAACATGTGTTTGCTATGCAACAGTGTATGTATACTTCAGAAAAGAGAAACAAAAAACAACACAAATAAGCACCCACAAATAAACAAACCAGGACTAACACTATCCAGATATTGTATAAGCAATTTTAAGGGACAGGACTTTACACTGGATCGGATCTGTGCACATACTAAGAAGTGGTATTAAAAAACAAGTGCTGAGAAGTTACTTCAAGGAGAAATTAGTTCCATACCAAGAGCATTAGAGCTTTCTTTACAATCTTTTTTAAGAGAGGAGCAGAAAAGTATTCAGGCTGTAAATACAGCCAGAGAATACAGTGGTTTAACAGGGTTCAACAGGGAGTCAGCATCACACCACAGTCCTGCCTCTACCAGCAAACTCCATTCTGTATGAGGAAAACTGCTGAGAAATATATTAGCATACAATGCCCCATACGTGCAGAGTTATCCCATTCAGAAGGCAAACACAAAACTGATGGACAATTTAAAAATCCCTGGTGTGCCAAAAACACCAAGTAGTTCCAAATGGGAAACAGATCCAGGTCACTAAAGAAAGTACATAAGAAAGAATGATTAAGTAGGAGATGGTTACATCAACTGATATTGTACAGTTCCAGAGAACAGAAGATGCTGCCTTCCAAAAGGCACTGAAGCATTTTATGGCAATAAATAAACATCTAAGAATATTATCCATATGTTTATTACAAACTTCTTATGAACTCAAGCAGTATAAAAACATGCCTTCTGAAATAAATTTGGGGGGCTTTGTACACATTAAAATTATGATAGTGAATGAGAAAGTGTGAGGGGTTGTTTGTTGTTTGGTTTGTTCTACACTGAGAAAAAGCACTGTCCCTTGTTCCCTTGAAGATGTAATCTACTCTGAGGTCAAAGGCAAAATCCTTCTGATTTTCCATGACAGCAGGTACAGGTCTTTTATATTTTATTCATTAACTTTATTCTACTTCATGCTCTTTTGTGCAAGTTGTGACAAATTGTCACAACTTTATAACAAGACAGATTAATCGACAGAACCAAAAGATACAGAGGTATTCAGTACTATATTTTCATGAAGAAATGACAATTTATTATTCAACTGGGAAAAGAACCTTTCTGAAAAGCAGTTTCAAATCCACTCAACAACCAAACCTTTATCTTCTATTTTACAGCTGTGAACACCAGAACTGGAGTCACCTTTTCTCTCCTCTAGTGAACAGTAGCTTTGAAAACTGTATACTTACAGTTAAGATGATGGAACGAAGCTGCTTTTGTGCCAAAATGTTTGCCATTTCCTGATTTAGGGGAAAAAAAAAAACCAAATTAGCCAGGAGCAGGAATTTTAGTGTCATGTCTGAAAGAACACACTGACTTAAAAGGTCTTATATATATGACCATATGCATTACTGGGGGGGCTGTTCAAAAACTCATTACTATGAGAAAAGGGACAAAGAAAGTTAAAAGTATGACACAAGCTGAGGACTTTTGATGATCCAAAACCAGCAGTGAAAGACTTCAGAAGAGACTTCTGTGGGTTCCACAGAGAATTTACACACTTGTTCAAGCACAACCCTTCCCTACAAACACTACAGAAGGAAGCATGGACTGGAAGCAAGCCAGGATTTTAAAACAAGAAGCCAAACAACATGCTTATTTAAAACAGTATTTTGGCTGTTTAGAAGTCAAGTGCTCTAAGTTTCACTCAATAAATCAGCCTACAACTCAGTACTGTTTCATTATAACAAAGAATACTTCTCCCCTGTATTTTAGTAGCAATGTTGACATTGGTCCACCATTTTGCTTTAAATTAACTTCCCTTTCTAGACCTTTCTGAAATCACTATTGAATAAGCTTTTACTGACATGATTAAGCAGCTGATCCCAACTGTCCATGCTGCAAACTCTCCTACAATGCATGAAAATCTAAACTTAATCATACTTACAAGTACATAGACCATTTTTAAATTCCATGAGCTTTTCCATCAATATGGAAATATATGGCTGTGTGTATGAGGAAATATGCTCACATATGCAATGCATACAAATTAGAGAAATTACCATCATGTCATTATTTCTTAACTCCTGTTTTCAAAATGTATTATTTAGGGATTTGGATAACATATTGCACACTGCTATTTAGACACTGTTTATGTACCCAAAGGGGTAATGTTTGGAATTAACAGATCACTGATTGTGAATAAAGCTCATCTATCACAGTCTTACATAATACAGCACACCAAATCATACCGATGCTGACACATGCTTTAGGACATTCTCAGGATGCATTGTGATTCTGTGCAGTTGGCATCATATAAAAATATTGTTCATGTTCAGGAGAAATAAATTTAAAAAAAAAAATCCTGCTGAACTTTGTGAGAGCTGAAGGGTAGTATAGAGTACACACTGGTTGCTTTTATGCAACAAGAAAAAGACACTAGAAAATTGGGAAACTAAGACTATTGCATAAAACACAAAGAACTGGATTGCTGAAACAAAGCTGCAGAAACAGTGCAGATAAAGCAAGTGTTAGGGTGAGAATTTGCTTGCAAAAAGAAAATAATTCTAATAGTGAGACTGGAGGCAGTCCTAGGTGTTGAACTATTTTCTTTGTGCCAGACAAAGGGTGCTGCACCAGAACATGGGAGTGATAAAGAAGGAGACAAAGACGAGAAAAACTCAGCTTCACGTTTTAAGCCTTTTCTGGCAGAGCAGGTTTCAATTGCACGTAACAGCAAAGGAATGGATGACACACATGGTTCAATCTCTTTTGGAAATGCACAACTGAGCTGCAGGGGGAGTGCCAGACACATAATATACTTCATCTTACATGCAACAGACTGGTTTTGTCAAACTATATACCCACTGCCAAAAGATGAACAGGTAAAGAACACAAGACAGTCTTTTCTGCATCCAAGGTACAAAAAGAAAAAGAAAAAAAAAAAAGGAAATTCTTGTATTTCACTGTTTTGAGAGGATTATCAACTTGTCATTTCTTTCTTATATCTGTAGTTTAAAAAGCTGTTATTATTTTGGGTTTTTGTCACAGGACTAAAAACTGATAGGAACAACAAGCATTTACAAAACCAATTTCTGCATCATAATCAACTTAGTCTCCGAAAAGGCTATAGAGTCATTAGCAGCTAATGAGCTGCCTCTTCTAATACAAGTATTGTACTAATAGATGAGAAGAATTATCTGACAAAATTTTCCATCTCATTTTTCATAGTAATATATCTCTGCAAAAATACAGATACCTGCCAAAAAAGTGTTTCAAACATACACAATATCATTTCTATCATTTCAGTGCTCAAGCTCTCATTTCTTTTCTGACAGACCTTTTGTTTTGGGTGGGTTTGGGGTTTTTCTGGGGAGAAAGGGCTTGGCTGGTTGCAGGGTTTTTTTAAATAACCTAGGTTTTTCCCGATGATTTGACCCTTGACAGTGGTGGAAGGAGCAAAGCAACCAGGGACTCTCATTAAAAAACAAACAAAACCCCAAAACCCCACCTTGGACCTCTTTGCTTTTTGCATTGCAGAAAGAGAGAGGGGAAAATAAAAAAAAAGTAAAAATAAAAAAAAAGGGGGGTGGGGGAAGAACTCGTATAGCAGTGCCAATTTAAATCCTTTCCTTAACTGCAGTTTAGTCATGCACATCAAGCCCGTTCCTGTAAGAGGCAGCAGAGAGGTGGGCACCAAAGCTCCTGGAGTCATATCGGTTTTGGTGCAGTTTCTCACTTCTAACCACATTAGTGATGAGTACTGAACCCTAACTTTTGAGTGCCCACCATCAGATCATTATGAGGCTGCATCACCTCAGTACATTACTTTAGAAAGACAGAACTCAGTAAACACCACCAATTAACATTATCTTGAAGCCAAGGGACACCTTATTATGGTTTGCTAATTAACCACAAGACAGATACAAGAAGAAATCTGACAGATTCTGACTACTTATTATAAGTTATTAAAGGCTGAAAAAAATGTTCTGCAAGTGTCAGAGCTATTAGCCTTCAAGCCAAACCACATCATTATCTTCTGATGATCATAAACTCCCTGACTAACAATTCTGTGTTCCAGCAGCAGGTACTGCAGGTGAAGTCTGCCTGGCTTATTGCCAGCCTCACTACAGGGTTACTCTGATGGAAAAAGACAGTTTTACCTGCTGGCAACACCCTGTGGTAGTGTCATTCAAGGAACACATGCCCACTGATTAATATTAAAGTCTTGTTGACATCTGACATTGTCTCTCAACTTCATATATGACCAAGCCAGAAACATAAGCAGCAGCAACTATTCATAAATGTAAAAAGCAAAATATTTGGTTATCTTACAATGATCTACCATAGATTTATGCCAAAACTGAAAGAAAGATTTTACTCCAATTTTTGTTTATTAGGTGTCTTCTTCCTCTAATCACTGAAGCATACACTGGAGAAAGAAGGGAAAAAAAGAAGGGGGAAAGTGCCTTCTTTTCTTTTTTTTTCTGATTAAACCATGGGTTTACTTTCCTCTGTCCACAATGTTAAAAATATTTTTAAGGAGAGAAAGAAAAAAAAAAAAAAGAAAAACCTCATTGGGGCTTTGATGTTTGCATAAACAGTCTCCAGCATTTAAAAATATAAATAAATCTGAGGAAAGTCCTTGTCAGAACTGATCAGCAACTCTCAGTGAATTCGTTCTGGACAGTAACAGTATGTCACCACAAGAATTATCATCACTGTTCTTGGTGACAGAAATGTTAAATAAATAAATGACTAAATCCATATTGACACAGGCCAACAACTTTATAAACATGGATAAAACCCCACTATTTCATAATACTTCACATTCCATCCTTATTTAACACCAACTAGCAATCTTGCCTTTTGAGACTTCTGATATCTGGCACTAAAGATAACTTGAAATAGCACACTCTAAAAGTCATGAAATGCTTACATGGCAAGATATTTCCGTTTTCAAAAGGAACACACTTTTTAATAAAAAAATCTGGGGGAAAAACATTCTACCAAAAAATAGGCTGGTTTTACAAGCTGTGCTGGCAAGGAGTTCAGTACAATAAATACTACAGTCAGCCACCATCAATATGGTTCATATGAGGTTACAGGGAACTACAAAAGCATGGAAGAATGCTTAATCCCTACTAATACTGCTGCAAGATGGAGGCAGCTCCATCCAAATGAATGATACACCAGCATGAAACAACTGAAGAAGTTCCAGTTTGAATTAACTGCGAGAAAAGTGGGACTGGGACAATGGCAGGTTTGAATATGAAACACTTCTTTTTCCTACAGATACCCAACAACTT
This sequence comes from Xenops minutus, assembly GCA_035221455.1. Taxonomy (NCBI): domain Eukaryota; kingdom Metazoa; phylum Chordata; class Aves; order Passeriformes; family Furnariidae; genus Xenops; species Xenops minutus. The sequence continues at coordinate 46,634,389 of JAWWEE010000074.1, forward strand.
ACCTGCCTCTTGTCATCTGGTGCTTTAAGGAAGAGTGCATTTATTACTGCAATGGTATACGTCTGGATTTCTTGGTCTGTCCTGTTTGGAACAAAGTTATAAACATGAGAGAAAAACACATGAGTTGCAGAAACTGATCTTCCAGCTGCATTACTGCAGGTGGAAGTGGAAGAACTGTTTACACTTCATGTTAACCACACAAATTAGGCAATCAAAGTTGGTCATGACCCGGTTGTCTTTATTATGAGAGAGAAAAGATGTCCCAGAGGGAGACACAGCATCCAAGAATGGGGGAATGAACCACCCTATTGAACTGCCACTGATCCTCCATTGATCATAGCACGAGACCAACAATCAGCTTCTGCCAGATGCACAACACCTAGAGGTAGGAAGAGCAATCTTCCCTAAAGGATTCTGCAGAAGAACCTGCAGCTTTTCAGGAGAGTTGAAAATGTCCCAGCTATGAGACAAGCCTAACTATGCACTACACTCAGTACATTACCCTATGCTGCAAGAGGCAGTTTCCATCCATTTAACCACTGCACATTACTATTGAAGAAAAAGCCCCTCCCTTTTGAAATATACCTCCAGCAAAAGTTGAGCAATTTCTGTCTTACATACTTTCCAGGGCTGACAAGCAAAACAAACCCATCTGTGTGGTGATGGCATTAAGCATTTTATTACTACAGGGTACTCTTCATTTTCCAGTTCCAACTACACATGCAGCTTATTAAGAAAAACCACCACCACCACCAAAAAAAAACCCAATAAAACCCCAAAACCAAACCAACAAACAAAAAAAAACCAAAAAACCAAACAAAAACAAAATAAAAGCAAAAACCCAATGACCAAGCAACTCCAGAAAGCTGGTTACCAGTTATCCAGTCACTTGTAGTAGATGCAGGAATCATAAAAGAGGTTGCCAGTCTTTATACCACTGTTTTTAACAAATGCTGTGCTCATTTGGGGGAAAAAAAGAAAAAAAAAATCAACCATATCAAGTGGCAGTTGAAGACACTCACCCCTGCAGATGTGGGATTAGCTGCCCAATTGTGATCTCCTGTGCTACCTTCTGGTACAGGTCATGGCTATTGAGCACCATCGATTCCAGGATTGCTAGGGATCGTTGCAAGATAGAGATGTCCGAGGCAAATTTGTTCACATAGCTTGCTATCTACAAATACAATCATTTAGAGAATCAACATCTTGTCATGAAAACAGGGAGAGATAAGGAAGAAAACTGTGGATGTGACTGAGAAAAGCATTAGGAAAAAGTAATCTTGTCCACATACCAAGTATCAGTGAAACACAGTTAACCAGGCACTGCATATGCCATCAAAGGACACAGTGGCACAGGTTCTTCAGCTGGCACAAATCACCACAGATTTATGTCCAGATTTATATGGCTTACATATGCTTTATCATTACATTATGAACATGGTAAATGAACATTAAAGAAATAAAGCAATTATATTTTTTGCGTGGAAGACTTTAGAAAGGACATGTGGACTATTTCTCATTCTCTCCAGCAGAAATCTGTGCAGCCAGTTTTGTCTAAACAAATACCTAGGCTTAAGGCAAATGTTTCAAAGGCAAATTTAGATCTAGCTTTCTGGCAAAACACACTCTAGAAAAACATGCCTTTTTTTTTTTTTTCCCCTTGCTGTTACCAAAAGTGCTGAAAGCTCTTTCCAGGTTACAAATTAAAACTCTGTTGGTGATCATTTATCAGAGCAACTGGTTCCATAACTCTGTCCAGAGTCCAGCCTTACATTAAAAACCATCCCTTTTACTGCAAGCTGCCACAAACAAATGGCACATTAATTAAAACCAGGTCTGACCTCTGTTATTTTGCAGTGTGGCAACGACATGCTGCACACTCATCTGCAGAGCCAACACAGCTGTGCAGTAAGATGTGGCGACATGTGCTCTTCCGCATCCTGCCCATGTAACACGCCTTCTACTGATGCAGGAAGCGAGAACTGCAGGAACTACTAATACCAGCACAGTCAGGATGAAAAGTACCCAAAGAAAGGACAGGCAGACAGAAGAAATGTGGTGTAACCACAGTTAGTTGCACTTTACAGCCAAGTAACAGCTTACAGTGGCCATGTCTTACGTTTGATGCATTCCTTCCTGAAAATATGGAGCACACGCATCTTCAGTACTCATCCTACAAGCTGCTAATGTGGTTTTACTGTTTCAAATTCTGGATGCTTGCTCAGACTTAGCCATCATTGTCCTTTAGGAGGAAGAAAGGCATGTCCTATGCTTGGAAAAACTATCCAGTTTTCTGCAAAATTCACAATTCAATGTTGGCACATGGACAATGGTATTGTTTTGCACTTGTGACATTTAATTAGTACTGAAGGAGCAAAACACCATTTCTGCCACTTTGGAGACACCAAGGAAAGAGGGACAAATTTTTCTTCTTCTAATCTATTACAGTGCTGCTGTTTGCTCTGCCGCTTGGTTGGCATTATCACAACAGGAACATGCTATGCTGAATGTACCTCAACTCAGACAACATACACTGACTTTATTTTCTACAAAGAACCAACCCATGCATGCACAGAGAACAGAAGGAAAGAAGCAACTCAATTAGCCCTTTTCTACGCTGGACTTTTAGTATCTGCTGCTGGCAAGTTCTGAACCCAAGTAATATTTACATTAATATATGAAGCACAATGAGCTGTTTAGAGTAACAAGCTATATCTCAGAAGTACTGCACTACCTTACCTCTGATAATCCAGATGTGTTTTGATACATTGCAGCCAGAGCTGCCAGATGTCCACAGGGCCCATAACAGGGACAGTGTATGCACAAAGCAACTCTGCACTGCTCACACACAAAAGCAAACGTGCCCTGGATGCCTCAGTGATCAGGCACCCGTGGATCAGCTGTGCAGCAGGAATACAGTATGTCCAGACTGCATCACAACTTGCCAGACTTCTGCAACCTCTTTAGCAGCCCTGACATGTACAGATTATTCTTGGTGCAGTAGCTCCTTCAAGTGCCAGTGTTAACGCTTCACTGGGATAAAACATATATCAGGGGCCTGCAGAAATGTAACAGTATAGATAACTGGAACCTCAGTCTAGACAAGGCTGCCTTAGCCTTACTTATTTTTCTGACTTTGGACCATAACCTCTTTCACTCATAAACACAAATCCAAGGTATGTGGCTGCCTTGTGTGTTTAAAACATGCATCACACCAAATATAGATGCAAAACATCTGCTGGGTGACTTGCGTGTCAAGCTATGTATATTCATAACCACCTTGCTGAAGCATGAAGTCTGGCCAGAATTGTCTACCCTGAAAAATACAGCATGTAAGTTCCAGAGAGAGCAAAATTACATCAAACAGAAATTCTATTACCACACTTGAAGTTCTGGATGTAGGGGGAAATAAAAAAATAAAAAATAAAAAAAAAAGTCCCTTCTTAAGAAGATACAGGAATCAACAGAAACTCAAATTTGTGTTATTTGCTGTTTTCTGCTTACTGAGCACTCCACACAGAGAGCTTTCGACATTCAAAAATAATCCTGTACTCATTTATCAGAAATTCTAACAATTAAAATAATAAGCTCACAGAAATACTACCCCTTTTCTAAAGAAAAGCAACTTGATTACTTTGTACTTTCACATGAAAATCTGTCATAGAGATGTCTCTCATTAAGGATAAAACTATTTCTTCAGCAAAATACCTGTAACCTTAATATCTGCATACTCCTATTGGGATATATAGCCACATACAAATGAAGTGTCTGGATGTTTAACTTCCTACCAATTTCAAGGGAAATTAGGAATGAGAATCCCTTTACTCATTCAGCTCCAACGAGCTAAACATGTAAATTGAGGGTAGATGAGAAACCTATAGCAAACTAAACTGCATCATCTGAGTCCTGTTCCTGGTTCAGCATCACTTAAAGGATTTAAAAGTTAAAAAAATTAAAATAATAATAATGACAACAAAAAACACATCAGGAACAAAAACCACATAGGGAAAGAACAGTGAATGAAACAGATCTGATTTTCCTTATGTACTTTCATTACTTATGCGCCTGGACTATTTTGCTGTCAGAAATGTACAGAAAAATCTGTCCAAGTTTTGTTCTCTGTTAAGTCCTAAAGCATAGTAAAATTTTAAAAGGTGCATATCATTTTAAGTAAGGCACTATAGTTACACTTGACTACAGAAACACCAAATGACAGTTGTGACACATTTTCCCTGCTGCCACCCCATTTTCCTGCAAAATACATTTTAGAAGGCATAGTAAAAATCCATCACTGTTAAGACTCTGCATCACGAACTTATGAAACAGCAATTATATAAATAATTTTGAGATTTTTTTTTAAATATCTCAACCAATATGACAAGCTTTATTTCTCCTCCTGTAAAAACTAAAGATGGGAGTAACAAATTTGTATAGTAGATTTTTGTCATGATTTAGGAATGGTATTCCTCAGTGCAGTATTACCAGTATTACCACCCCAAACCACTCACTCACTGCCCCCTCCCTCGTGCCCTCACCCACCACAGAGGGCTGGAGAATTGGAGGCGTAAAAGGTGAACATCATGGGGTGAGATAAGAACAATTTACTGGAAACAGCAAGGAAATAAGAAAAAGAACAGCAACAGTGTTAATAACGGAGGATACAAGGAGAGGTGAACAATTCATACAGGAATGCTCACCAAGTGGAAACTGGCAATATGTAAACTGCCACCATGCTATCCTGACATGGAAAAGACCCCTTCCCCATTCCCAGCAATGATGTGAGGTGGTACAGGATAACCCCCAGGTCCAGCCATACTCCCTCCTGGCTACAGCAAAAATTAACTGTGCCCTGGCTGGAACCAGGACATTATCCACCCCTTACTCTATACAATCTATGTCGTGCCCAAATCCTACACATTCCGAATATATACACACAATTATAAATACTATATATTTATAAATAGGTATGTTGTTTTATACATATATATATTATATATTATAAATATATATATATATACACAAGCTTGGGTATCATTTCCATAGTCAATAATCATCCCTCCAAGACACCTCTTGAGTTCATTTAGTCCATGACTGAGTTCTATCCCACCCTAAATGTTTTCCAGGGCAGGGGGGCTGGTGTGCTGTCAGCTGGTTGCAAGCTGCATCAGGAGATCATGACTGGTGTATCTGGAGCAGGCCATACTCACTGTCCATGGCAGTTATGGATATACTGGCAGCGTCATCCAGCAACCAATACTATACAATTCAACATTACAGACTATTCTCACATGGAGAATCAATGGAAATAGATTCTCTTCTACCCATCTTTATGGCATCACGATACATTGTGCTCCAGTGCCTCATACTCCCTTGTGGGTCTGATTTGGCAGGCCACTGGATCCACACAGTCCAATAGATCCAACTGTCCCTTTCCCCAGCATGGCTGGAGACAGGGCCCTTCTAGTTCTGGTCACAGTACTCATTACTCACTTCTTGTAAATATGACCTGGAGGTCCCTTCAAGAGGATCAGAAGTCACATCAGCCCTTCTATTCTGCCTGAGGACTTGTGCACTGGAAACTGGAGCAGCACTTATCCATGAAGAATTTCCTGCAGTGGTTGTTCTTTCTCTCAACACGTGTAAGTGTGCTGCTAAGGCTGCAGTGGGTTTTCCATCCCACTTTCTCCTGTCCTCTCCATGGTCACACACGAAAAAAACACAGGTTACCTTTCTCTCATGCAGGGGGGCACTTGCTCCCAGTAACAGAGACTCTGGCCCATAGTGGTGGGACATGGGACATTTCATCTCTGACTTGCTCGAGTCTTTCAAATCTGTCTGCAGTCTTGGACAGTCTTCCGATGGCTGAGACGCAACTCAGAAGGGAGGAAAAGAGATGATCTTCATATTGCCAGAGTATCTCGCCATCTGAAACACTGTTCTCCTTCCTTCACTGATATCAATGCCAATGAGTTGGTGTACAGCAATGGCATGCTCCTTACAAACTTCCACCACATGGATTGTGTACACTGGACCTCCAGGGGACTCTGTTATTTGAATCCTTATCAATTACCTCCAGCACAGCTAATTCTCTCAGATACTGGGCACCTTTCTCCATGGCATTCCACCTGCTTCAGCACACTACTAGATCAGCCTTGAGAGAATGACTTTCCCTCACACCTGACAGGAGTTGCCTCCAGAGGCTGAGAGTTTCTGTCCTCTTCCCAGTCCTCTTGTCAGTGCCCACATCCCAGGACAGGAATCTCAGTTGTTTGGCTTCAGTACCATCTAGTTTCATATCACAGGCAGTGATATCCCAGCATCACAGCAGACAAGTCACTGCAGTCTCACACGACTGGAGGCTGAAATCTTTGGCCATATCTCGCAGCTCACACGGGGATAGGGATCAGGGGATCATCTCTGTCCCTGCCTCTCCCTCCTGTTTTGAGGCCCCTGGTTCCTTCTTATCTCTCACTAAGTGAACTGATTTGGTCTTGGATTTCTTCTTCTGTACAGGGGTCACTGCTACTGGCACAGGTTGCTCCTCTGGTTCAGCTGCAGTTTGAGTGGCCATGGCACCTACTGTTCCTCCTCTTCCCCCTGAGGGTGCTGTCTAGTATTGAGCAATACCTGACAAACAGTACCAGGGCCCAGCACACTGCATAACTTCATGCCTTGCTGGAACTGCCACAGCATTTTTTGTTCAAATATTCTGCTTTTTCAAAGTCCTGTTGTTGTTCAGGGCTGAACTTACACACCCCTGGAGCAGAATAGTCTTCCAAAGCTGGGCCATTTTCTCCCACATTCCATGCCACTCATGACTGTCCATCTTCAGGGCAGATCTCTGAAGGACCCTCCTAAAAATCTCTTTTGTAACTCCAAACATGGTGTGGACCATCCTGAGGAGACTGGACAGACTTAGCAACACAAGCATGCTTTCCTTAACATCAAAAGGAAATTCAAAATTCTCAAAAGCTGCTGGAACAGGCCAGAAGGAGGAAAAATGGATAAAAAGCTGGAGAAAATCATCCTCTCCTGTTCTCCCCACAGGCAGAGTACAATTATTAAAAAGTAGTGCCCAAGGAAAGGGTAGGAGAGCAACAGTGAACACACATCCAAAATGACCCTCATTACCCTTGCTTTCATCATGTCACAAGCTGCTAACACACAGTACAGCGAAAAATAAATACTGATCCCTCTTCCTGCTCTGAAAAAGAGCACTGAGATGGGCAAAGAGTGCATATACAGATATATTAGATATTTCAACCACATAAAGAGACCAAACAACATTGTGACCAGTGGCTCTGGACCTAATACAATAAATGATTACATTGGATTTTTTTCCATCCTGATCTAGTCAGATCTGTTGTTACCTCAACCCTTCATGCCCTACATTGGGCACCAAATAAGGCTGTTGTGGTTTACAAATGGTATTCCCCAATTTAGTGCTCCCACTGAGACTCTCCATGCTGCTGCCCACTCGTTCCACCCTCATCCTTTTCCCACCTGCCGTGGGCTGGAGAGGACAATTAGAGGCACAAAAGGTAAATGTCATGAGCTGAGATAGGAACAAATTACTGGAAACAGCAAAAAAATAAGAAAGCGAGCAGTAAAAACATTAATAACAGAGGGTACAAGAGAGGCAAAGGATTCACACGTGAATGCTCACCGCGTGGAAACTGGCAATACATGAATTGCCGCTAAGCTGCCCCAGCCTGGAAGGGACCTCTTTCCCCATCCCCGGAAAATGACAACAGAATAACCTCCAGGTCCCAGCCATGCCCCTTTTTGGCTCCTGCAAAAACTAGTCCTGTCCTAGCTGGAACCAGGACAATTCGGACACCACCATGACTATTTCTACGAATTCGTTGTCCAAATCCTTTAGGCAACTATGGAAACTGGAAATTAACTTTATATTCCCATAAGCTACAAAAAGGTCTTGAGAGAATTTTGCATATCATAAGGAAGTTTTTTCAAATGATGATGTTTTCTCTTAAGTAACAAAGCATCAATTCTTACTTGCAGGAGTTGGAATAGCAGTCTTTATGGACCCAAAGGGTGGGAGGGAGTCTGTATCCAATACCAAAGAATTAGTCACTAGAAGAAGCCAGGGCATCTTGAGGTCTCCTCCAGCTTCTATATTTTTAAGTTAAAAAACCATTCAAGAAAAAAGTCCCAACTAATTCCACCCCATTCCAATTTAGCTTTCATTTAACATGAAAGACAGCTTCAAAGGACACAAGTACTTGGTTTGAAGTCCCCCCTCAGAAACTTATCAGCTCTCTTATCCATCCTGTCAACCACTTGAGGAAGACCATCAAGAACCTCAAGTGGCCTGCCAAAAGCCAAGGCCAGAGAAGCAAGTGAGAATGAAGCAGTAAATTGGTGCTAGAGAGACACAGTCCAAAGGTTTGCCCTTTGCCCACAGTGCTCCACTGAGGGCTCTGCTGCTCTGGCTCCCAACTGCACGCAGGTCAGGACACACCTCTGCCTCTTCCCTCTATTCATCTCATTCTCTGCCCTTCTGCTTCTCTTCTAACTGTCCTACTCTTCCCCTTGGTCCCTTTCTTGCTCATCCGTTTCACTTTTGCTTTTATTCTTCAGCTTTGCTTTTCACACGTACTTTCTGAGCACTTTTGTTTGTGTCTTTTGTTTTGTTTTTTAAATAGGGTCATTGTCCAGGGAAGTGCGAGACAGAAGAGATGAGCCATTAACAGGGGCAAACACAACACTTTCTTCTGCTGTTACAATAAAATCCACAGGGAAAAAGACCTTGATAAAGTTACAAAAAGACCATATTTTTGAGTCACTAACGAAGTAGATTGATTTAATTTTAGCAAGTTTCTTTATACGCTCCTTAGTAGTCTGCCCTAGCAAATAAGGTATTCTGAATTTGACTCTATTTTTTGCAGTCAGTTGAAAAAGTTGTAGAATTTTCTTTGCCCTGAAAAGATAACAATCGTCATCATAATCTATCTAGACTGCAAGATTGGAAAAGAAAACCACAAAACAATGCCAATCCAAAAACCAGATCAGTTACGCTATTTTTTCTTATAAATAGTATCCAGCATTTTTAATGACCAAAACTGAACTTTAGTATCTAATGCTCTTTTCATAGTTGATTTTTCCTTCACTTCTGGCAACAAACGTAAACTTGTACTTTCCTTTGGTGGTAGCAATTTTCTAACCAAATTTAAATTAAAAGGCTTTCCTCTGACACACTGCTAAAATGAAGATATATTTGTCACAGCTTATATTCATTCCACTGCTGTTTCTATTATTTTAGTGAAGTAACTGATATCTTCTGAATCTGTGCAATGCATTTTAACTTATTATAAGTTCTGAGTTCAATCTGTTTTGAAAATGCTTTGTAAAAAATTATGAAGTGATTTTGGGGTTTTCTTCTACGGTGAATTAAAAGGGTTAAATAACACAAACCTTTTCTTGAAGTCTGTTAAATCTCATTACCTAAAGAGCACTACCACGTTTCTGCTGCTTTTGTGCATCTCCTACAGGTAAAAAAGACATGTTGCAAATGGTGGAAAGATCTGCTTCAAAACCACATACCTCAACTGCAAGACTCAGGAAGGCCAGAGTTCAATTTGATAAAATTAGTAGATATCATCTTAATCTCAAATTGTAAACTTACTCACTTCCCTTCTTTCCACACCTCCAAAGGAAACATTTCAGTGCTGGTTTGTTTTGGGGATGTTTTTAGAAACAAGACATTATTCATCTTAGTTTACATTAAATCAAAATACTTTTGCTTTAACTGCATAGTATCTGCACAGGAGGTCACAGTATAACTGAGCATGCAATTTCTTCTGTAATAAGCCTAATACTGTTTTGATCCAAATTCACTCCAATTGATTTCCATGGAAGCTGGGCCAGGTTCTGCAGTTACAAACATTTATAGTTTGAAATAGCACTTTAATCCCATTTTCATGTACCTTTTCTGACCAGTGACCTAAATAATGTACCTGTGGGAAAAGAAAAAAAAAAGAGAGGACAAAAAGCAAACCCAAACCACAACTCACCTCAAAAACTTAAAGTGATATAGAACAGATAGCATTGATTACAAATTTACCTTTTTAATGAATGCCACAGAGAATGTATCCCACGATACAATCCCATGATCCATCAGCTCAACAAATGCAGTCAGTGTAAAGGACAACATATCTCCAAAGCTGCAAGAGACAGGAGTCATGACAACATTTACCAGTAAGGCAGCAGGGCAATGACCGAGGGAATAAAGCAACAGGAAGCTCTCAGAAAGGCAGGGAAATGAAGCCAATTATGGACTAAGAGGAAGCAGAAGAGCAAGAGAGGTCGTGCAACACAGAGTCCTCAAAGCAATTTAGCATGGACAACAAGAATAGTCACCTGGAAGAAAGCAATTTTGTAAGAGAAGAACTAATCCCCAGGAGCACACTGCATGCAACACTCAAAAAAATCAGACAGTCCAAATTAGACTTCTCCTATAAATTCAGATATTTAGATCTAACAGAAGAAAAGAAGTGAACTTTTCCTTTAGCACTTAAGAAATCCTCCTAATTGAGGGCCATATAGAGGTGCCACGTTTTGGTGGCAAGTAGATTGGCAGAAAGTTCAAGCATTGTTTATTCCTTCACTTACAAGGAAGCAAATATATTTTAAAAATGCACCAGAAGAGATTATCTAACTTAAGCAGCAATTTTCTAACAGTTAATGCCTTGATTTCTTTCTTTAAATCTGAAGACTTTTTTCTTTAAACCTCCTTTACTTTATCTATGGGCAACCACATGACGTGAATTGCAAAGCTCATATGGTTTATCCAGGTGCGCAGATAAATTGTTCAGGGTTTGCAGGGCAACACCCTGCATTTTACACCTGTAAATTTGAGGTTCAATGCATCTTTGTATGAACTCAAGTAGATTCAAAAAAGGGTTTAAACTCAACACAGATAACACGCTCTAACCTGACTATCTGCAGAATTATTTATGTTAAAAAAACAGCTTTTAAAGATTAGTTTCACTTCTATGTATAGGCAGGGCACTGAACAGTCAGCAGCCACAATGACTTCAGTGGAGCCTTCTGTGAGGTAACTACTCAACACAAAGAGCAGGGCAGAGAGCCTGAAAGGCAGTGGAGTATCACCTTTCAGGGCATGCACACTGCCTGCAAGCTACTCTGCCACTAAGCCATTAGGAAGTAGAAGCATACAAACAGCCTGAACAGTCCCAGTGATTTTAATGCAAAGATTACCTAAGAAAAAGATAAAATAAAAGAAAAACCCTGTCAGATTGGAACTGCAAAGCTCAGTATGTTGTTGAAAACCTCATCCTTATACTACAGCCATAGTTAACCAATGTGGTTGGTGTTCCTTACTCTGTGATTTGCTCTCCTACTATCCTGCATAAACCCAACACAAATAAGTGAACGTCCACTCAGATGGAAGACATTTACAGCAGTACGGAGGAATAAGATTAAAAAAATCAAAGTAGCAACTCTAGTAACTGGATTTGATTTAGTCTGCCATTTAGAGATTTTTGATGGTGAGATGCAGCCTTCAGTGGCCCCTTCATTTAATAAAGGAGCTCTTGTTCATCACATCTCCCAAGATGCCCTCCACTGAAAAAAAAACCTTACCATTTTTGATATTTTGATTAAACCCCAAAAAAAACCCAAAACACCTTTCCCTTCCACAGTAAGTAAGGGTATACACAGTGGCTTTGATTACTTATGACAAAATGAAAAAACAATATCAAAGAGCAAACAAGAAAAATAGTATCTCTAAAAAAATCCACTGTAATTTCACAAGGAATACTTTGTTCAGAAAATAAATGATACGTAAGTTTTTGGTTTTGTTTTGGGAGGTGGGGGGTGAGGGGTTTACTTATTTCTTTGTTCTCTTTTTTTTTAATATTGCAAATCATTTAAGAATTACATTAGATTTAAAATGTCACCATTAGCATTCCAAATAACCAAGGATTTAATAACAAGATGACAGTAAGACTCTGCAGGAAATTTAATCAGCTCTGGTTCTGTCATGTTCCCCATTCCATTCCTTTTGCATAAAATGCACACATAAAACAGTCCTTCTTCTGGGAAAGGCTTCCTTCTAAAAGCCTGCACCAAATTCTAATGCATCTTCATGACAGAATACCTCCACAAATACATGGAATGCTGATATCATAAGAATATAGAACAAACTAAAATCAAATTTAAAAAAAATTAAAAATTAGAAAGCTAGTCTATATAGGTTGAAAAGTAGATAAAAATCTCTCCCAGCATTAAGCTAAGCTGATAATTTATCTCCACTGGAGTTTCTCATATATTGATTTAAAATTTAGTCAGTTGACCTGTATTTAGTACACGAATGCTCTTCTACAAACTAATTCTACATGAAAGCTAATTGCCATCAACAATAGGTATAGTTTGGAGGAATTACTTAAACTACATTAAACCTGTGCATGGATATTAATCTTCAGAAGAGTAATGGTTGGAATGTAAAGGAATTAAACTAACCTGGATTCAACAGTCTCATTTAGTCTTCTCATCAAAACTACTGATCAGTCCTGCCCGACTAACATTGATTAATTCAGGCTCCTCCACAGCTTTGGAGAGAAAACTGGGATAATGGGGACGGTAATACTGATTTTAATGTATAAACCTGGTTTTAGCAGATGTGACGATGACACAATTGTTTGGGAACCAGAAGGTGAAAGTACTTTTCAACTTTAAATGATCAGACACCCTGCCAGGTGTCACTCTGGTGACTCTGCTTCAAATAATTAATGAGTGACGAGGTGAACCACTGGGACTAATCAAGCAGCAAAAAATGCTCCAGCTCTATGTATTATGCAGCACCACATATACACGCTACGTGCTTTTAGAATGTATAGCTATACACATGTACCTGCACACACATATACACACTAAGTAGCACTGCAAAAGTCAAAAGCCAGGCTTAAAGGATAAGCATTAGGAATAGCACAGCTAAAGATGAAAGCAATCTCCAGGGTGACTAGAGCAAGATAAGGATTAAAGCATCTGAAGGGAGGATGGAGGGGTATCAATTCATTGTTAAGTGGCCAAACACAAGCAGATAGGTAGAAATAGACTTTCAAGCAATTCATTTCAAAACACACACACACAGACGCACTCATACTATTAAGAGAGGTAGACAGAATAGATGCTAGAAATTTCAAGGCAATCAAAGCTTACTCATAAAAGTAGTAACCTTGGAAAAAACATGGTAGGAGCTGTTTAACTCAGTCTCAGTAAGTGTTTTAGTCACATGAAAAGTCCAAAGAAATAATGGGGCCTCTTTCTTCATAAAATCTTTTCAGACTAATTCACAGCACTGGGCACAACAGTTCTGTAAATATCAAACCCTTGCTCTGGTAAGATGACAATAGTTTGAACATAATTCCTGATGAAGGTGCTTTTTAATGCACGTCACGGCAGCAAGAGGGGGAAAATCATCACAGAGAAGAACTGTGTAATTGCAATTTTGAGTACCACTAACGCTGACATCTTAATGATCTGTCCTCTCAGGCAAGCTACTTCTACAAGCTGTTCTGACTGCTGTTCAGGGCTCTGGCTTATAGGTGAGGACACCTTGCATTGAGGTGGCTGATGGAGCTTCACCATTCTTTGCTGACTCCCCTCTTCTTCCAGTGTTGTGAGAGCTGGTCACGAAGCATCTCCTCATCCACAGCAGCTCTCGGCAAAAGCCTCTTTAGCAGCAGAAAGCTGTGGTTTGCAATGCCACCAGCTGGCCCAGCACAAGCCAGTCCAGTGTGGGTGGGATGGCCATGCTCTAACACACAGCCTGTGGCACCTCAACCTCTCTGACAAACCTGATTGAAGAGCAAGTCAACAGTTGCATTTTACATCTCTAGGCCTTAGACAAATATCAGGTCAAAGCCTGTTAATTGTCATTCCTAAGAATTCCCTGCATTCTTACCTTAGGGAATGATGAAGAAAAAGAAATTAGAAAACTTCATTTATTTTGATACTAGTTTTTCTTTCCTAAAAATAAAAATTACAGGAACATGCATGTGACCCTGATTAGCACACCTGTCTCTCACGTGCCTTCCTAGTATCATTTCGATGTGTTAAACCATCTTTTTATCCTGTGTGCTTATTTTAAAAGATGCCTAGAGAAATTTGGATTTCTTATCAAAATTAATTAATGGTACTTTAGCATCCAGATCCCCTAGATGCTGTTGAATAAAAAGAAAAGAAAAAAATGCCAATTCAGATTTCACGCACATACCAAAATGAAGATTTTATTGCTATTATGGAGGGGAACATACTCAGCTGTTCAAATGATTAGGTAAATCAAGATAATTAGTCAGGCTCAACTGTCATCAGGTAACAAACAAACAAACAAAAAACCCCAAAAGGTATACAAGCTTTTACCAAGCTAGGTGGAATGTCTCAGGTTCTACATGGAAAAAGTTGCATAGTAGAACCTGGAAATGAACTGTTGCAACCAAGACACAGCCAAAAGCCCCTGGGGATGAGAAGTCAAAGACTATACATCTTTAGACAAACCACTTTTCATGGGCAAAACTGAACCAAAGCTGAGCTCTAACTGTGCAAAGGGAAGGCAGCAAAGAAACAGCTTTAACTGGGCAGGAGGTAACAAGAGAGCAGCGATGTGCTACTAAATGCAGGAGGAGTTAAGGCAGCAGTCAAATTTCAGTGCCTTATCTCCACTCACAGCCTAACACTGGGCAGCAGAAGGGCCTGACATCATTGAGGTCAACATCAAAGAGTAGGAGCAGCTCTATAAATTGGAGCTGTCAAGGATAAATGACCATGAATAAATTTAAACAGGGGAGCAGAACACAGCGAATCATCAGAGGGCGAGAGCTTTGGAAAAGCCACGGGGGCAAGAATTTACCTAAGTCTAAAAGGAAGACTGATGATGTAGCAGGTTGCTTTGCCAGTGCGGTGAGAACAAGTACCTTCTATATTGCTATGGCTCCTCCTCACTGCTTCTACACTGCCTTGCTTACTCAAGAAACCTTTCCAAGGGTAAAACCAAGCCACCATCAAATCAAAATAGGAGCAATTCACACCCACTTGGTACTTAGCACAGCTGAAAATGGAACAACCTGCAGAATAGCTGCCCCTATTTTTCTAGATGATTACAGAAAATGCACTTAACTGCTACACTGCAATTGACATAGATTTTCTCTTTTTCATCGTCCTAAACACTACTGGAATATTTCTTTGTGGTACAGTTTTAGTGTGTTCATTAAAAGGGATCAGCGTTCCTGATTTAAAGCCACTTGCATTCCAAGAACCTGAAATAGCTTTGTAACCCTAGTATCAGGGCTTCTCTAAGCGTGAAAGTTAATTCTGATTGAAGAAAACAAGGTGTGAATTTTAAACATAACTGTAACTATTCTTGAATAAATCCAGGTGTAGATTATGGAATATGACTAAATCAACTTAAAGGAACATTAAGTGTAGGAAACTAACCCAGAGGAACTATTACACAATGAAGATGTAATTAGAATTACCTTCTCTCTTATTCCCTATCTTTTAAATTCCTGGGTTTGCTCATTTCATGGTAAATTTCCTTAAATGGACTAATTCTCTTAAAAGACCACAATGACTACACAGCAAAGACAGCACTCTCCAATCAGCTTGGTCTGAATACCATTCAGAACTGCAATTCAAAAGACAATTAATAGAGCTGTTTCATTGGTGTTTTGTTCTTTTTTTAAATTCCACTATGAAGCAAAATGGGATAAATAAAATCCCAAAACAAAATGGAAACCCCTAAAACTGAAAAGATGGAGAAAAAGAAACTCACAATTTAGAAGAATTTTCTTCAGTGCAGAAAGCAATTAAAGAAGGCCTCTCTGTGAAAATTAGGTTTTAATTAAGCCAGGCTAGTGTGTGTAAGCTACTAGAGTAAAATGAAATGTTGCCACTTTATGGTGTTATTCTGTACATCCCAAATAGCTCTTTTTTTTTAAACTAGCACTGGGTTCCTTTAAGTTTCTTTAGTCATGAAGACAGCAGGTGGAGGCTGAAAAGCATTATAATTTAGTTCATTATATCAGGCTCTGAGAGTTTAATATTTCTTGTTTCATTGGATCTTTTCCCATTAATACATGGGCAGAAATAGTCAAGATGTTCAATAACTACACTCATGGAGCACTAATGTACACACTTTATCTTCAAAGCATACCAACAGGCCAGCTTCCAGCACTATTGGTTTCACATCCTGACCAATGGCTCTGGTATTTTTTGAGCACAAATCCTAAACTCATTAATTTCTATTATTTAATTTTATCGTCTCACACACTACAGCTGGAATTCAACATATTAAACTGCATACCCCAATGTAATCTGGAGTTTCTACTGGCAGTATTTAACTTCCAGAGTTAAGTTCCTGGCTGCAAGGGCACACTGCCAGCTCACAGTCAACTTGTCATTCTCCACACTTTCCAGGTCCTTCTCTGGAGAGCTGCTCTTTAGGAGGTCAGTGTCCAACCTGCACGGGTACTTGGGGTTATTCCTCCCCACATGCAGGACCCTACACTTCATTGAACTTCATTAGGTTTCTCTCTACTCAATTCTCCAGCTCATCAAGGCCCTGCTGAATGGCAGCACAGCCTTCAGGTGCAATGCTTGCCAAGATAAAGCCTCAGGGTGATCCTGCCAAGAATTACATAAGCCTCATGCCACTTTAATAATTTTCCTCATAATTTAAGCTTTTCTATTATGAAACAAGTTACTTTGTACTGGGTTGAGAAAGTGAGCTTAGAGGAAGGATTTAAATTTCCTGCCAAATTCATTCTTACTGTATAATTTATTTATTAGGCAATGATTTAAAAATAAAAATTTCAAAACTTGGTTTACAGCAGATTTGTGATAGTATGATTTAGCATGGGCTTGGATGGGGAGCTGCATTTCCACATGATAAATCACATCAAGCTCTCTGAGTGACAGACATACACTTAATTGATGATTCTTTTGCTTCCTTGGGTTTTAGCTGTAGTTGAAATGTCAAATTTGCAAGCAAATCAAGATATTAGCACATCTCTTGGGATTCCAGTTTATCAAAGCCTGTGTTTAACTTGAGAATTCCACTCAAAACCATCAGGGAAATAAACTGGCTTTTGAACTTTCTGATATGAGGCCCTTTACTAGATCAGAGTTTTCCTTTATGCAGTTATCTGCAACTAGCACTACCTGGGACCAGCAAATAAAAGGAATTCAAACTGGCACAATGACCCTTACTTTCATCTCTCTAACATCAACCATTAAAATTGCCAACTACCAACCACATAAGCCAGTCAAAATCAAGGAAGGGATTGGGGAAGGCAGGGAAATTATTTGTTTGCTGGAATTAAAAGAGAAAACAAAGCAAAAGCCTTACTTTAGAAATAGTAAAAGACCTTGCAGAAGTTACAGAAATGAGACACTCATTCCACAGGCAAAGCAAGAAAGGCTTCATCAGAAAATATTAACAGGCATCAAAGAGCAGAAAACGAAGAAGGTTGAAGACTTGCTGAATGAATATGCACACTTAGATTTACATATACAGATTAGCAAGGGCCTGAACTCAGTCATGCAAAAGAAGAGGTAGTATGCAAGGTGATGATCTAATCAAGTTCTTACCAGGGCTTCATTATCTTCTGCAATTTCTGATATCGTCTGAAAAATTAAAACTTGCACATGAGGAAAAACACTTTAAAACATCTGTACTATTTACTGCATACCCCCCACCCCCATACTTGATTCATAAATTCATATACATACAATAAGAGACACTGTATGTTACTAACAATTTGCTGTGAACAGAAACTAGTAAAGAACATTCAAAATTAATTTCAAGTATTTGTTCAGAATATTTGTGCTAACTTCTGTTAATAAAAAAGCATACCTAGACATCCTAAATTAAGGAAGTATTTGTGTAAAAAGCCTTTGGTACAAAACAATAAAGGTTTACAAATTAGCATTTTTTGTCCTGTTGCTATGATGTGTATTCCATTGCCTGGAGAACTCATTTACTTGTAGTCTCCATTACAAATATTGATGTCAGAGTTGTCAACATCCTTGAAGGCTGTGTATCTATGACCAACAAAAAGCAGAATCACGATCTTAAGTCAGGGACAAGTTCACTATTCACTTCAAAGAGGGGCAAAGAATTTATCCTGGGGTTTTAACCACGGAATTGCATTTACTCAACAACTCAAAACCACCTTGCATCACCTTAGTGACACATAAGTACACTTCAGCAACGTTATTTCAACAGAAGGTGTACCCTGATCCATAGCTCTTTTGTTCTTAAGATTCACCCCAGGGTGCTGAATCAACCCACTTGACAAAGACAATAACCTGCTTAAGAATGTCACTTACTGACTCGGATTCTAAGAGGCCAAGCTACCACTCAGACGTCACTGTGATGCTCTTGCTTTCAAAAGTACCTTCTAAAACACTTGCTTCCTACTTGCACCAAGAAGTTTAACATCCCCCACGATTTTTTTTACTTAGGCATTTCCCATTTTTCTCCCAAGATATAGACTGTCGTGTCTCCTTCATGAACCAGAGGCAATGGCATCTATATATATATTACTGCATTCAAGAAACTGACAGCCATATTAAGGGGAGGAAGGGGTGAAGGGCAAATAATAAGTGCATTTAAAAGCTGTAGCCCACTAACCACAATTTGCAATTCATCCTCCTACTAAAGACTGGCTTCAGAAATGCTGATTATGCCACTAAGCAAGCTGAAGAAAGCGACTATCGATGGGAAAATGGCATCAAAGATAAATAACTTCTTTTTAAAACACACCTTAAACATAAAAAAGGGATTTAGATATAATAATTTGAAAATCCACCTTCTCTGCAACCCTGTCTTCTGTCTCCTAAATCTATTTCACAGTTTTATTTCAGAGGGTTGGCTGCAGTTCCACACTGGGCAGACCAGTGTTCAAAAGGAGAACAGAGATCTCTCCAAAGAGGACTCTCCTTCCTCCCTGCACCTTCTCACCAGGTCTTCCTCTCTGCACTTGCTGCCACAGCAGGCTGCACAGCAATGCCATTCAGCTCACAAGAGCTCTAGGACTCCAAGCTCTCCAACCACTGATTCAATTCTTGCCCAGAAAATGGCTAGAATTTTTTTCCCCCCTTTTTGGTACAGCAGTAACTCCTCCCATTTTGCGTTTTCCTCTATTCAAGTAGGACCAGCCTCAGGGAGGGCAGCTTTTGGGTTGGCTAGTGTAACCATCAGTGGACACAACACAGAGTACATAACAAGAACAGTGGTTTGAAGTGCTTCACTGCTAGCTGTGAGCTGCAATACCAATGCCTGAAGATAGGACTTGCACAGTTTATCAGGTATCCAAACACAGACTGGGCTGCAGCCTAACTCAAATTAGAAAAGTGACAAGATTTTCTTGTTGTATTTCATAGCTGTGGTTCTTTTATGCCCCAACAGCTATCTGTGCAGCCAGTAATAATGGACAAACAAAAACCATTCTGATGATCAGACAGTCTCAAAAAGCAGGGGAAAATACCCTCCACATGCTTTTATGAGCAGTAAAGTTCAAAGCATTTTCCATGGTAAGAGATTCCAGCTTCAGCAGAATGTCACTCCTCTGCTTCTGCAAATGGAGTGCTTCCTTGCTGTGGCAGGCTGCTAAACCACCCAGGACAGTCACCACCACAGGTGGGTTTTGTTATCTCCCACATATGCATGGATCCTTGCAACCTTCTGCAGCACGTCAGCCAAACCTCAGTGCACTCTACTGAGGCCAGGTTTTGAAATAGCTGGTTTTCACCCAGGTGCTGACTTAGATGAAGCAGCAAGTAAACTGGAAATTGGTGCTGTGTTTGTTTGATAGAGAAACAAGTGTGGTGTTTGCAAGCTGGTAGCACTTCAAAGGCCAGACTCTGTTTTGTCAGAGATTTTTCACAACAGGCTATAACCAGGAGCACTTTCTCCATGACTGAGACACGAATTAAAGAATAAAGGTCTGAGACCTACAATAAAACATTTAGACAGCAACTCTCTTAGCATTTAGAGAACTCTTATCCATCTTGAGTTAAGGAGCAATCAGTTAACTTGATGTCAGAAGATGTGCAAAGTAAAAGAAAAATAAATTTAGAATAATGCGCAGAAATAACTGAATTATATGACTTTTCTAGTGAAGTAATACAAAGAAAATTTTTACTTCAGAGCAAAGATAACCACTGTGTTAAGACAAACCATTTCTCCTGATCTCTGTTGCTTTGGTGTGATTAGAGCAGAAATCAATCAAGGACATCACATGTTGCAGCAACATAGTACAGCATGATTACAGATAGAGTCTGACCACTGAAGATGTGGAGGCTGCTCTCTAAAGGAGTGCATGCTATTTTCATCCATCATCAAACCAAAACATAATAGAGAAGGACCTGGCATGAGCAGGAGTTCTTCCCATATTACCCACAAACCATGCAAAAGTCACTGCTGAAGGAGCAGCCAAGCTAAGTCATACAGCAAGTCAGCCTGGAAAGGAACTAAGTACAGTCTGCCACCTCCATCAGCTTTCCTCTTTCTATATATACATAACTGTTGTTTCTTCCAGAGGGCTGACTCTGTGGTAGCAACCAAACTGTTCCATAAAACCCTTCTTGGTGAGTTACCACAGGTATGGTCAAAAATACTGCAAGCCTTACTGATCTAGACACTGTAATTAGCTCAATACTTATGTTTGGTTTTTTTGGGTTTTTTTGAAGAAACCATGCCTCAATTACACTTGCATAGATGGAAACAAAGCCACGGCCAAAGAACAAATGTTATGAGGGTAAATTAAATAGCAGTTGTGAGAGGTTGAGATTCTTTAGCGGTGAAAGATAAAAACAGACAGCAATTTTTACACAGGGAGAAATCTCAAAAGAAATGCCAACATAATACAAAGTAAACACGAATGACAAATTACCAGGTTAAGACATTTTGCTACCGTGATACGTTCCCTTTGTTCCCTTTTTGGCCTCAAAGGAACTTTGTGGTATTTCCAATTGAATCCCCAGGAGCAGCAGTTCCCTTTGGACTTCCCCAAGACACACAGACTTACTACTTGCTCAAATAATGCAGGATAGAAGCTTTTCATGCAGTGTGACCCCAGAGAGGGCCACTATCAATAAAGATGCAAGATTCCACAAAAACTTCCTCCTATACAAAAAAAACTGATGGGATGATGGATAAATAACCTGCTAAGCACAGTAAATCCCTATCTGGCTACTGCTCTTCAGGCAAAAAAAGAGGCATAGCACAAATTCTGGATAACAGGTAGTGTTTACGAATATGACAAGACAAATACACGATTACAGATTTCTGGCCTCTGTCTGTAACAGGTGTGGCTATCACATATAAATTAAGTCTGGGAAACACTCTGGCCTGAGGTTGAAATAATTTATTTGGATGAAATCTGCAAAATTACTATTAAGTTATGCAGAAACACTCAGACTCCTCACAGTCACCACGAGATCCCACAGCCACCATAGTAAAAGAGGCAAAAACATCCTGGAAAGTTGCAGAAGTGGAGATTTTAAGCTCTTCCCCTTATTCTTCTGGTTTCTCAAATACTACACTTTTCTTTGGAGTTAACAAAAATCAAAATAAAAAAATTGGTTTTGTCCACCTTGGTATTCTGAAGAATATCTGGAAATATAAATCCACTGCTGGAATTACTCTTTTGATCACATTTTACAAAAGTGGTTGCCAAACAGAACGCTGTAAAACTGTCTTCTCGCTCCCATTCCTGTCAACAGGGTGTTGATACCACCACTTAACAGGGGTCATTTAAATGTTAATATTTACAAACACAGGCAAAGTAAGAAAAACATCCCTAGGGAAAAACTGTTTAGGATGGGGGAGTGCAGGGAGCAGCAGCTCTCCCTCTCCACAGATGTGATCTTTGTCAGTTCCATCTTCAAATGAAGCTTTTATCTAAATCATACAGTGTGTGTTATGCATATGGAAAGGATATAAGAGAAATTGTACTTGTGTGTGCTGAGGGGGAGGGTGCAATCCAAGCCTGAAGACTGATGGGGAAACAAACCCAAAATAGAGCAAGCAGAAAAGTAAACCAACAGAAAAAGCCACTCCAGAAAGAAAACCTACTCCACTTTTTTCCTTTATGGAAACTGCACTGAAAGATGGGGCTGCAGCCTTTTCTCATTCTCCTGCCATCTCCACAGTAGCATTACCTGATTTTATACACTATTCTGGATTTTTGCCTCATAGACAATAGTCATCTTCTCCCGACGTTACAGAAGCACTAAGAAATGAAGACTGCATAAAACCCTCTTGGACAAGAATTGATTTTGGCAGCAATGTCAGATTAGGTAATCTATGCTTCCAGGTGAAGCTTCACAGAAGTGGCTGAGCCTGTCTGACAGCCCTGTGCTGTCAAAAATACAAATTATTTTCCTCCCTCCATTGACTGGCTGACTTTCTGAAGGTTTAGCAAACTGAATTGTATCACTGAGGAGTCCTATAGGCATTGGCCAAGAAAGGAGGCAGGGAATACACAATAGCCAGGAAGGGTGGAAAAGGACTACTTTATATAGTGGCAAAAACCTACTAGTTTAGTATTGTTCATATCCTCTGAAAATTCATTTCCCATTTATCTAGTGAGTTGCGCTTGCACAGCTGTTCTCTGGGCAACACTGTGAGCTCAGTCAGGGAAATGAACTCGGTTAAGGAACATGGTATTAAAAGTAGCCATTACTGTCACTTTTCATAATCTACACCAATTTTCCAGTCCATCTTGGTAGAAACAGCACTGGCATAACTCTTCAGATGAAGCAGGACAGGAACAAGTGACTATGAGCAATGCTGGCTTAAGCGTTTTGACAGCACTGCTGAAATACTCATCAGTCTGGGATGGAAAAAACCATCAGCAGGTATGTGAGCAACTGTCCCAAAAAGTGTGTTAAAGTCGGAATAACTCCAAACCAATCTGTCTTCAGTTTTCCACTGGGCTGGTATATGGTATTATCTCTGTAAGACAAGCCAAGACCCAGAATTCCACTGAACAATGCAATTTGACCTTCAAGCCTGCAGAACTGCTGTCTCAGAGACCTCCAGCTGTACAGCTGCCAACTCCACAACCACATGTGCTCAGTGGAAGGCTCCTCTTAGTCAGGACTCAGAAAACATACAGATATATAGTTATCTAGAAGCTAACATGAACTTGATCTAGCTGCAGTTATTATTTCCAATAGGAAGATGACAAAACTTAGTAACCATCACAGTTTAAAGCAAGGGGTATTTTTCTCCAATCTGCACACTAAGCAATTACAACTATCTCAACATTAAAAGCAGGCTATCTGAAACCTTGTCCAAGCAGCATAAACTCGTGTGCTCCTGTGCCATGGCTGTACAACAAAGCTGCTCAGCACAGAGTCATCCATAAAGCAGAAATCTGGACAACAATCTTATCAACAGCAGCAGAAACAACTCTGGTTACTGTCAAGACAGCGAGGCGTAGCACAGTCTGATTTTTTTTGGCAAAACTTGCATGTTATTTCAGCCAAATGACAAGTGATAGAGGTCATGATAATGCCAATTAAAAAAAAAAAAATGCTGAAAATTCTGCATAGGCCTTTCTCCTTTTCCTCCCAGTCATGAGATGATGATGACTACTATTATTAACAAAAATAAACATAGATTCCTTTTATCAACTCTCTGGTCTTTCACTATTTAGGCATGTGAATTACATTTCCTTTTCTTGCTTTATAAGGCACCATGAGGAATTTTTTTCCTTCTAAGAAAGGCTGAGAGTCATCCCAGTCACCACAACGCTTCTGATACATCAAGAAAAAAAACCCTTAACTTTTCCAGTCTTCTGCTACATCAGAAAAACTATTTATCTATACCGACAGAATTTTCTGTAAAACAGGTTCTAGGCTTGACTATGGAGTACAGAGAATTATGTTATCTCAGATGGGGCAACAAGGAGACACGACTCTTCCAGCTTGGTTCTTGAATATATTTTTCATCAGTCATTATGATAACTAGGACTCCTTCTGCCTCATTTTAGTGCATTGCACTTTGAATGGGGAGCAGCAGCAGGATGCCCTTACACTTCCCCTTTACATTGTTTTTTCATCCACCCAGATGGATTGCATATTCAGATCCTCTTAACTGGGCATGAACTGACTTCAGATAAAAATTTAGCATTAGGAGTGCTATGGAAATCTCTTTCTGAAAAGCCTAAGAAAAGGAAAATAACTGTGTGCACACCTACCCCACTCTTAGTTGATAGAAATGCAGAGAGTCGGAGAAATTATTGGACACCATGGTTAGTTACAAAATGGAATCAGCATTTACTTGTTCGTCATGACCTAACTTGTCTTGCAGTCTCTGCTGTAATGTACAGATCACACAAACTATAAAAATAAACATAAAACCATCTTCTTTTTTTTTTTCTTTTCCAGTTAGTAAGAGACTAATAGCAATGTTGTGGAAGCAAGAATGAGCCTGAAGGAAAAACAAAGAGAAGCCATCTCAATCAACAAGATCGAGATACACGTGGACAGTTTTTGAGACATGAGCATCTCTGCTGATATAAATATATTCATATAGACAAGATGCACTCTCAGCTTCATCAGGGCCCATGCACCCTACAATCTGCTAACCACCAAACCCCATGGCTTTGTCCCAGCACACACCATGCCTACAGTGTATTTTCTCCAAGCAGCAGGCACTCAAGGAGATCTGGCCCAAATTATGGTAATTACACATAGTATTAAAACCACTTCTGACAACATACACAAAACAAACTCTCTCAGTTTCTTATTTTTCAGCAAGAAACTGGAAAGGCTATTCTCTAACACATTCTAATTTTCTTCAATATTCAGAAATATAACATATGGAAAATTAACTAGGAAACACTGTTAGTTCTTGTCAACTTTTTATATTACTACCTCTTTTCATCACCTGCAAAATGAAGCAGAAGTAACTAGAAATCCAGGGATTTGCATTATTTTTCTCTCGTCACTGTACTTTTATAGTCATCAGCTTCACTGAAATAATGACTAAATAGTACAATAAATAAAGCCAACTATAAATAAAACATAGGCCTCTTGCTCAGTGAAAGTTATGTAAAAAGCTGAAGTCTTGTTTTCCAGAGGCTGCCCACTAAAACTTGATTGCACACTCAAATTATAACTTAAGAGCTGCCTCTAACGTAAGTTCCACGTGCAAAAAAAACCTCAGAGCAACTTTGCACTGAGCACGACAGTACTTCTAATGAGCACTGCCTGCCCCTTTGGGGAAAATAGAGAATAAAGCCTGAATTAACAAAATTCACCCTTTTCTAGCACAGCTGCACCACACGGTGAACAGAGGCATCACTCAGCCTGGGCTTACAGATGCGGGGCTGTTCTCAGCTGCATTAACCCATGGGCAGCTGGAAAAGCACATTGAGGGGTATGTCCCAGCCCTGCTGACCCCCTCGGGGTCTTGGTGCCATCTCCAGGCTGCAACAGAAGAGCAGAGACAGCCACTCTCACGCTGTTTCATGATAGGACTGCTCCCAGGTTGTGGCTCAGTGAGGCACCTAGACCAGTGTAATGGTCTGTTGTCACAGGAAAAGGGCCTTTCCTGCATCCACTCATTCTTCAAGTCCCAAACCGAGCAGAAAATGAATTCTGCAAAACAGAAGCTGGTACTTTGCAACAAATTAATAAGCTGGCTTGTCTTTGTAAAACACTCAGACACCGGAACTTGCTCCATAAAGAAAGTAGGACAAGGCTGAAGAGAAAGGGTCAACCCAAAGAAATGGAAGAAGAGGGCAGGGAGCTGGACCATCTCTTAGCAGCATCAAGTCATAGGGTTGTCTCTCAGCCTCATTCAAACAATGCTGGCTCACATGAATAAGTCAAAGGTGGCCATGACAACTGCACTGTGAAGATATACCTTAAATTTATCATTACAAAGTATGTTGCCCTCTAAAACCGGGCCATCAAGGAAGTTTCTGCTCCTCCCAGAAATTTCTGGCTCCTCATTCTTCCTCTAATACCTGCCCCCTGCCTTTTATAATGCTAATCTAATTGTTTGGGTAGGTTCACCTCTGGACACTGAAATGATCACAGGGGAGTACTGGTGCAGGGCAAAGGAGAGAGAAGAGCTTTTGCTTCTGAGGCATTTTGGTGACCTGGTCAGCCACACAGCCTGCAAGGTCACACTGATGAGGGCACTTAGCCTGGGGTGGCTGCTGATGGCCAAGAGGCCTTCAGACTGCTTTGTCTGTTCAGGAGCATCTTGCAGGGGACCTCTTATTAACAGTGCTGCAGAGGGGCCAAGCCCAAACCAACAGAGAGAACATAAGAGCACAACTGACCGAGTCCAGGTGCTTTTCCTTGACAGCCTAGGGCACCAACACACAAATAAATAAATAAATAACCAAACCAAAACCCAACCAAACCAAAACCCCACAATAACAAACAAAGGACGTTCTTAAGGTTCTTCTGAGGAAGTAGCTTGTCTGTTGGCTCAGTGTGCTGACATAGCAAGGAGTGACAGACCCTGAAGGGGGGGAACAGGTTCAGTAGCTTGAAGCTGGATGAGAAAGGAAAGCAGCAGCACCATGGCAGGCTTAGGTTGCTGAGCCTGTGTGTGTTTGCTCCTCTCATTAAATCCCAAGTTCTGTTAAATGTGCTCTCATCAGCCAGTGACACACAGTGTAAAAGCAGAAGGGAATGTACAGTGTAACACTGATGTCCTTGCTTTACAACTCCCTTTGCAAAACCAGACTTGGAAAAACCTGACCTGCTGAAACCCTCAGGAGCTGCAGAATGTCCAGGCTGCTGAACAGGAAAGACTGCAGTGAGTATTGAGTTTTCATCAACATGTAAATCTGCTGGAAACTCTTACAATCCGAGTCTTTGTCCAATGTCCAAACAAGAGAGTGTTTCTCCCCACAGGCAGAAACACTGATAAATAAATGAGACAGGTAGATCGATCAATGCATCTTTGATGACACATTACATCAACTAAAACCAAAAGTTTTAAATCTCTCCAAATGGATGCCACTTACAAAATAAAATTTAAAAAAAAAAAAAGAAAAAAAAAAAAACCAAACAAAAAACCACCAAACTAAAAAAGGCAATAAACTCTGCCCATACATCCACTTTATACGCCTGCTGTGTGGTTTGAAAACTTATACCTTCAGTCAGGAATTACTACTAGGGTGTAATTTGCTGAGCAGTTCTTTCAACAGTGATGCTGCCCTAAGTAGTTTCCCTCCCAAATAGTTATTTTTAATCTAGACCAGTCGGGTACAACTTGGCTCATCCTACAGCTAACAAAACAGTGGTACAAACACATCTGAGGGGTGAGGAGGGCACTTGCTTTAGCCTTGGTGGAGCTAAGAGGAATGCTTATAAAAAATGTGAATGTTCCCTGTCTGTTTAGCTTAATTTGTCTAGCAAATAAAGTGCTTTAAATACCTTCTGCAGTGATGTAAGTTAAGCCATTTCCCCTAAATAAAGTCATGAACAGAACAAACCACGGGGCAATGACTTTTAATTTGCTTGTGTTCTGATCTTTATAGGCACATGTGAGCCTGCCCATTCAGTACATTTCTTAATTAGTATAGCAACTGTGTATATGTGTTTACATCAACTTAAACTTGCCTTTGCTTTTAAGCACAGTTTGGTTCCCAAACAATAAATATTATATGAATATAAGACAAGTTGACAAATTTGATAACTAGAAGCATTTTTTTAAAGTGGCATAACATGTAATGTGTGCCACAGACCACATCACTGCAAAAAATAAAGGCCATAACCACAAAATGCTGAAGATGAAACCACAAGCTATTGGAAATCTAGTGCACAGCTGAGTTAGGCAACAAGGATTCAGAGTCCAATAAACCACTGGCTACATAATAGGCAGGGATCAGTGAGAGTATGCTTTTCCTTTGCCCAGCCTATGGATTACTGGATTCTAGGAAGTAGTTCACTCTTTTTTCTGCGGAAAATCCCCATTATATCTTGTATAGGACCCTCAGAGACCACTTGTGTTCCATTTCAAAGACCACTTACAACTTTTGCTTTGCCTCCTAACATTGTTGACTTCCTTGAATCCAAGGGAACATGAGTACATTTGTGAGGGGATTTGAACTGATTTCAGCAATTTACTTTGGAAGTCCAGCCCACAAGACTGAACACCACCAACAAATAAGCAGTCTACTTCCAGAGCATTTTCTCTCTCTCAGGAAGGGATGCGGATACTGTTGATTTCTTCATGTGTAGTAGAGGTTAACACTGATGGCAAAGCACTAAAACTCTTATTTGGAAGCCAAAGCCTACTGTTAGAACATAATTTAACAGTGCAACAATCCAGTTGATACTTTTCTGTTGCACTGTCCACATTAAGTCAATGGACACTATAGTCCTGAATTTCATCATCAGTGAATTTTGGTGTTCTGGTAAAGAGTAGGTGTATTTTCAGAGGTCAGCTTTCAATTCCATGTAATAAAAAAACCCCATTGTTATTTGAAAAAACCCTGTCGGGATAAAAAAAAAAATAAAAAATTAAAATAAAGTAAAACACTTCTACATGTAGGTTTTATTCCACGTGTCCTCAGTAATGTGAAATATAAAACCTAGTTTTCAGACAACATCACATATATCAGCCTTTAAATATATTATCAATGGTTTATCAAAATTCCAATGGGTGAATAAGAAACTAGGACCACAGTGTCCCAAAACTTTATGGCACAGGGGGTACTTGTGATTTCCTACTTTGCTCACCCCTCAGTCCCCACCAGCCCATTGTTAGGGAAAATTAAAAAAGAAATACTCTTATTGATAATTAATATGCTATCCTACAAGCCCAGAACTCTTCACGTATTTGCTTTTATATAATTTTAGAAGTTGTATACAGAAATACTTCAGGCACTCAGAAAGGGAGCAGCTAATCACCCCATATGAAAGAACAGCAGATTTTAAGCAGGATACTTACTCTGTGCCACTTTCAACCATTTGTGTTAGGAGAGAAATGCCATCCAGGTTTATAAATTCTTGTGCAAATGTAACATCCCGTGAATAGTTGGCCAAGTCTTTCAGTGCCTCTAACTTTGCATCCATACTAGAAGACTGAATCCTCTCATGGAGCTGCTGTGCATTTTGAGCCTAGGAGAAATGAAACACAGAGAAACAAAAACAACAAAAATGCTTTTGTTACAATGAAAATCATGAATAAAATGTTAGTGTAAGCAGGAACAAGGGCCACGTTTAATCTTAATGATACTTAACGCTTCCACGCTCAGAAAAGATCAAGTAGCTCAAATACAAATTACTGCTGTAAAAGTATATTGCTTGTGTGTTACTCCATTATCACCTATAATTATTTGGGCTCTTGCAGAATCATTAGCTGAGCAATGGATAAATATCCCATTGTCTCAGGCAAAACCTAAGCATTACAAAAGCAGGCTTTGCCTTGAGGAGCTTGTGTGTCACATCAATAAAAGTAGAAATCAAAATAAAACAAATTGCATCAGGCAATCTCAGCATAATAACAGTGGCACTTTTTTCCTGTCAATGCTTACTCAGTTTGCACACTACTCATGACCTTTAACAGCAATGGCCATATACTGTCCTAATCAGATTATATAAATAGAGATTGGCTTCTGGCCTTCTGCTCCTTCCTGCCCCTCTTCTTTTGTTCACTGTCAGTTCAAAACTCACATACTGGCTTAATGAGAAGTATAGGAATAATTACTTTCCACATAATACTATGATATTATCTGTCATGAATCTTTATGTAAGTTCAATATCCTCATATGTTAGGCTATTCTGCCTATTAATGTTTCCAATAGAGGATGAGATAGTGAAATTCAAAATGGACACTGATGATAAAAAGCTAAAGAAATACTTAAATAGCACATATTAAATTCTCTCTCTCTTTAGCCATACAAATAGTTTAGAATCCATCTCACGTTTTCAATTTGATGCCTTCACTTACCTGAACAGAATATTCAAAAGCTTCAGTTAATAGCTAGCTACATGATACTTTTCTAAGAAAAATAATCCTCCTCGCTATATGTAGAGATACTTGCAAAATTTTATTTCCTAAAATTCATTTCTTACCTGCACCCAATGAAAGGTGAATGAGAGGCTATGTGTCATTAGGAAAACAAATTAAATGTAAATTCTGCTGATAGTTATTTTCTCTGAGACGATGCTTATTCTTTCTCAGCTGGAGAAGAAACATAGAAGAAAAGACTATGCTGACAGATAATTCCTTTTCTGTTCAAGTAATGAATATACTATTCACAGGAATGGGCATCTCTGTAGACCAAGATGCTGAGATAGCAGTTATTTTTAGTGCAAATGAACATTTAAACAAGGGGTCCAGGAAAAAAACAGCACTGTGTTGTTATAGATACAGCTTTCCAGCTACATAACTTTGATTACTTCAAAACCATTAATAAATTAAACGTTCCAGTGTCCTCTGATATTAGCAAGGTTTGTTACTTCCCATTTTTACAAAGAAAAATGAATGCATGGTCTCCAGTCAGCATTTGGCCAGAACCTATATGGTTAGGAGCGTGTACGGGGAGGAAATGCCTTCTAGTTGCTGTGACTGTGGTTAACATACTCAGTTAAGACAGTATTAAAAAGAAATGGAGTATTTTTAGTCCCGAGCTTTTTTTATGCCTAAAGCTTAGGGTGATGCAGCCATAGCAGTTGTATTACCTATAAAAAGGCAGAATTCTGCCACTCTAAGTTACCTACTCTATCAATGGATTTGAATTGTAACGGGGAAACAAAGGCTTATAGAGTCTTTCTGTAATGGCAATGTCTATCCAAATGGTACTAAAAGAATATCTCTCAAGCTTAAGCAGGTGGTAGGGTAAACCATCCACCAAAGCCCATGGAAAAAGTAAAAACAGACATCACTAACTTTCGAATTTCAGGGTAACCACAGAATGCTTCCTCCCACCGTTTTCCTTCATCATATGGGGTAAAGAAAGTTTTGCTAAACTATTCTTGTACAATCAACTACAAAAACTCAGAGTAACCACTATTATTACCTGAACCAGAATTTCAACAGCCAACTCCCATCTTATCAAACTATCTCTTTCATGGAGCCATTTCTCACTCTAGACTCCCCACTCTAAAAACTCAGGAAGACTGAGAGATGCAAAGCATCCTCAAAACATTCCTGTTTCTCAGAGTACATGCAATGTCTGAGTTCCTGCTCACCTCAGAAAAGAAACACACTGAAAAATCTTCAGTATTGCCGTGGCAGCTGCATTCCCATGACTTTGGAAATGGTTGCTCAAATTTCACCTTAAGCTAATTAAGATCCGTGCACATGCCTTCTACCTGCCATAGTTCTGGGAAGTTACCACCCCCACTATCTGCCTACTGAAGGATACAGTTCTTTCAGCTTTCCATGAGAATCTGGTCCTGCAAAAGCTCCTGGACTCAGGGAAAATGAAATAAATAGGAAAGGTGAACAAAACAACTGGTTCAGTGTGACTTGAGTCCCAGTTCGACTTCCATTACACATGTATCAATACCAAGCATGGAAAGAGCTAACCCTGCCTCTCACCAAAACTGAGAGCACCTGTACAGGGATGTGCACTGACAGCTCACTGCAGTGCACAACAGCAGCATGAGCAGGACAAACCTATCAACAGAGACAGATTAATCCTCTTTCCTCCACAGTCAGTGAGATTTGAAATTCACCAGACTAAACCCAAAATATTAGCTCAGAGGCAGCTTGGTACCCTCTACAGAGCACAAAAATCCATGCTACAAAAGTGGTTCAGCCCTGTTTTAAGCACATAAAAGAGCACTTACTATCATCATAGGCTTTATCTGACTGTCAACGTTCTATCAGTAAACCTTACACACAGCTGTAGCTTTCTTACATTAAACAAGTTTTACAAGACACTGCACTCAATAAACCTTGCTCCTTCTACTATAGGAAGAAAAAAGAACAGTCAAGGGCGAGGAAATCTTGATTAAAGGGGTAAACATATATTTGTCTCAGCAAGTGTGCTGGTATGTCTCACTGGAAACACGGACAAAAATCATGTTGACTGCTGCTGTCCCAAATACTTGATGGGTGAAAATATTGCTTTGGTGAACACCATGCAGTTCTCACAAGCCTCCCAGTTCTCGTTGCCATAGTGCTCATACGTGCTTATGGAATGTACAGCTCACTTATGACTGCATTAAAAAATGAAACCCAGATGAAATATATTCTGAGTGTTTACCAGAGAGCTATTTTAATGATTTACAAGCCATTAGTGAATGGACAGAGAGCACAACTCATTAAAGCCATAGCAGAGCTGGCTGCCATGTCTGTACTCCTACTGAAATATAATGCAGGTAAGAATAGATATATTTTTATGTATATATATATAAACCTCTGCAACTGACAATCATTAGAGGAAATTAACAGAAATGCGGCTGCTCAAGTATAAGAAAGGCAGAATTAACTGCTCTCCTGTTTAGAAAGGAAGGAAGATGGGAAGCTTGTAAACAGCTTGTTTGGGAAGCTTGGGAAGCTTGTTTGTGTTGTTGAAGCCCCAGCATTTCAACAGGCTGTCCAGTGGCATAAGCGGCATAGCTAGTCTAGTCTTAAATGACTTGCTCCAAGGACATCCAGAAAGGTTGCCCACAGGGAGTAGCACTGTTTAAAAGGAGCAGCTTGATGAGATTGTCAGCTTAAAAACTAATGACCTAAATCCAGGATGTGACTTGCTTAGAGACTCAAATAGCCATTTGGAGGTTAAGAATCCCAAGATCATCCTAACAAGGGATTCTACCAATCAAATTATCATTTCTTTGCCACTGAATGCTTTGTGCAAATTTTGAAAGCAACTTACTGAACAGACATACACAGGGTTGTACAGAATAGAAAATACAGCAAGTAAGGACAGGAGGGAGGTCACAGATCCAAATATATCCACTACCAAACATGAATTGCTATGGAAGAAATTTGAGCCATTGATTTAAATTGCTGGTTTGCTATTACACAACCAGTTGTCTTATTTTTCTTTTACAAAACACAAATAAAACAAGAGTATTATGGTCTTCTCTGTAGACAGATTCCTGCCACATTTGTTGATACTCTACTAGAAAAAGCTCATACAGACCATCAGTAACTAGCAAATACAGTTTCATACTAACCAAACAGGTGCATTTCTGTGGTTTAATTTAAGTTGCTCAGTGTTGAAACAACCATGGTAGTTTAAACTGCTGCCTTTTCCTGGATTATTCTTACTACTTCACCTGCAACTACAGATACATCAGAGAGCAATGGAGGAGTAGAGCATTACATAATCACAATTGTATGCACCCCAGATTCAACAGACCCACCCTGACTGGTGTCTAATGGCAGGTAAGTAATGAGATTCCATTTCAACTAGTGCATACATTAATTGTTAACACTTTTTTACACGAATACTGAGGCACAGTTTCTAAGTCTAAAGTCCTGTACAGACACGATACACAGAACAGTCCTATAGAATCATTATATGCAACTATGGAAGCAGAAACAGGGAACTGGTCAGGTCTAGAGCCATGTAGTAAATCAACGACAATAGCATTACAGATGCACAACCATATCTATTATGCAAAAAATGCCCAAAATAAGTCTATGCAATCAATAGCTACTTCTCAATGTTTATAAGCATTTTCTCCTCTTACTGCATTTGAAACAATCCTTTTTGCTTACTATCCAAAACATGCCTTTGGAAACCTGAAAAACTGAGATTAAACCTTTATCTATAAAAAGAGAAGACCAAACTCCACTTCTCAAATTGTCTCGTACTATGAGCAAATATAAAAGTGGCTCATTGACCTCCATGGCCAGTGGTCCTGGTATAAGGCTCAATTAACAACTATTTCACCTATTCAACTATTTTCAACTATTACATGACAAACATAATCACAACCACAAACTAGAAAGGCAAAATTTTATGCATCCACAGAACTTCAAGTACATATTAAAGCAGTTGTAGACTATTTATATTAAATATTATTATTCTCAATAGCAATAATAATATTAAATATTATAGAACAGATGCTCAAGCTTTTACTTAAAAGATAGAGGATTCAGATTTATATCCAGAAATAGGTTAAAAAACCCTCTATGCTTCCTTCCCTGTTTAGATCACACATAAATAAAACCCCACGTTCCTCCTATCTGTAGAAGCATTCAGAGAAAACACTGCTATGACTATTATCGAACACCCTTATTTACATGATTGTTCTTGCTACAAAAGCTAATCCCTCTGCCTACAAACAACTTACAGGTTTGATCGCCCAGCTGATCTCTGACCAGGAGATCAAAGAAAAACACATGACAAAAGCAAATGGCCAGGCCCCATAAACACCACATCAGAAAAGGCCACCCCTTGACTCAGTTTAAGGAATCTAGTCAATGAGCAAAGCATGTTTTCTAAGTGCCAAAAAGCTGCTTTTAAATAAAGAGTGAGTGTGTTCAAATAATCAGTTCTGTTTGAAAATCATTACATTAAAAAGGGGCCAGTTCCTTCAATTTAATTTTCCCAGCATTTTAGCATCTTTTTATAAAGATTGGTCATTTGAAGAAGGATTTGCAGGCTCTGATTGAAGGAATCCTGCAGTTGCACACTAAAAGGTTGGACTCTGCTGCATTGCAGGACACAAAAGTCCTTTCTGATCAGTGTCACACTCGGGAGCAATTAACAGCTCATTCATACACCTACCCACCATGCACTGGAAAATGGGTATCACAAAACAGACAATAGCAATACAGCATTTCAGCTGTCGCGTATGTTCAATTACAAAGAAATGTTGCATAAGAAACTTTCCATGAGTCCCTCCAGAAATGCAAATGGACAAAGGGGGAAAACAGGTCACAGAAAACTGCAGAAACACACAATAGCTCAAAGAATTGGTAAGAAAGATGATAGGAGAGGTTAAAATAAGTAAGAAAGATGATATAGGAACAAGGATAATATGAGAGAAATTCAATCTGTACTCAAGTTACCTAGGAAACAGTGTCTGTGTGGTGAGCGGTTTATAGAGGGGAAGAAAATAGCATTGTTTAGGAAAAAACAGCCTTTCAGAGAATAGCACAAACTTAGCAAACAGACCGACAGAAACAAAGAAGCAGTTCAAATTCCCACCAGGCCTAACGACTGGCGTTTGCAGACTTTTAACTCAAAAGAAATTTAAAATAGGCACGTCGTAAATCTCTCAAGGCAAGCATTTATAATGGATTTAGCAGCACATCACAACTGCAGTTTTGCCCTTGCAATATTAACAATGGTTTTCAGGAAAAGATCCTTGTATACACCCATACAGTAATCTAAATTCGAGATTTAAAAAAAAGAGAAAGTATTTAACTTTTAGATTTGAGGAGTTAAGATTTCAAATCCTAATTTTCAAACAGTCAACCTAAAAAATGCTGATTTTCTACTTCTAGATAAAACTATCTTTCTTTCCTCTCTTCTTCTAATCTTTAATAGTACCTACTCTGGATACATGAGCAATCAAAAATTTTGAGGCTAATGACAACAGGACTCAAAAAGATCATATCTCATCCTTCTCACCCAATTTTCTATGACTCAGGCCATGCAACTGTGAATGGGTACAGACAGACTACTGGCTGTCATGGTAATAAGATGCATAAAAATTAAGCACTAGAAAAGCAGTGTAAGTTCATGCAGCCTTCAAAACTGGTTAGCACAAGTCCACTCAGCTCTTCAAGGAAAAAAAGCTTCCTCAATAGACTTGTGAAGTTCAGGACAGATTTTCTTTTTCTAGGGGAAGGGGAAAGATAGTTTCAGCTTTATACTGTTATAGGGTAGAAAAAGCAGGGGGCAGGGGAATTCGGAATCTGAATAATTTCACATGATGAGAAAAACATTTCCCCCCCAGCACTAATGGCTAGGAAAGCATCTTTCCCATTTTGCAGCAGTGTATCATGCAGCCTGGTCTTCACATTATCTCTTCGAACTACTGTTGCTCTCATACAGAATTTCAGAGGAAAAATGGAAACAGATGGCCTCTTAGCTTTTCAGGGTAAATGACAAGCATTGTGTGGATCACCACCTTAAAAACTACAGGTTGGAAGCCTTTAACCTCTTTATTTTAGGTACTGCTACGATGACCACTTCAGCAGTAGCTTAAAAAGCAAAGAGACTGATTGTAGAATGGGAACATGCAGAACTTCATTCGAAAGAATACAAATATTCTCTAATCTGACAAAACCAAATTTGATCCCTCAAAACCTCCTTCCAAGCTACCTCCTGGCTTTGAGCTCTGGGGCAGAAAAGGAGCTACTTGAGTGAGGCTGCAATGTCAGTAGGGAAGCAGAGGAATCTTGGACATAAAAGCTGTTCCCAGAAAAAGAGAAGTGAGACATAAAAAAACCACTCAGTTGTGCCAACCCTATCACCAAATGTCACTCAGAGATATCACCCCTGCTCCC
Source organism: Xenops minutus (assembly GCA_035221455.1). Classification (NCBI taxonomy): domain Eukaryota; kingdom Metazoa; phylum Chordata; class Aves; order Passeriformes; family Furnariidae; genus Xenops; species Xenops minutus. The sequence continues at coordinate 46,670,846 of JAWWEE010000074.1, forward strand.
GTAACTCATAACCTTTGCAGGAGGATAGTGGGATACATTGCAGATAAAGCTTTAAAATACAGACATTAGTTCACAATGATTTACTAATCAAATCTTCACTTTGAAGGAACAGAAGAACAGAACAGTAACTCACTGGAGATGTTGTTAATCGAAGGATGGCTCCATTTTTTATTTCATTACGATTCTGAAAGAGAAAAATCCAAATATTTTATTTAAGACACATAAAAAGATGAAACATGCACTGAGCAGGATGTCATACTGAACATGCAACAGTACTTTCCCTTGTCTGCATACAAAAACCTCCCTCTTTCATATATAAGGGATTAGATGTAAGCTAACATCTATACAGTATTTTCCTCACTGAGGCATGTAACATTAGCTTCAAGAAATAGGTGGCTGTTGACATGATACTTAGCAAACCTGAACCCTTTCAAGAATGACTTTATGTTTTTCAAAGTTTAGCTTCCATTGGCAACATCTAAATACTTCTTTGAAATCCACTGCCCATGGTGTCTGGCTCTGGTATTCTACATACTTGAGGAGTTTGTAAGTTTGCTGAAACCTGTTATTAAACATCTGCAGGATTTAGAACTTATCCCACTGGCTCTCCATTTTCTAAAACAAGAACATGCTGACTTAAACCACTAGAACCTACCCACTGAGCTTTGCCACCACAACTTTGTATTCTCCCTTAAAGTAAAGAAAAGGCATCACTGTTAGCAGTGAGTAGAGTTCAAACATGCCTTAAGTCCTTCTCCTTAGCCAGCTGGCAGAAAGTGGGAGCATTAAACCTTTTCTTTTGGTTAAATTCACATAACGTGCTCAATTAAACTAAAGCTATGGGTAGATGAAAAAGCTGCCATGGTGTGATCTATGGTGTACCCTTATGGTACCCTTTTAACTTCATGGTCAAAGCCCATGTGCAGGGTCTTCTCCTGTGGGAAGAGTTGGGAACCCTCCCTACCCCAAGTTCCCTCCTGTTCACCACAGGTTAGGAGAATCAGGTACCCAGCACAATGAACATACTAACAGCTACTGACTATGCAGTCACAATGTCAGTCATGGGTCAGTAGCTTGTTCATGAGCCAATACCCCAACTAGTCAAAGGAATTGAAGGAATCCCTAACAGTTTGAGAGAGAAAGGCTAATTTTGTACTGAAGACACCATTTCTGCAGACTGGTGTTTAGCAAAAAACAAACCCAAGAAGATGTATTTCTCCTCAGGTACTTTTTTCCAAATTTATTTCATCTTTCTTCTTCCCATTCTGATATATCTCAAATCCAAAATGCTAAAAAACAGATAAATCTTGCCTGAAACCAGGTCAAGCAGTCCCAAAATAAAACTCCAGTACTTTGCCTCTTTATTGGTATCCAAGTTGTCTGTGGGATTGGTTCTAGCTACTCTCCACCCACAAAGACTTCTTCATGCTAACTGAAATAATTGAAGTGCCAGACAACACAGGGGGTACAAGCTTTCTTACAGCATCTTTGCCTATATACGCAGCTAACTCATCTCAGCCCTCAGCAGTCTCCTCCTGCCAGAACAGCCTCAGGGAGACCAGCCAGGCTGTACTCAAGAGAGGGGCAAAGAAGGGTGAGCAGCTAAATACAGGGTGACTTCCCACAGCACTAACAAAGTGCCAGATTTTTTCCTCTTGTAGTAAAACAGCACCAGACTCAGCTACATTTCATCATGCTAAAGGAATCCCTGTGAAGTGGCAATAGTGCATTTTGTGTGGTTTAATCTCAGTCAGTGTTGAAACAAAGTCACTTCACAAACAGTTGTGCTGGCTTAAACTGTTGCCACCTCCTGGATTTGTGGAACTGAATAAAATAATTGCTTTAGGACAGACAGCATAAGGTAAATCTACCTCCACCAAGAGGTTAGACTAAGCCACTGGACCTCAGGTGTGTTAGGCCAGGGTACGTGTGTGCACACAGATACGTGGGGTTCCATCAGCTTTACTTGGAAGGCAGCAAATCACAGCATGCAACAACATGAAAACACTTGAACAACTTAAACTGTACCAATCCCGCTCAGAAATTAAAATTCACTAACATCTCTATGAAAACATGAGAGCTAATAAGTAAATAGACTGTTCTTACTCACAGAAGCTTATTTTTTGTAGGAGCAAAACTCTGGGCTTAAAAGTTTCTCATGTTTCCTGCTGCAGTTAACATGAACTACCAAATCTAGTGTACAAATGAGTTTTTTTGGTTTAGCAAGTCAAGTCACTTCATCTGGGCCACAATAAACATCACTGCAAACAAGAGGTGCTGAGCACACAGTAAGGAGGCTACATGGTGCTCTCTGGAGGCTTTAAGAGTTTGGACAGCTGAGTACTCCTGCCTCCCACCTGTGTGCTTCCTTTTCCACCTGGCACCAGCTCTGGCACTGGACAGACCTGTTTGTGGGTCAGTCTCACTAACCTGCCAGAAATTAGCTCCAGCAGGAAAGATATGAGTGTTTTCTGTCAGGTTAATAGACACAAAAGCTTTGCAAGGGTTCAGCAACAGCACAAGCCCAAGAAAGATGGTGGTACTGCACCTTTGGGAGCAGAGAAGCAGGTGATGGAAGAAAAAGAGGGGAAGCAAGAGGAAGAATTATACCTCCTCTTTTTGGGAGTGGCAAGATGCCAGCCACATCCTGAAATACATTATTTCATAGTTTCTTCAGCTGAAACCACACTCCGCAGTTCAATTACAGTAGTTTTGTCACAAACTGAAACCCTAACTCCCAAACACTTGGTCTTAACCTGTTATACTCTCTACAGTGTAAATAACGCAGGTTAAAACATAAACCTCTAACTAAAGAAGGACACATAAATTGCCTAGAATGAATCTACAACCAAGCTAGCAAGGAAAAATATCTTGTGAAAAACACACTGTTCCTCTATAGTTATAGGAACTTCAAAACAAGTGGGAAAAGGGAAGCCAATAACCTGGTCAAAGTTCAGATACCACATATGGATAAACATATGCTTTTTTTTCAGAGTGACCCTAAGTCAGCAGGTTGTATATAAAACAGCAGAAGAAAAAGAACACACAGAGTACTTAAAAGCATCATTGGATGTTTTCTTTGGAGTCCTTCTGTTTAATCATCAAGACAAATCTGAAACACCAAAGCTTTTGGACTCGAAGGTACAACGTTTGGCAAAGCCCACAACACACGAAGCCCACAGACCTTTCACCATGTCTGGCTCAGAGCAAGGTGCATATGCCTGCCCTCTACTGCAAATTCAATCATTGCTGCCACAACAGATAGGGAACTCACCTTCAACTCCTGATTTAGACAAAGGCCAAAGGAAAAGTGTCCAAGCCTTCTCTCTGAAAGTATTCAAAGCATCAAGTCTCTAACACAGCAAGCTGGCCCAAAATTTGGAAAGGGTTAGCTGTTCCTCAATAAAAAACCTCACAATTTCATTTATCCATTCTAAGTAATGGCTGAAGCACAAACCAAGAAACAGCATGTGAGTGTACAATTAAGCCAAGAGGATTTCCTACATTAACTGTGTGATGTAGTAGCCAGCATGCCAGTTAATTTCAATTGCAACTTTACACATAGTTAATTTGCTTAGCTTTAGGGACAATATCCTGTGGATTTCTTTTCCAGGATAACAGCATCATTACAGCAGCCCAGCTTTGGCAATTATAAGCATCACTGCTATTCAGGACAGGGCTCACTGCCACCTGTGGCGGAAAAAAACCCAAGAACAATATAGAACTAATCAAACAAACCCTATTCCAAGATATTTCTCATCTGTTTCTCAAGTGCACATGAGATTTGTAGATATTGTTTACGCTGTAGTATTAGGAAAGCTTAATTCTGAGCAGTGAAGCAACTAGTGAAATGGTGCGATCCCAAATGTCCCTAAAAACTCAGTAACAAGAAAATAACTTGTTATAAATGTTATCTAGGACTAAAACAGCAGTTACATTATGGGCACAAATAAGCCTCACTTGCAATATTATATCTAGCAAGATATAATATATTAAAGGAGTATTTTACTCTGATTGACTACGTAATACTTCCAAGATGAGTTTTCAATCAGACAGGCAAATACTAACATGAAGACACACAAAGAGCATAACACAACAGGAAATACAGGACAGTTCATCTTGAGTTCACATCTTAGGACCCTCTGCCTTCTAATTTCACCAGCTGGAGCAACATGAACATATTTGATTATAAACCCTTCAGAAGGGACAAGCCAGGAAGGAGAGGTGGTGGGATAGCCCTTTATGTTAAGGAGTGTCTTGACTGTGTAGAGCTCAGTGATGGTGGCAATAGGGTTGAGTGTTCTTATAGGTAAGAATCAGGGGGAATACCAATGAGGAAAAATTTCCTTACAGAATGAGTTGCCAAGCACTGGACGGGTTGTCCAGGGAATTGGTTGAGTCACTATCCCTGGAGGCATTTAGAAGATGTGTAGATGTGGCACCTGGGGACTCAATGTAGTGTTGGACTTGGCAGTGTTAGGTTAATGGTTTGACTTGCTGATCTTAGAGGTCTTTTCCAACCTAAACTATCTGTCAGCTGATTCTGTTCCCTCTGCTTTTTCTGTGCCACAGGCTACTTCGCCCAAAACAAATGCATAGATTTGATTCTAGAAAGCAGGCCTCAAGAATTAACAGAATCCGCCAAACCATGCAGAGGGATGAAAGTATGGGAATTCACTTCCTATTGAAAGAGCCAAGCTATTTAGTCAGAGCTTTGCTGAAGAGACACTTTGGAGAATTTATCAGGCAAAATTAAAGTTTACTTTGCCATGTATTTGTCTAATCATTTTAATACTCTGTTAGACCCAGCAAAATGTTTCAATATTGCGCTCACTGTAACTGGCTGGAATGGAATGTTTTCTCAACATATTTGAGAAAGACCTAGAAGCATTAGTTCCCATGGTTATAGCTCACTCAGCGCTATTCTTTAACCTTGACCAGTTTCCTTCAGACTTCTCCAACCAGCCTAAAGTATAACAGCCAAGAAATCTAAAATTCTTAATGTGTTTATATCACTAAATAATAGATTCATCCCTATTTCCATACATTATTTTATTACACCTTCTTCCAAATGAACACAACAACTAAAAATTAGAGCTGTGAAATACACTTTGAGTTAATGACTCCATTACATTTTCATGAGGATGAGTTTGGGCGAGTAGTAAATAAGGACAAGACACATAATAGAGTTATGAAGTTCATTTCTAAGTCAGGAAAGAAAACCAAAGTTCTTGTTGACAGATCTCCCTTAAAGCACTGGTTCAATGTGCTACAGCATGCAGGAAACACTGGGCACCATCAGCAGTGAATTGTGAACAAGGCATAGGGTGTCACTTTGCCACAAGACAAGAACTTCATGCACCCACATGCAGAACACTGGGTGCAGTTTTGATCTTCACAGCTTACGTAGGACACAATAGCGTGAGGAAAACGCAGAGAAATGCAGGTGTGCAATGGGCTTCAGCAGCTGCATCACAAGGCAGGGTCTCCTCAGTTTGGAGGGACAAGGGACACAGGAAGGGATGCAGTGGCCAAGCTGAATGCAGAACTGTTGTCGTGAAGCACTGCAGTATGAGAACTTAGGGGTACTTGATGAAAGCACTAAGGGATCAGTTTAAAGCAGATGAAGAATACACCTCCATTCAGCAAGCAATGAACTACTTGAGCTCAGGTTGTGAAAGCAATGGCCGTATCAGCACGTTCAAGAAGAGATGAAAGAGTTGCATGGCCTTTATATGGGATATTAAATGGACCAAATGTAGGTGCAGCCTCCAACACCTATAATACAACAAATGGGACTGCTGAGAAAGCATAAAGGGAGTGAAAGCCATCATCAGATCATTACCCTGAATGGTGTCTGCTACCTTTACAGCTGGAGGCTAATGATAAGTTTAGATAAAACATTTGGCCAACTTGACAGGGAACTTCTTAAGTTCATATTTTGTCACCAAAATATTTAATAAGATGAGAGTTGAGTGACATGGGCAGTTACCAACATTGTACTACTTGGTATGACAGAACTGTACTGTTTTAGAAGAAACACTGATGCAATTAACCTTGTGATAAAATTCCCTTTCTGGGAAGCTGTTGGGAATGGGGACAATGTCTTCTAGTTTTTCACATTATAATTTGTGATAACATTTCCCTTATCAAAATTAAATAGTTTGGCTAAAGCTTCTAAAATGAGGATGTTTTCTGCATGCTGTTTATCTACCCTTATTTAAGGATCATTGAAGCTAGTAAATAAACCAAGTTACACCAGTGGTTCAGTTTCACGGTATACATTAGCCAGTGCAACTCGACAGCTCACAAGAGACCCAATTCTGCACAAATCCTTTTAGCATGTGGGCTCCCAACACTTCCCTTACATCAGATCTACCAACATGCAGTAGCACAGTCAACCACCTAACCTTTTAGAAAAAGTTACCTCTTCCTCTCCCCTTCATTCACAAAAAGGAGAAAAAAAATATTCCAGACTTTTCTTTTGTCAGATCCACGACTTGAACTGACTCACCTTCCAGCAGTAGTCATTAGAATGTTAATGAAGTGAAGAGAATGAAGCGACAGAGATGAAAAAGAAAGCTTAACTACTTTTTTTCTCCAGCAACCCACAGTAACACCAACTTGACTGCCACTTAAACCACATACCCAGAAAAAGACCATACTTTGCATGGTGTGCTCATCTGCAGGTGGAATGATCTGAGAGGACAACTTTACCAGGTACCATTGCTCTGCAGAGCAGCAGTGGTGTCACACTGTGGGCAGACATTCTTCTGACACATCAAAAGAAGTTACACACGGGTTATTTTTAACCTGGATCAGTTCCCCAATTCAAGCAACCACACAGACACACAGACAGTTGTACCAATAATACGGAAGAGGTGGGCAGATAACAAGCAGCCCCATCATCCTCTGCTAAGTTTGAACATAAGAGCTGCACCCTGCAAAAAAACACCAGGAAATGACAGGCTTAGCTGGGCTCACCCTATTACTGTTGAGATCATGTGGGGAAATCAGAACAGGGCACTGGTAGCAACACACACACACACACACAAAAAAGCCCAAACAAATAAAAACAAATAAGGATTGTCAAATTGAAGTCAGCTCTTCAGTGCAGTTCACCCCCATTCACCCACAGGACCACTGAGGGGTCAGCACAGGAGCAGCAGCTCCTTAAGCAGATGCTGCTAATAGAGAAGTAGCTGAAGACCCAAGGCAAGACTGTGGTTCACAGTCACTTTTGCCAAATCAAAGCAGTTTGCTATCATAGAGCCTTGCTTTTCAGCCCCTTTCTCATGCCTACTACTGTTTTATGTGGCATAAGCAGTTGTATAACTGGTTGATCAGTCAATAAGGAAACTAAATCAGATGAAAATTGTATCATTTTGGGTTTTGCCTGGTTTGTATGGTAAAAGATAGGAATAAGCCCTATAGTATAAGCAAGAAAGCAGGCCAGCTTATGTTGCAAGCACATTTGGAACCACACTGAGACGTAAGGGGAAGCCTGCATGTGCTTGTGCCTCTCTAACACGTACATCCCACTCCTACACCTTTTCCTGTGCCCTTCCTCTCACCCAAGAGGGACTGTAGGTAAAAAACCCCTTCCCTGTTTTTGTCTACAGTTGGAAATTGACAAAAAGTTTGTTCTACATCATTAAGCCAGTTCCAGAAACAACTGAGGGACAGCTGTTAAAAAGAGCAAAGTTCCACTCTTCTTCCTACCCTTCCTTTAACTTCTTTCTTCTCTACAGCCTATTCCTGGACATGATTCAAGAGTCCTGCCTCATCCTTACATCAGATCAGGCAGCCTTTTTATTAAGTAACTTTAATGAATTAAAATGGCACAAAGTGATCTTCCCCTTGCCATCACCTTCAAAAATTGTCCAAAAAAAAAAAAATTGCTGTAGCTAGCACAGATGAAGTGGGTGGATCTTATGGGGAAAGGGAGAAGAAATCAGAACCATCCTCTTTCAGTAGTGGCTTGTGATGCCTGTTCACTGCACTTTGGAAAACTGCTCATCCAAATAGACAGTTCTTTAACTATAAAGAGGATTTAAAGAACGTCTTTGTGTCAGCCATACCTTACAGAGAACTGTTTACTATCAGGTGAACCCAAATAGTTGTACCATGCCTGTGCTATGCCAAACCTGTCTTCAAGTGCTGTAACAGAAAGACGAACCTTTTCAGAGCCTTTCCTCTCTAGTGATTCCCTGATAAATTACAAAATTAATTCAAGAAAATAAATATCTACCCAAGCTTTTTTAAAGCACTCTTGATCCATCTCGTCAGCCTTGATGTGCAACTGAGGAACTAAACAGAAGATTGTCGTATCTTTTTAGAAAGGAAGCAAGAAAAAGAATTAAGCTGTTGGTGCTGAGGGCAGAAAGTATAATATGTTGACAGGACATAATTATTTTCTTTGGAAATTTTAGTATAAACCAGAAGTCCTACAAAATAAATCCTAAAAACTTGAACTAATTTGCTAAGACAAGGATGAACACTACACCCACTGTTCTTGAAATCAGCCTGAATGAAGGAGAGTTGAAAATGATTTAGTGCATGGATGGTGATTTAGTATACTCAAGGTTTACTTCTGTTCACTGTACAAACATATTGGTGTCCACTAGATTTTACTGGAGTTGCCAGTGCAGTGTTACCAGCTCTGTCAAGCAGGTAGGAGTATGGCCACTGATTCCCTGTGCTGCCCTTACCATAGGGGATTTCTGCAGGGCTGTGCAGATGCCCCAAAATAGTAAGAAAGTTGTGAATATGAGGGAAATATTGGTGGCAGAGAAAAGGGAAAGCTGGGCATAGTTTGATCCAGGTCAAATCCCGGATCTATCAGTTACGTAGCATTATTAACAAATGCATTATCAAGAATAATGCAAAATGACAAAAAACCCAGCTCACTGAATGCATTTCTTTGGTTCCCAGTCTTCCTGCTACTTCTCATTCTCAGCTATTTATGAAGCAACAGGTTCTTCAGTGAACCAGAAACTTCCACAATTAAGTATGTTTACTTTCAGCTCAATGAAATTCAATTAATGACTGAAAACAGATGAATATGAAAATGCAAAAGAAAAAAAACTCTGAAAGTCCCAAGCCTCCAAGTGGCTCAGTTCCTGCCCTGTCATTTGCATACACTCCCATGCAGAGAGCCTGTAATGGTGTGGGGGAATTTCACATGAATAGAGAATTACAGGTTGTGTTCAGCAAAAAACAGATCACAAGCACAATCACCTCTGAGAAAGAACAAGCACCAGGGACTTCACCCAGGTTCTCAGCTTTGGGAAAATGGATGGGGTAGAAGGCTGTCCCATCTGCAAACACAGCACAGAGATGAATAACAACAACAAAAGGAAGGTGGGAGCAGCTTTTCTTGCAAAACAGAATTAAAAATCTCCCAAAATTAATGGAGTGGACTCAGTGCCTGCTTTCCTCCACTTCAAGCAATAACATTGAAAGGGAAATGTGGGATATGGGAAAGAAGGAAAAGAACCCACAAGGAGTCTTCAGACACATCAGATGTAAAACAATTATGACAATACAAATGGGCTGTAGTCAATATACAGCTGAATTAAATATCTTTACACTTATACCATCAAAAACTGTCACCACTTTCACCACTGTGTGCTGACTATAGCTCAGCAATGGCTCACAAAGCCCTTTATTTTTGATAGCTGCTCAGGTGGAAGGGTAAGAGCTACCACACTCTGCCTCTGGCAGTGAAACCAGCTTGAACACCATCCTTCCCCAGCCACACAAATGGATCTAGGGGAGGTCACGGTCTGTAAGGCCAAGGGTGAGCAGCAAGGAGGGGCCAGACAGACCCACCAATATGTTGCATAAACCACTCAAATGTCAGCCCCTGGATTCCTAGCACTGCCAGAAGAGGAACACAGCAAAGAGTCATCCAAGCTGTGGTTTTCAGCCCAGGAACACACACAGCACATGAAATTATACAGCCATTTTCTACTCTTCATACAGCATTTTCTTTTGGGAACACGACCTCGCCCAGGCTCTAGTGTTCCTGAGTTCTTATGCCTGACGTACACAAGCATCAAATTCAGGTACAACCCAGACAGACTGAAGCAAAGGTGACTTTTTAATACTTATTAGCACAATAAAATCCTGATTCAAAAGTCAGGCTTTTTGATGTTTGATCTGCCAAAGAAATGGCCCTCAATGATAACCAAGGCATTTTCAAAAACCCACACACCTCTTAACATAATTAAAACTCAATTATTTTGTGGTCAAAACACCAGACAGACTTGATCTTAGGCACTATACATAATTAATAATTTCCTCTGCATTTTCAGAGGCACAGATATAGCTAAAACAGAACCCCAGAGGCAGCAGTCCAAACTGGATCTGCTGTGATAAGCATTATCTCTAAAACAGGAACCCTCAATGACTCAAAATTTGCTAAAAGACCTTCCTTATAATGCCTGAAGGAGTTACTGCTACTCCTGTAGAGGCATTTTTTTCCAAATAATACAGCCCCCCCAAAATTAAATAAATAAATTAAGAGACAGAATTGCTTGGGTGTTGTTTTTATTTATGCATTTATATTATGTATAATAGGGAAATATAAGTCAGCTACAAAAGATGAAGAGTTCTGCATATGACAACCAAAACACACATGTGCTGTATGCCACCCAAATCCAAAAATACAATTGTAAGCCATGTAATATTTGCAATATTTTCACTTCAAAGTTTCTTGTTACTTTGTACAAGAATTCCTTAATTGCCTTTCTTTCTGGTAACTTTAAACATAGGGATATTTTAAAGAGGCATCTCTACCTGGAAGGCAGTCTCTGCAGAAATATGAAGTACAGATAATGTTATCTGCATATGTACAGACATATAATTCCCCTTGGAAAACAGTGAAAAGTATTTATTTATTGGAAGCTCTCACTGTCACAAAAAATGTTCTGCTTCTGTCCTCTAGTAAGAGGCAGATTAAACCAATGTGGGCTTTAACTATTAAGAGTTGTTTCTTCATTGAAGTGCATGTGTTTGCCCTCATGCCTGGTCATTTCCATGTTTTAACTCAGAAAGCAACATCCTACTGAACACAAATGAGGGAAAGTATGTCAAAGGGGTGATGGCCCACATAAGCCTCTCTTTATAACCACTATCCAACAAGCAGTGATAAATAGTGAACAGCATCTAATGAAAGTCACAGACATCTGAGTAATTCTGGTGGCATTTAGAGCTCTTCTCTCTTATTTATGTGACTCAGAGTCAGACACTCTGCATATTTTCAGTAGGGAATAAACAAACTCAAAGTCTTCTCTGCAGTACAATCCAAACTGTCCTAGAAGATCATAATTTTCCACCCTTATTGCAAATTAAAGGCAGCCAAAAGCCATCAGACTTACTTTTATGTGACACAGAAAACATTTCTCTCCTCCAAAGCTTTAGGATCCTCTCCACCAAAGGTGGATGTAAAGTCTGGAATATTCCCCCAGTTGCATCAGGAAAAATGCCTTCAGCAAATCACATTATTCACTCAATCGTGGCTTCTTGGAAATATTCACTGTATACTGAGAGTTTAAATGCCAACAGGCAAGTTCAATTGTGTCTGCCGTACTGGAAAACTGTCACCATTGAGGGCAATTAGCACAACAGTCTTAGTGTTTAATTTGGGTGGAGGCAAAACACAGCAATCAGTAATTACTTTGACAGGTTTCCTTGTAGTGGCCTTAGATGTGTCTGTCGCCTGAAAGTTGAAAAGAAGAGAAGGAAAGGGAAAAAAAAAAAAAAACCAGACCACACCACACAAGGAAAAAAAAAAAAGGGAAGATCCCAAAACAAATGTGACACATGGAGAGGGTTGTCTGGTCTGTTAAAAAAATAAAAAAGGAGAAAAAGCACAGCGCTATCTTATGAGCAACTGCTCCTGCTGTCTTGCTAAATTTAGTCTTTCTAAATGCTTAACTGTGCCTAAGTTTTCTTTATTTCCTGGGTGTGGGTAACAATTACAGCAGGAGAAAACTTAGTTCATGTCTCAGTAGTATTAGCAAATTCTAAAGAACTGTAAAACGCAAAAGCAAACCAAGAGACCCCTCCACTTCAGAGCAAGCCAAACTAAACTGGTAACAAGGTAAGGAAGAGGCACCTACATCCATGCAGTTAAACTCATGTCTGTTGAGCTCAAAATCCACTGAGGTTACGGAATCTCCATGTGGACTTCAGCAGATTTTAAACAGTGCTCTTCTCCCACTGCTTAGAAATTGTACCTCTACCAAACAATCTTATTTTGTAATTTCAGCAATTTTATCAGTAATGCCAGGAATGAATGCTCTGCCTGGTCCCCTTCAGATGAGCATGTCCCACATACTTGGACTAGACATTCCATTTTTATTACAGCTACAGCCATTTCATTACACTGTGCTGAAATCATTGCGTCATTTGATGAATCACCTATTGCCACGCTGTGTGGGGACCAAAAAAATAAGCCAACAGAACATACAGAACTGGAAAAGGACAAGAAGGAGTAGTAAATACACAGCCACTGAAACTGATTTCTACCTGATCTGCCCAAAAGGAAAGTGCAAGGCACTGAAGCTGTCCTCAGACTTCAAAGAGCCCGTCATGTTTCAAATATTTCAATTTCCTGTACACCACTTGCTAGCAGAATACTAAACACAAATACCAAAGTGGAAGGGCTCAGAGCTCAAGTCTGAAACTCAACAGATGTGAAGGCCTTGGCATATTCAAACTTTTATCTGCTTTTCCAAAGAGAAGAAATAAGTTAAAAACCATTAAACCAGGTCTTCTAGTACCTACCTTCCTATTAGAATTGCATTAAGGAAAATATATTTTCATATATTTGAATTTAAAATAAATTATTGTGGCAAACATTTTTATAGGTTATGGAAGAATTGCATTGAATGATTTACCCACCTTCTCTGTGATGTAGAAATTAGAACTATCAGCATGCTGCAGTGCAAATTGGTCATGATTTGCAAGAGACCACCTTAGAAATATGAAAATAAATTAATCACAAAATGAAATCTTAATAATTTTAAAAGTATCCTTCACATAATTTTATTATGACCAAACAAGTGCCTGTCATTCCCATGTATTTCTCATACTTTTTTGGTATCTTTAATGATGAGTTCCAAAGTTTAAGATAAAAGCATGCTTACAAAGAGAAAACTTCAGTACAAATAAATCCTATTGATTTTTGTTTGCAGTAAGCAAGACCACTAAATCACTAAAATGGACCCCAAAAAAATTACAGTACCAGGATTTTATGCTAACTTATACAATACCCAATGCATATAGTGCTAAATTGATATACTGCCTTATACATAAAATATCACCTTTTTAACTCAGCAGCAAATTGATGCATATAAACTAGTTTCTCCTGTGTGGTAGCACTCACTTAAAACAGCTTTTTTTTTTTTTTTTTTAAATTAACATATTAAAATTAAAGCAAGGTATTTGTCTTAGCCAATTATTAGTTTACAGTACAGAACTGAAGATTAACATTTCAGTTTCATGTGAGCGGCCACATCAACTGGACTCACAAATCAAAGCCAGAGGCTTTAGTCCCTTAACCCATGAACTGCAGGGACCAGAAGCCTAAAGCAAAAGGGTAAAATTCAAACAGTCACCCACAGGATGGAGTTGCTTTGTTAGGAACCTCATCTTTCAAGTAATTAATCCAAAATTTGATCCAAATTTGGATTTGATGATAAACCAACAATATTTAATAAAGTAATGACTGGTCAGTCAGGATATCTGCATTTTTGGGGAAAAAATTATTTCCTGGTTGATTTAATACTTTCAAAAGTACAGAATATAGTATGTACTACATGGCAGAACTTACCCATCACAGACTTCTTTTATTATTGAGGACAGTGGCTTTTTCTGGTTAATGAAAAAAAAGAAAGAAAAAACAAAATCACCAAACTAGAATATCTCTGAGCTCTTAGAATATGATCCCAAAGCCAGTAAATGCAAAGAACTAAACAAGTTAGTGGTTTTTAATTTTTTGTTTAACACCATTTGATAGGATCCCAAAATTTTGTGCTGCTTTGGTCTGGTAAACTATAAAAACAGCAATTCTACACATATGCATGATGAGATTATCAGTCCTTTTTGTCAACCTTTGCCCAATGACATAAACTCACCTTCTTGACTGACAAATCAAAAGATCTTTTGTGTACACTGCATCTCATTACCCACCAGAAACAGAAGATTTAGATATCAACATGAGCATTTTCCAGGAATGACATCTGAAGCAAGAAGACATTCTATATTTTTAAACCTCTTTTGTCCCTTTCAGATATGGTGATATGACAGTAATCCTCTCTCTTAAGTTCACACATGCAGGTTCCCCTCTGATAAAACACCAGCTGGAAGGTGTTAAGATCCCAGATGTTTCAGTTCTGCTTTACTCTCTACATCTGTGAGCACGAGCGTTTGGACTGACTGAAAACAGCTCTCTTGCTCTGGGTCCCAAAATAGAAAAAAAACCCCAACAACCCAGTCTAGCCTGGTGATGTTGCAATGCTTTGAACTTATAAACACAGGGTGCACACACAAGTGTTTTTAGAAGGTTTATGGCTAAAAGAAAATGCACTTTTATATCCCAAAATACAGATGAAGTTGTATGGCAAAAAGGAACACATCAAATTTCACCAGCTGGATGATTACTGAGCCTTTTTTCTCCAATACTGGGTGACCACACAATGTCACACAGATCTGTTCCTTCACAAAAATTCACCTAATCACCAAATCACCCTCTCTAGTTACTTCCAGTAGTGATAGTTCACTGAATTTTTAAAAAGCAAATTAACAAAGTAGGAAAAAACGCATCCATAAGCTAACACTGTTGTCAAACAAGCTCTTTCCCTTTAATTTTTATAGAAAATGATTAGCCTAAAAATTAACTCAGCATCAGGGTGCATTACGTGGAGGGAGAATTATTCTTCAATTTGTTTTCTGTACTGCATCACTTCATAGACAAAGCCAGGGAAAGGACTCCCTGGTCAGGTCAGGATCAGGATTTGTTATTTCAACAGTCAACTAAACCAGTTTATAAACAGGCAAAAACATAACACAAGACCATTTTAATGAAACTTGAATGAAAGCACCTGCTGAAAGGATTCTGTTCCTGCTTGCCATAGTGTCTCAGTCCGTGGTTTCCATCCTTCCTCTTTCACTGCCACTACTATTTTCCAATGACTCCCCAAGATGACCCCTACCAGGGAAGTTAATCAAACTAAAAACTGGCTCAGTAAAAGGGGATTGAAAAATTTGTTTTCACCAGGACTGATTTCCTGATCTGCCTTGCTGTATGACCTAACTGACTGGCAAATATCAGCACGTGGGAGAAAAGGCAGAAGTGAGAAACTGCTCCCCTCTGTAGAGCCAACAAGTCCCTTCTCCCCAGCAGCTTCTGTGTGCTGTGCTGGCTCAGCTGTCGGTGTAGCTGGATCCAGGCTGTGGAGCAGATCAGGCAGATCACATGGGATAGAAAACATGGGGGTTTTCCCCACAGTTTTTTGGCCTGATCAGTTTCTCAGTCTGGAATAACTGGGTCATTTATGTCCAGCTGCTTTGACCTGATGTCCTCCTTCCCAAGGGTTTTTCAGCTTCTGCAATCCCGTGAAAGAAATTACTGCTTCCAACTGCTCTCTTCCCTCTCTCTTTCCCAAAAAAGAAAACTTTTTTAGGGACAGAAGGGGGAGCACAGGTTTGTCTGGAGCTGGATAACTCCAGTTTGCCATCCTGCACATGTGTGTCAGCCTGTAGGTAAGCTGCTGCCAGGCAGAGCACACACCTCTATAGGCTGCATCTTCTTCTCGCCTCAGGATGTTACTGTGGGTGCCGTTCTGGTATTTCCATATTTTGACAAAATTTTTATCTGGGTTAGTAATTCCTCTTACAAAGTAAACAGAAATCAGCTAGCAGATTGAATACAATGGAGGACAAAAACAGTAACTGCCTCTCCTCCCCATTATTTCCCATAGAACCTATAGTTTCTCATTGGGAATTACAACAAAAAGACAGTGTAACAATCAAATTTAGCAATAATATAAATATGGGAAGACTGGATTCAATTACTTCCCAAATCATGTTTTTGGTACTTCTAAGTTCTCTACACCATCAACTTTTATGTCCTTTGTCAATCCAATTCATCTCCTTTCCCCTTTGCCTATTCTATACCACCCTTAAACTATTACATGACATTATTTAAGACTAAAAACTTGGGAAAAAACAAATATAAATACCATACAACAAATCCACTAGAACCTGTAAGAAACAGTTAGGAAAAAAAAAAGGACAAATAGATCCTCAATAATAAAAATTATTAAAAAATATTAAAGCCTGCCTGTCACGGTACAGTGACACTACTGCCATGATGTGGCACTGATGTGACTAAGTATAACTCATTGTGAAAAAATCAACAAGATAAAAAAAAGTGGAGCTCTTCTGGGATACAGAGTTTGCAATTAGTGATTCGGTAACACTTTACAAATAAATCTAAAATAAACACCACTGCCATTCTAATAAGCCGTTGCTCCCACGAATCCCTTCAGGCTGCGCTCCCCCTACAGAAGAGCCTCCAGATGAAATCCTTTCCCCTTCCCTGAGGTAAAATTCTATTTCCATTCTCTGTAGAGAATGGACTTGGCAGGACACTCGAAGACACCTTTCCCCCTTCCCCCCCACCTCTAAATATTTGTCTGGTGTCAAAGGGAATAGATTTGAAGGCTTTGTTACCTTAATCCTAATAAAATTATGTTTATGGGAATTTACATATCTCTGCTGCACTTACAGTTCCAAAAAGTCAAATTTATCTTATTACTCAATGTACTTCAAAGAATTCCTTCCAATCAGTTCAAAAATATTTCAAAGATTTTTCCTTCACAGAATTTTTTGTGCTAGTGGTTTTGTTTTTATTTTTTCTCCCCATGTCCTCTCCTGAACTAGTAAAAATGAAGTGTGCTTTTACACATGTTGAGATGCTCATTTAAAGCTCTAAGAAGATAAAACTGTACCTTTAACGCACAAAATAACACAGATCAAAGTAAACCTTGTGTTCCCTACAGGAGATAACCCCTTCAGCTGACTTATCACAGCATCTGCACTGAACACATTGCTTAGTACAAAAGTATTTTCCTAGGGTAGGTATTAAAATGATAACTGAAATCAAGTGGGAAATGACAATGGGGCATTGTGGTCTTGCAACTTACTGATCTGCACACGAAGGGAGAATCCTGACAATGTCAGAGAGCACAGGCAGCACTGGAGCCAAGGTGAATTTACACACCTGGTACAGCTTTATCTGCACTGACTGGTTAGCACAGGTGCCTGAGATGCTGCCTTGCTGTAGCACTCAACACATCCACCATGCAGTAACACCTCGTCACCCCTTCTGTGCCCACCTGCACGTGCCTCAGGTCATGTCTCCCAGTTTTGGGCGCTAAGATGCACAGATCCCTAACTCTGTCTTCTTGACTACCTGCTCTTGCTGCTTGTGCAGTATTTGGCAGCACTTCTAAAGTAACTCGCAGAACACAAACTGAGATTTCCCACTTCAATTTCCTCACCAGTTTAATCCTTTCCTGCCTACCCACATGGAAAACCCATAGGGAGCCAGTCCCCAGGAAGTGTAAAGCATAGGCGTGCAGGCGTGTAGGATGGGTGAGTCCAGACCACTGTTTTGTTCCAGAGAAATAATGGGATGAACAAAAGAAAGCTAAGAATATTCAATACACCAGTGCTGACCAAGCCCTACGTCCCATTCAAACCACTAGTACACCAACTTGGGTTTAAAGCACTTCCAGATCAAAGAGCAAGTCTGTGTGTGTATACAAGTGTGAACTGTAAAGAGGACAGAAGCCTAAATCTGGGTAGAAACCTGTGTTCTATGTGCAGTTCTGATATACTTTGATTGTGCTATACCAGAAAATTATATATAGTTTCTTTTAGGCCTTCTTTTTCCTTTCCACATGGCTAACAGAGATGCCTTGCTTTTTCTTGTCTCAAGGTTTGTTTGTTGGATTGTGGGGTTTGGGTTTTTTTGGGCAATGACTGGGATATCGCTCTCCCTGTCTGACACCTTTTAACCACAGAAGTAACAAGAAAACCCTTAACCCTTCCTGTCTTTAAGCCTATTACAAAAAAAAAAAAAAAAAAGGAAAAAAAGCAGATGAAGCACATCTGTTAGAGGGAAACCCTCAGCATTAAGGAAAAAAAAAGTTAGCAGTTATCTGTGCCTCTATCAAAACACAGAATTACAAGCCAGCGAACACACCATTTTGTCGTATAATGAATGCTATCACTAACAAATCTTTCCGTGCAAAATCAATTTAATGGCTAAAAACCAGATAAACAGCTCTTTTCATAAATCATGGAGGCTTTGTCTGTTACTGCCCTGCACCAGGGGGCACAGAAAGAGAGGCAGAACTGTCTGGTGGCAAACAACAGATGCCAGCACACCTGGGTCCTTGACTCACTACCTTGCCACAGGTTTCTCATGGTGTAAGAGGCAAGGTCTTCTGTAAGGTGGAGCTACTGGAGAGCTTTGGATTGCAGCCTCCTCAGCCTGCTCCAAATTTTGGGAATCACCTCTCTCCATTGACTACAACGAAGTTTGTAGTTTGATTAAGCCAGACTTGTTAATTAATCATCAAGTATCTGTAAAAGGTGAAGGAGAGGATTTCCCTAGCTTAGGGGAGCACCACAGAGAGGGAATACCTAAAGAACAGGGACATTGCAATGCTGTATTAAACAGACACCATAAAACCCAGCCCAGGCCAAGTCAACAACACAGAGTTGGTGCAGCAACACAGCCTGGGCTGGAAATATTTGCACCCCAGAGTCAACAGGCAAAACCCTCAACAAGTGCAGCTGCTGATGGGAGAGAGCTTTTATCAGCTTAGTTCACAGCTCTCAAGGTGGTAGCTTTACCACATTGATAGCAACACTTGGGTATAAATATAGCAATATAGTAGGGGTTCTGCAGAGCCACCAGACTTGGGGAAGCCCAGGCGTTCATGTCCTCTCCCACCTGGCTCTCAGCTGCAGCTTCCTCAGTTACTCCCTTCTCACCTCCAAAGAGATCCTCACTCCTAAGACTGCATTTCACCAGATCTAAGCATTGACTGGCAGATCCTGTGTTTAGGAGTTACAGTCACTGTACAACAAAGAAGCAGCAAAATATAACATTATTAACAAAAAAACCTCAAACAAAGAAAACCCCCAAACAAAAAACCCCCACAAATGGAATTTTACAGATACTTCTTTCTGCTCATCTAGTGTCCTAACAAGCCATAACATTCCCTGTTTCCTCAAGTATAAATAGGGGCACCAAAGGCTCCTAGTCAAGAGTACGGAAAAGTTACAAAGCTTTTGTAAGCAGGGGACCTACAGCTGTGGGTCACAGCATGTTTGCATGCAACATGCTTCCACCACATATTTAAATATAGCTGAAATTCAGTTAAAAATACAAAGCAGGGCTTTAAGATGTGTCTCTTCATACAACCTACTAGGAGAGCACACCTTTGAAGACTGAATGTAGAAACCCCAAACCCACAGCTCATCACTAACACAGTGCTGGCCCTACCAGGGGAGAAATTTCTACACCAAGCCACAAAAAATTTATACCATGGGATTTTTAGTATTACTTTCTTTTGTATACGGTCCTGGATTTCTATAAGGAGAATATAATTGATTCATAAAGTACACCTGGATACTCCAGGTGGCCAGAATGTGAATTAATTTGTTGGTGCATAATTCCAGGAATCTGGTCATTATGCATTTCTTTTAAATACAGCAGAATTAACTTAAGAGATGAGACTCCTGCTGATACCTAAAAAAACCCCAAAAAACCATGGATGCCACAATCTTAAATCACGTTTAGCCTTCATCCTGAGAATGTCATCAGTAGCAAGGCAGCAAAATTCTGGCTTCAATAGGGAGTTGTCACTACCACTATCGAGCTAGCAAAATCAGAGATGGGGGAAAAAAAAGACAAACCAAAACAAACCCAAAACCAACCAATCAATAAAACCCCTCAAACCCCAAAAAATCAAGGAGAGAATTAATAAAGTGTTTTATCTCTTTCTTAAAATCTTATTTCCTGGGCATCCTTTATGTTGGAGATCAGGAACACTGGGACACTATTTCTGCAGGTCCTCAAGTGTATGCTGGCTCTACTTGGGCATCTATTTATATATATATATATGTAAGTGTCCACTGCACTAAACTTCAGTTTCTTAACCTAAAAGATAGCACCAAGTACAAAACATAAATAGAAACAAATAGTATCCATTAGACTGCAATTCATTAAACATTTCTACTTATTGCCCCCTCCCTTTTACAATTTCTAATCCTTCTCCACAGCTATTACCTCTTCCATCTATTAAGCTTTGCTGCTATCTCTGTATTAAATAGCAGTAGTAAGACAGAATTTTTATGTATTTTCCAGTGATGAGGTCCCAGCCATAACACCACAGGACATGAGTTCACAGCCTTGAGAGACTCCAACCAACCAGTGGGAACGTGGATAGCCAGACTATTCATATGTAACATGTGACAATAGCATTGCCCTTTTTATCCAGGATGGCTGGCTGTCACCACATCAAAGAACTGGAGCTCTAATGATAAATACTCCAACATCATAGCTCTGTAACAAAAGAAATTATATTTTTGAAAGCCATTATTTTTAACATTGATTGGTTCATTATGTTAAAAAAGCACTGTCTATGTATGCAAGTGTGTTAGTGTACTGAATTATATCCAATGCACTAAAACATCTGGATTCTTGTTTCCAAGGTTATTCTTACTGTTGAGCAGCTTTTAAAAACTAAATAAAAATAAAAAATTGAGACCTTTCATTAGTCCAACATAGAAAATGCAGGGGGAAAAAAATCACATTAAGATAGTATTATTTCCTTACCAGTTCTATTAATGATCTCTGATGGTAACAAAATTACAAGTATCATAAAACTGTCAAATATTTTCACCATGTTTACAGGCCAGTTAGCATCTGTTTATGAACAGTTTCATCTTCGATTTTGTCAAGCTGAAATATGACAGGTACAACATGGAGCAGTAAAACTCATTTAATGAGTGTTAGCATCTGCTTAGCACCTAAAAGTTGATTTTAAGCAAGCTTTACCTTTAGCAAACTGGTTTAAGCTAGCTGAGTGTTTTTCAATTCTTTTTGAATAGGTAACAACCTTTTGGCTCATCTGTCTTTGGGTAAGGCTTCCATCAGCAGCAACCAACACCCTCCTTCAGAATGGCTGAGAACCAGCTGCAGAGGACAGCCTCAAGCACTGACTCTCCAATCTGACAGAAAGGAGCTGCTGCTAGCAAATCCACGCAGGGAACACTTTTATAAGTCAGTGTGATTTTTTATTTTTTTTTCTCTCCCCATAAGCTCCTTCATCGTCCTCTGTCTTCAACTAACTCAGATCTTGACAGCTGTTAAAGGCACTGACATTTCTCTTAACTACTTTAAACTCAGGGTGTGCAATAACAGTGGAAATCTTTACAATATTCATATTAAAAAGCATCACCAGTTCCAGCTACTGCAGTACCATTACACCATCTGGGTAAGAATTCATATAAATTTGCAGGTTTGTGGGAAGGAGGCAAGATCCCCTCTCTTGCTTCATCCCCTTAGCACTGAACCCCTGGATTTTGTGGGAGTCAGTGTTTGAAGCCACAACCAAGCACAGGGAGGGACACTTTATGGTACGGTGAGACATCAATATCCCTTTCTCCTCCACCACTTGAGTGATGCCAGCGCTCACTAATATTGCATACGTTTAGACTTGTGATGCCAGGACTGTATCAGAACACTGCTATTACTAGTGACAGCACTTGCAGAAACTATAGCTATTCTTAGCCTATGCACATGGCAAAAGCGATGTGCCACTTTCTCTAATTAAGTATTTCACAATCCCTTTTGAACTATATTTCTCCCCCCAGTTTGAGAAACACTGCACTACATCAATTAACAATCCCCGAGGGGCCAGATTTAGGTCTGAAAGTTCCCTTTGAAAGAAACAAAACCTTACCGGTGGCCTTTTAATATGCAGTGAAGTATAATGACTTCTATGAAGAAATTAAAAACAACCAGAAGAGATAACTTGAAAGACACTCTTGAAAGATAAACTTGCTGACTAAACCTAAACATTAGAGTGAACATTAATGTAAGGCAGCCCATGGTTCCTCCCATGTGCTGCACTTGTATTAACATGAAATTGTCACATGACAGTACTCCTGTAAATTTTGCCCACTGCACCAGCTTTGTGCTTTGAAAAGAAAATACCGCTTTTTTCTTGGCTAACAAAGATTCATATCTGCTCATTTAACCTGTGTTTCATGATATCATAGATAAAAGTAAACCTGGAGGAAGAGACTGTATGGCCAAGTTTATAATTAAACTGTTCCCTTCTGCAGGAACGCTTGTTTACCTCCAGTGCTGAGGAAGTTCATCCCTGAGCTTAGAGAAATCAGGTTTTATTACAACTTGTGTTTAGAAACAAGAGTGGATTTGAATGGGATAAGCCAAAATAGATACTGTCCTCAAACATCCACCTTGTGCCTCTTGGGAAGCTGCTTCTCCTGCAGCAGGAACAGTGAGACTGTAAATCCACAAAGTATCCAGGTAACCTAAAACCAGCACTGTCTTACCTAAAATAATTTGTGCTGTAAAAAAACTCAACAGCTAAGAATGAGTTATACATAACGGATACAAATTAAAGCATGGAATGTTTCAACTCAACACAAGAAATCCTTTTATGAAATGGCTATTTCTGGCACAAATAGAGAAGACAGGGTAGACTAGCCAGCATCCTGGTTCACCTGGTTCAGCCCATGCAGCCCTACTCTTAACATCAGAGTAGGGCTTCCAGAACAATCAACCAGAAGATTGTGAGAAAAAAGACCCCAAAAGCCAGACAGTCAGCATCTACCATTCATTTCTCCCCCAGACTGCATCCTTAAGAAGTCCCCTAAAAGCTCCCAATGCAAATTTAGACACCAACTCCTTTCCATTCCTCCCCTGAAATGACAGGAAGACTTACGAGTGAAAGATCACCCCAATACCCACCTTTTAAAGCCATAATCAAATCTTTTCATTAAAAATTAATTTGGACCACAGTTTTAACATTGCTAGTGTAGATTTATGCAAGGGGGGAAGAGTCTGGATGCTATTTTTCAAATTTATAATTGAGGAAAATGGTGGAAGTTGGGGCGGGGGGGAGCACAAATAGATAAACCCCAAGTATTATAGAAGAAAGCAACTAAATTCAATCAACTCCATCTCTCAGGGAAAAAGCAGAAAAGTACATTAGCTTGCACATGATTTAAAATCAGTTTTAATGCATATGCACATCAACCAGTTGTTAGGTTTACTGCAACTTAATTAGTCCCCACCTGGCAAGGGAGAGAGGGTAGTAAATAACATAATAACATCCAGTTTTGCCCTCCTTGTTTAAAGCAACTTCCCAGAAGGGGGAAAAAAAAAAAAAAAGCAGTTGTGAAACCCAGACATCAAAGAGAGTATATGTCAAAGAACAAGCAAAAAACCTTTCTTCTCATTCATTGGAAGCAGGCACAGAGGCTGGTTCCAAAAGGCACTTAATTATATATTAATTTTTCTGGCATAGAATTTCTCTAACTGAGTGAGACTAATTTTGTATGATTAAAGTTAAAACCACTATTGATGTACCCAGGCTCACAAACCTACAGATATGTAGTGGGAAGCTTCAATTTGAAAAAGCTCTGTGCCTCCTGAAGTCCAGGTTGTCAGAAGTCATGCACCTGAATAGGAGGTTTTTAATGTAAGATTTAATAACCTTTGGTGGAAAAACTACTCGTGAGTTCTTTTCAGGCCAAATATCTTCCACTACCCCATTGTCAATCACTCTGTTTTCACAGTGACATTTCCTCGCTTTGAAAATGTTTTATTCTCTTCATTGCTAAGCAGAACATGCATGTACACAGCAGGTCAATTGGGATAATGTGCAACAGAGTATAAATTAGTGCTTCCAAGTATATGCAACAAGCAACCCAAAAAAACCTCCCAGATTTTCCTCTCATCTCTTATATGTTATTTGTACCTCAATTTTTGGAATAGCCTCAGTACCCTGAAAGATAAAGAACTTTGCGTCACGCTACAGTGAGGGGCTTTGCTTGTTCTTTTTAAAGTAATAATACAGTGCTGTTCTTTTAAATACTGTTTTTCTTGTTGGTAAGGGATCAAAGAGGGAGGAAACTGGTATGGGAAAGCTTTTAGGATTTTCTGAACATATGTCAAATGGTGGCTGAGTGAGTGGATCCCAGCTGGGAGACAGGCACTAGGCTGCAGTGTCTGGTCAATGGGTAAGTCATTTCTCTTCCCTGCCTTCCTGTTCCCTCCTCCCCTTTATCATCTCAGACAGCTAGCCATCTGAGGTATGAATCATCTCCTCCACTACAACTGAAGAGATGTTTTAAAGGAAACAGATTGGGGAAAAGTTAGCATTGAGTGAATCAAAAGCAGAGCTGTGTACTTAGAAGCATGTATCACCCTATATGTTTTCAGGGTTCAATCCCACATTGCTCCCAACCTCAAAAAACGCAAATATGTTTGTGTGTGTGGGTAGTAGGAAGGCATGTTTCTTTCCCATCTTCCCATGTCAGAAAGGTGAGGGATGAGACCCTCCAGATTCATTCCCTCATTTCTCTCTGCATCAGAGGGCTGCTGTTTACCCTCCTCCCTCTCAGCCTTACTTTCCCTCTTCTTCCTCCTCCTCCCTATAAAGTGGCTTGCAGACAACTTGGCAGGCTGTGTTGGAAGAGTTCTACCCAATATAAGTCAGCACTGATCTTCCTTGTCTCCTCTAAATCTTACATAATAAAAATGAAAACAAGGTTTCAGGAAAGTAAGATAATATTTCAGATAAGGTATGAGGGGTTTTTGAGAGTTCCTTTAAGCTATTTGTAAATTAAACCCAATCATTTTGGTACTATTTTTACTGCTGTTTGAAAGAAGACTGCATAATATTTGTTCAGTTTTGTCCCCACTGTACTTGGTTCATCATGACTAACATGCATCTTTTCCTGAACACAGTGTGCAATGTCTACCATTTGTTATATAAGAAGAAAAAAGCAAAACATTCTTCACTCTAGAAGGCAATTAAAAAAAAAAGATTTCTACCTGTATGTATATGCCTACTGAAAAATTTCAGCAAATGAAAATGGAAAACCTAGGCAGATCAAAAAACCAAACTACAAAGTTTGATTTCACGTGGGAACTCCCTTTTCATCTAACAAGGCTTTCAGACTGCTTAAAAATAATACTGCTGTTACTCCAGCTACTCTCTAGTACTCTCTAGTATGTTTCTCCAAATTTCATACAGGAATTTCCCAGGCATGTGACACAAAAGAGTTAAGTATAAGTGAAACTGACTGCACTGCAGGAAGAAATTATGAACCCATTTCAGTAAAACATTTTCAGTGTGAATACAAATGCTCTCCTCTCCAATAGAGCTTCATAATATACTGAGTCCCCAGACACACTAGGGCCTAAAGCACATTATGAAACCTTTTTTTCCACTCTCAATACTATTTACAGAAATAATAATAATTCTAAACAAGTAACATGCTGTATGATTTCAAACTGTTATGGATAAGCTGTTAAATATTAAAGAGGCTCCTTTTAATATTGATACACATACCACAAAAACAATCCCAGAGAAGTCCAGAATATAAAACACTGGCATGTGTATAACTTGATTTGGTTTGTTTCCTCCCCCCACTTTAGTTTCCTA
This sequence comes from Xenops minutus, assembly GCA_035221455.1. NCBI lineage: Eukaryota > Metazoa > Chordata > Aves > Passeriformes > Furnariidae > Xenops > Xenops minutus. The sequence continues at coordinate 46,696,645 of JAWWEE010000074.1, forward strand.
AAAGAGTTTTAAGTTCATAATTTTGAATTTGTTAACTTCTGTGCACTGAACCTAATCAGTCTACGGGACCATTGCATTAGAACTAACCCACTAAACAGAACAACCCCTGAGGTTTCTGTACAGAACAGCAAAGATCCTCCTGCTCACAGTGCACCACTAAAGTTCCAAAATCTGCACTTGCTGCAGCCATTCAGTATGATTCTACTCCAAATGCAAAGCACTGCCTAGAAATTTGAAGACTTCCCACCCAGAGGCAACAACATTACCACAATTTTACTGTTGAACAAACTAAGGCACAAAAGTGTTAAGTGGGTCACACAAGCAGTAAATGCCTTATTTTAAGCAGCTTTTCAAAAAGAAAAAGGAAATGCAGAAACCAGCGAAACACATCAAAAACATTAAGCAGCAAGAGAGGAAAAGGGTTACACCCCCTTATAAAAAACACCTTTCACCCCACATGCACTCACGGGAAAACACATGTGCATTGAAGTAAACATAAATGCAGAGACACAAACAGGCAGAGAACAACTTATTTATGCACAGGGCCGGCTGAACAGAGTACACAGGCACTTACTTGATCTATTTCCATTAACTTGGGGTAGGCACCTGGCCATTCAATCGCCACCTTCACTATATCAGCAGGAGGGGGCATTGCGACGCTGCTGTTCACCGGAGCCAGTACAACTGGACACTAAATGCTGCAGAGAGTCTCTCTCATTCACACCTGCAGAGAGGGGGGGGAAAAAAAAAAAGAGAATAATACAGCAGTTCAGACAGAACTCCAGCGCTGCTGCTGCTTCAGTCTCCTACAGTACCCTGGCTGGGCAGGTGGATGAAAATGTATGTGTGTATGTATGTGCAAGAGCAGAAGAACAGCACATATTAAAGAAGCAAACACAGGACACAACGCCACGACACACTGCACAGCTCGACAGCCTGTTAGAAAGATGGCTGAAGCACTGAAATGTACGGTGAATAATAGGCATGCATTAGATTTAAATAGAAAAACTATTTTTAAATATTATTAAATATGCTGGTGGGGAAAAGCGACAAAGTGGAGGAAGGTCCTGTTACAGTGTCACTCCTGGAGTCCCAGGGAACGTGACCAAATCGGTTAATGCTGGCGCTCCAGGCGAAAAGATTGCCCAGGAAGTTATGGCCAGGAAACACTGTTTCTTTTAACTATAGCAATGATCTTCTGGGTGTTCACAAATAGATCACTGCACTATAGCAACCAGTATGTCAGGAAGAAGGCAGAACACACAGCAGTTTCCACATATACATACACACACACACATCCTCACCTAACAGATCCAGAGATAACCATACATAAATACCTCTCTGTGGTACCTCTCAGACATGTGAATACACAAGGATATAGTATGCACTCACAGTGATATAATCAGCTACATAAGACGCCATAATTCTGCAAGAATATGAATATCTACAGGATCTCGTCAAATAGTGCAAATTTGGGGGAAGGAGAGGAAAGGGGAAGAACCAAATCCTCAGGTTTTGCAGAATTTAAGTTCTGTGTCTTTTTACTCATCAAAGTTTGTAACCTCACAACAACAACAAACATTTTTCAAGAGGGCGTAGTACCTCTCTGGGCTTGCAAACAAACCTGCACCCCCTCTCCCAGCTCGGTGGTGGCAGGACACTCTCTCTGCAAGTCTCAGACACAGCAACCCTGCTGCAGGTGGGGAGGCTCCTGCTTGCTTTGCCAAGCCCTCCATGCCAACCATGGCACTTTCTGTGTGGCTGAGCCACACAGAACCACACTCAACCATGGCTGAGACCCAGCAAAGCGCCATCACATATGACAAAACAGCAGAAGCTGTAGAAATCCCCAGAGGTGCAGTCCCACTTCTTCTTTGCAGAAAAAGAGAAGGAAGTGGTGAAAAGCGTGGACACATGCTTGCACATACACCCTTTGAAAAGAGCTAAGGCAAGGAGAGGAGCTGGCTGAGTATACTAGACATCCAAAAGCCACAAACAGGTACAGGTAAATAAAAGGCTCTGACTCCCTTCAGTTGCTGCATCAACTAACCTGGTTAACAACTTTTCTTGAACTGCAGCAGAAGCATGAACTCAGATCAGTCTGAACAAAATCATGAAATCATCCCTTTATCAGGAAATGTTATACCTTTGTCTTATACTACTTTTCTAAGTGGGAGTTCATCCAGCCTTCATGGCTCTGCCTTTCCTTTTTAACTGTGTGCCTCTGGTCTGCACTGAAAAGGCTCACTCCCCTGGGTCTGCAGACCCTGCTACAGTTCTGCATGGGGTTCTCAACACATACTATAAAAGCAATTTGTGAACTTTAACACTCCAGCAACTTATTTCCAACAACAGCAGTTCTGACATCAGGATCGCACATCACCACAAAGCAAAGCACAAGGCAATAAATAAGACAATGGATGGTCTATAAATAAGACTGGATTGCAGGAAGTGCCTTGAAAGACTAAACAATGTGATTAAGAAACATTGTGATATTGTCTACATTTGGTAGATGTTACAGGAACCAGAAATAAACACAGCTAAAGCATGCAGCTGGCTCGCTGGTCATTAAGAAGAGACAGACATTGACTTTGGGCTGTCTTTTACACTGTACAGCCTTAGAGGATGTAAAGCACTTCTTTCTCCCCTGACACATCATGCACCCACCATTTCCACCTCCCACCAGTGCTCCCCTTGCTGCACAGTGCACTGCCTCAACCAACCAGTAAAAAAAAGTGGTTTTGGTCATCTGGCTTTTACCATGTTCAAGTCAAACAGCTTCCCAGGGGTCGTACAGCATGGGAGAAGGGAGGGAAAGAGACTTATCGGCAGCAATGAGCTGCTAATCTACTCTGACAGTCAATTGAATTGAATTGCTGATGTTTCCCACTTCCTCAGTCCTTGGTAGTCTCAACCTACTGGCATTTTTAAACTACCTGCAGCTGTCTGACCCAATGCTTGACCGACAGACTTCTCCGTGTGCTCCCTGGCTTGGCATCTCAGCGCTGGCAGGAGGGATGCTGGAAGCCTCAGGCACAGGCTGAGGTTTTTTTCTGGCCACAACACAGAAAGAGCAGCAGCAGCAGCTCCTGTCAGACAAACTTGACTGAGGATAGCTTCAGATGAGTAAGCTCTTATTTTCAACAGTTTTATTTCCCCCTCATCATGTTTCTTCTACAATTTTAATGAGAAAAAAAAATCCTCTGTAGGTCACATATGTAAAGAGATAGAACAGAGACCTAAGAAACCCACAGAATCCACCGAGTGCATGGGCAAACAGTTTCTTTTGACTGAGAAGACAGAGAATCAGCCTGGAGCACTGTCAACCCTCACTGCAAGAGGCAAAGGAAAGATAACTTGCAGCCCAATGCCTTCCCTTGGAGGTTCACTAACTCCAAAGCTCACAATAAATGTTGGGGAAAAAACACTGATTCATGACCACTGGCTGCAAGTACAAAAGCAAAACATTACACAGCAGTAAATTTGCAGAAAACTTTCATTTTCCCATATACGAGGGCATTAGCCCTCATGTTGCTTTATCAAATTATGGGCCATCCTAACGAGTCACACAGGTAGAAAGGTTTAAGAAAGAACAGTCAAGGAAAGTTGATGTCAAGTTACTAAAATTCAGCTATGGAAAATAAGCATTTACATTCCAAAGCAAGGTGCAAGAGAAGTGTCTGCCACAGCATTCAGAAGACAATTTCAATGTGACCAGTTTTAACGTAGGCTAGCACAGATCTCCTACATAATTATAATTATTACTATACATATGCTTATACAGTCATAAAACACAAAGCGAAGTGACAGATCTTTAACTAATACAAATGGATGTAGTTCCACTTTTCCCATCAGAAGACCAACTCAGAGATAACAATGTGGTTTGAATGCTGAAAAGCACACAAAATCATTGTACTTTATGTTTCTCTGTGGACATCCTAGTCAAATGTGCTGACTTTTTCTTTCCTAGGTCATAATCTTATGAATCCAATGCAGGATCCAAAAGATAATTTAGTTTCACTCCACCTATATAGAAATGCCAGAAACAAATATTCTTTCTGGGTTTTTTAAGGCCAAAATAGATGTTTAGCTGTCATCACAAAATTATCATTGCAAAGAAAATTCTGCAGCCTACAGTGCTGACAATTCAAAATTACCTACTATTTATTCCAGCGGTACGCAGTGTGCTAGACACTGCCCAGTAAAATAGGGAAGGCACAAACTCTGGTGTGGTATGCTTTCAATTTAGTAAGCGATTTTCATTACTTGAATGAAGAACTAGAACTGATTTCAACTGCTTTTTGTTATGCCAGGAGCAGTCAAGCAGTGAAAGGGATAAGGATGTCGCTAAAGGGTCCAGTTATGGGGTTTTCTCAAGTACAATTCCTTTTTCTCTCCCAGTGGGAACTGAGAAGCACTGACACATAAGAGCAACTCATTTTTACAATATTTATTTTCAAGGTAGAATCTGAAGGCAAGAGGATGTATGTGCAGGCAGGAGTGTATGAAGGGGAGGAGGGATCTGAGGAAAAGGAAGGCAAATTCCCATTGTTTTCCCTAATGCACGCAGGGACCTGTAACCTGGAGGATGTTTAAGCAACTTACATTCTCAAAAGCATACTATTTTATAACTTGAGAAAAAAAACCCACAACTAAAACATATCTACCACTTGAGCATACTTTCTTCCATTAATATGGTTTCGCAGAACTGTGACAGATTAGCACATTAAAGTGCAAATTTGGTGATTTATTGTTATTACCTCATACAGTGTATATATGTGCATTTCAACCATGCTATGAAGTGCTTCCAGTGGTCTACTAAGTCAGAGTAATAAATACTCAAGTTGGAAATCAAAGTATGTTAAATGTAATGCAAAAATGCATCAGCACAGACATGCAAGCTCTCAATTTACCTGCCGGGCTCTGAGGGATTCATTCAGCACAAAATACATTGAATTTTCCCATTCCACCTATGTGTTGCATGGGGAAAACAGGGTTTTATTCGTGTATGAAATTAGTTCTCAGTGGAACTCTTCCTTTTTTTTTTTTCTTTAAACTTGTTTTCCAATGTCCTTGGCACTTTCCATACAAAAATCTGAAAGTACTTTAAATAACTTAAAGCTATCAGAGCACATCTCTCAAGAAATAAACCCTGTTCTTGCTCTACAGACAGGAGAAAAATACAAAGCTAACAGGAGCTATGTGACTTGCAGCCCTACTCATATGAAAACAGCAGCCTACAACAGCTTATTTCTTCTCTTACAGAACAGAGGTAATATTCAAAGAGCAGGCCAGGTCATTTCATGAACAGCTCGAGGAAGAAAATTAATGACTAAAGAGTGACCAAAAGAACACCAAGTGCACTTGAGAATTTAATAAAACAAAGCATGTGTTTCTGCTCCCCTGGACAAAAGGCACCATGTATAGGAATCACCTGGAGCTGGCACAGCTCACACACACACCCACACCCATCCTCCCACAGGCAGATTTTTCCATGGCATTTCTTCCAAGCAAGGGAAGGGAGGGCAATAAGGGTGACAGGACAAAGCAGGGCACAGCAGGTGCTGGCAGGGTCCCACTGCAGGAGGAGAGGCACACACAGGTCCCTCCGCTCCGCACCTTATGTAAGCAACCACTTCTTGTCAAACCTCATCAGCATCCTCCGCTCCGCTCCCGCCGCCCCAGCAAACAGAAACTAAGTGGCAAGTTCAGCTGGAAGGTCCCTCGGGGACCAAGTCTGATTAACGATTTTAGAAAGATAATCCACCGCTGGATTAATATCCCCCAAGAGAGTTATTTTTGGAGTTAAACTGCATGACTGAACAGCTGAGTCTAAGGAGCTGTAAACATGCTCTAGCATCTCTGCAAGAAATAAAAACAGGGCACAGAAGCCAGGGGGCTGGATGTACACTTTCTGTTCGTAAAAAAGGCTTTCATGCTGCCTTTTTTCCTTTTGTTCAGTGCTATTCACCCCTGAACTAGAGAGGAACCAAAGGCCCAGCAGACCCATGCCAATAAAATATACAGATGCTTTGACACAAATGGAAGATAAAGCTGTACAGGAGCTGTGAGCTATACTCCAGCAAGAGATGGAAACACGCAGTAATCGCAGAGAGCAGGCAACCCAGAGGGGCTGCCACCCCCTCTGCAGCAGCCACCAACACTGCAGGAAAACATGACCCCACTCAACAGACTTCCATGGTTTAGAGTGGTCCATCAGCTTCCCAACAGGAACAATTCTTTGATCCTGAACTCTCAACCTGCTGATTAATGATGCATCATTAGCCCAGGAATGCATCATTTATTATTATGACGAAATGAGCTTTGGGCCCTTCAGGTTTAAATGCAACACTTTTCCTCTCCAAAACACCTGGGCACCAAGTACTGGAGGAGATTTTATGAGCATGGTTGTGAAATGAACAGAACAGGACAGTTTTTGCCACTGGTAAAGCTGCCCAGGAAACACAGCTTATATCCATGAGGTTATCATCTCTCTCATTCCCATATCCCCATAACCTTTCTTCACAATTTCATTCTAAGCATTTTCTCTTTCCCGCAGTAGCCTTGTTCCTCTTCTTACGGAGCGTTTTCTGCGGTTGAGACTTTACTACCATTGACAGGCCAGCCCACTCTCAAAAAAAGTACTCTTCAAAACTAGAGAAAAAATGGCTTTAAGGGGTTATTAAAAAAAAAAAGGTGGAAGAAAAAACAACAGACTGCATGTACTCAGAATATAAGCAAGCAGGCTGTCTGGTCTTGCTTCTAAAGCACATATTGAAGCATGCCAGAAAAATTCAGGTATTTCTTCAACTTGAACACCCCCGCTTCTAGGACGATCATTCTCCTTCTACTAAGGAACTTTTAGTTGCACGTCTGTAATTCAGAAGAGGACTAAAAACTTAGTTTTAATCATTCAAGTTTTTATTTGAACCTTTGTGGCAATTTACTTAACACTCATATACCATCCAGTCAGACAAAGAAGCTCTGTTCACTAAAGATGTTAATATATGATGTCCTTAAGCTAGAGATCAGGGAAGTATCAAACTCAAGTATTCAAAAGACAAGTCCAATTATTATTAGTGTTGTAAAAATATTAACAATAATTATATAAAACCAAACCCCAACTAATTCACAAAAAAACCAACACAAAACCAAAATGCACCAACACAACACCCCCCCACCATCTACAGCCCAGCATTCAAAGAGCTAAGGCTTCACAAACAAGTGCATGATTTTTCAAAGATGCTGAGTACCTGCCTAGCATATGAACTTTAAAGACCATGGCAGGTATCAAGTACAGAAACAAAATAAAATGCTACTCTGAATACAAATGTCAGAATCTACGTAAACTTTTCAGTTTATCAGGGCCTGTCACTTCTCTTGGGGTTGCTTCTCCTCACTGAGCTGTACCCCAGATGTTTCTAAATTGAAGCAAGCATCGAAAAATAACCCTTAAAATCCAGCTGAATACAACTTTCTTTTCCTGCCTCTCAGGGTAGTCTTACACAACTCAAGAGGTAGGAGGGAAGTAATGGGGAAGAAATAAAGCCTCAGTTTCAGCCAGCAGTGCTGCTGTTCTCAGGGCTGTGAGGAGAGAATTAAAGATTTCAGCAGAGAAAGTTGGAAGGGCAGAAAGAAAGTAAAAAGGAAATTGACACCACAAAACAACAAAACGAAGCCATGCAAAATATTACAGCTCAAAAGGATGGAGGCAATTTTTTCTTGTTTGGGGGAGGCAGGGAAAGGGGTGGTGTTTTTAATGTTTAAGCTAAGCACATTCCAAAGGAGTCCAACCTAACTGGAAATGGAATAACTTTATTCCAGGCTAGCTGAAAATAGCTGAAAAGAAACAGAGAAAGTGCATCAAAAGTGCTGTGAAATTTGAATAAAATTCAATTAAGGGTTATAAAGAAATAACAAAAGATCACAGTTCTCTTTTCTACTACTAGCATGATCTGGCTATGGCACTTTGTACTTTCCTGGCATTTAGATAAGTCAGGGGCCCAGAAAGGTGGCACAAAAGAGCATCTTGACTCAAGATGATAACACTTTACTGCCTCTGCTTCAGCAGAGGCCAAATCAAGACAATGATGACTGGCTATATCCCAAAAGAGATAATAGATACAAGAAGATAAGCTCAAAGTTGGGAAAATCCCTAAACTTCCTGCTGTTAGATGAAGTAGCAGTATAAAAAACAAAGAGAATTTTTTACCTTATCAATGCTTACTTACAGAGGAGCTAATGGTACCATCAGGAAGTTAGTCAAATGGAGGAAGAGAGGGCAGCAGAGATGTGCGAATGCTAAAGGAAACAACCAAGTGAACTGACGGCACAGACAGGATGTTGAAGGCTGAAACAAACAGAATTATCTCCTAAAGCAATCATTCTGCATAGAAAAATCCTGTGGAAAGGAGCCGTATTGCTATTCTGCATAGCAGAGCCTAATGTTCATCGTAAGCAAGAGAAACATCAGCAAAAGAGTGGATGCCACTTAGGAGTCTGAGGAAGGCACAAAAATTCTGAAGACACTAGACTTTTGGAGGCACTGACACTGCTCCTTCAAAGATGTGCAGTTTTGGGTGTCACAAAATAAGAAAGAAAACAAAGCTCCCAGAAAGCATCCAAAGGAGGGCTACGGAGATGGTTAAGGGTCTAGAGGGGAATCCATATGAGGAGTGGCTGAGGTCACTTGGCTTGCTCAGCCTGGAGGAGGCTGAGGGGAGATCTCATCATAATCAGCAGCTTCTTCACAAAGGGAAGTGGAGGGGCAGGCACTGGTATCTTCCCTCAGTGACAGAACCCAAGGGCATGGCATGAAGCTGAGTCAGGGGAGGTTTTATGCTGGAGATTAGGAAAAGGTTCTTCATTCAGAGAGTGGTTGAGCCCTGGAACAGGGTTCCCAGGGAAGTAGCCACAGCACCAAGCTTGTCTGAGTTCCAGAAGTGCCTGGACAATGCTTTTAGGCACATACTATGACTCTTGGGGTGACCTGTGCAGGGCCAGAAGTTGGACTCAATGATCCTTGTGGGTCCCTTCCAACTCAGAACATTCCATGACATGATGAAAGATGACAAAAAAAAACAAGAGGAAGAAAGAAACCACCTGTCAGTAATCTTACAGCAGAAATCAGCTCCATATACAGAGGTGTTCCTACCAGCCCTGTTTCTCTTAGAGTTACTGCAATCAGTGCATCAAAACAGCTAACAGTCAAAACACCCCACGTTTCCCTGACTTCCCAGCACTATACAGTCTCTGAATCCACTCCTGCAGACTCCTAACTCTGCTCACACTCATATTCACAAAGAATAATTTGCCCTTAACACTTTTGGACTTCCCAGTGATGGCCCTCTGGAGGAAATTCAGCAAAACAGGACAGTAAGTGGGAAAAACAGTGATGGCCAGGGGGAAAAAAAAAAACAAAAACAAAACAAAAAAAGGCATGGCACAATTAATATTAGAGACCTTGTCTACAGCTAGCATTGGTGGAATAATTTGAGCTATTCTGCATTAAAGAGATTGTATCTTCAAACAATATCAGTTGTTGAGGCTAAGCCAGCATTTTAATGGACATCATTAAACCCACTTTGGAAACAGGAATATAGAGATACTAAGGAAACACAGACACAGTCACATCCCAAAACAACTACTATTGATGGGCATATGCCCATCCTTAACACTGATGCCACCCTGCTTTACAAAGTGGTGTTCAGTCTGTGTACTCACAGGCCTGGAACTACCACTCTGGGGACATCCCAATGAGGTATCACCCTGCCTTTCAATGCTGACACACACCTTGAGGCCATTGTTTGTAATTCTAGACCAAGAGGAGTGTGCACACCTGAGCAATCATTCAATTATACAGCCAGGTTACCCATAAGATCACTGTAATGTAAAATACAAGCAAAAAGATACTGAAGAACCCAAAAACAGGGCAAAGTCCAGGTTCACATAACCAGAGCATGGACGGTATTTTGCAGGGATGCAAGAAAATTTCAGAAGAAACCTGACTACAAGATCCTAGCAGGGCCAACACTACTCACCCAGCCCAGTTCCAGGGGAGATTTGTCCTGCATAACTCTTGGTAAACTACATTTAGTGTGACACTTGGTAGCAGGAGATCTGGGTATTTTAACATGAGATTATCCCTTACTCATCTCCCTATTGCAAAACCATGGGTAGCAGGTGACCCTGCTTGAGCAGGTGGATGGGACAAAATGACTTCCAGCAGTCCCTTTCAGCCTCAACCATTCCGTGATGCCCTGAGAGCATTGATAAAATGTCCCTAAGCACTCTTGAAGTCCTAGCCTGGCCATCTGTGTTCAAATATCGTGCCTTTTCTGTACTTAATTGTGCACATAATGAGCAAAAAGAGCTGCTTTGTAGCAGGTTGCCTTCTATGCCAAAACAAGGTTCTCTAAACATACTAAAACCAACCATTGGTTACGACTTAGGAACAGTCTCCATAACTCTCCCCAGCTGGCAACCAAGAGCACTCATTCAAAAAATAGCCCAGTCTTCCGTAACTTGAACTAAAATTTTAAAGAACAATGTGAAACTTATGACAGGAAAACTACTGTAAATTGTTTTTGTGTTACATGACATTCAAGCACTGGGTAGAATTTGTGGTCACCCCATAATTTTCCTGCACACTTTGTTCAGCATTAAAATCCGCATGGCCCAGGGAAAGAGGAAAGAGTGATGCAAACATCATCCTTTATTGGTTTGAGTCATAAACTCTAGGGAGTCATGCAGTTTAAGCAGCGGACAACAGTTGAAAATCTTACTGTCTCTCCCTTTTAGCAGGGACAGCAGGACAGGCAGTATGTTCACTCAGAAATTACAACCCACATGTGAACCGAAACCCCCACTGAATCCAGTTTATGTTATTATGCTGGGCTATTAAGAAAAAAAGGAAAGTTGCAGGGAGGAGAGGAGACCTACTAATTCAGCTACTGCAGTTAATGCTGAAGAGAGGAGTCATGATTGTCTACTATCTGAAAGAAGTGAAAATAGTTTAACAAAGAAACTTGACTCATGAAAAATACTAGGCAGTTCAGTAAATATGTTTACTTCATGGCTCGGGTAAAAAGCCATTATCAATTAAAAAGTCACCTTTGTAGTACATATGATCTGTTTCTCCAAGTATCTCACAGGTAACTATAATTTCAAAGGTGCTCTAAGACTCCTCAGATGACTAGAACTAATACTCACTGTCAAAAGCTGATGGCTGCACAGCTGTGTTTCCCCATTGCCACGCTCTGGTTGAAGCTCCTGCTCCAGCCTCGCTGGGAACACGCATAGCTATGCCAAGAATGAGCAAAACACTCACTGTTTCCAAATTGGCTAATAAACGAACGGAGCGCTTAACCTCCCCACAATGCATGCATCCAGACGAGCAGCAAGCACTGAGGACTGAACTGTGCCAGCCACATTATTCTGCAAGACAACTCTTTTTTCTTCCCAGGAGCCAGAACATCAGTTGTCACCGACTGCTGCTGCAACTCAATCAACTTCTATCAAAACACCCATTCAAAGTGAACCAGCACTTGCTGTGTAATGCTTTACTCCATTATCCTAAAAACAAACACAGCACCTCAAATATTTAATACCCTCTTCATTCCACACAGGAGTTATTGCCAAATATTTTACCTGCTCAGAACTTACAAATGCTAACTACAGAACAGGGAGAAGCCTGCTGAGCAGGGAGAAGCTGGCAGCAGCAGGCGAAAGGATACGCCTGTGCCTTTGCTGCATAACAACATGCATACCTCTAACTTACTATATAGCAAAACAAATGGATCCTCCTAACTGTTTTATGTGAAAGATGCTGTAATACATATACATCATCCTGGGCCACCATCCTTACATTCTCTAGTAAAATAAAATCTTTCTGCTCCAAAAACCTCTCTGAATGGCAAGGTCTGGTTCCAGAGCAGATCTGGTGTCTGCTTCCCAATGTGACAGCTTTGCCTCCCTCTCCCCAGTGCCAGCACTGGCACTTGGCCAATAGGCCGGTTCAGAGACATGGAGTGTCCAAAAACTAACCCACAAAACAAAAACAAAGACACATTTTCAGACAGATTAGCCCCTTGAATGCACTCACCACTCACTCACCCCACCATCAGGACCACAACGAGGAATGTGTAAGGCCAAAGAGGAAAACAGGAATATAACCTGCCATTCTGAAACTATTGCGTAAACCTGTCCTGAGACCAAAAAAAGAAAAAAGAAGAGAGGAAGAGGATTTATTTCACCTGTGCAAAGTTCATGGCACACAGCTGAGATTCAATTCCATAGAGAAGAATGATGTAAAAGTATGCAATTACTAAGTTCATTACAGTATGTCTCATTAACTCAATGAGCTCCTTTATAATTGTAACAGACATTAAAAGACTGAAGTATTTGGATAAAATCCAAGCACATTTTCAGTGCTCCGATGATTGCCAGAGTCCATATCTTCAGAAACACAAAGTAACACCCCTTCACCAAGTCCCCTGCGAAGGAAACCACTGCTTATCCTTCTTCCTTTCAGACTTCCGTGGTCCCAAACAAAATTTCCCATTGCTGTTGGGGGTGAGGGGTGGCAAATCACTGTTCAGTTAGCTGTCTAGTTCAGTCTGACATGCCAGAACTGTTTCCAAATAAAGCCGTCAATTGAAGCTGACCACTTTGAACTTCCTAGAGGGCTAACACCTGGCTGAAAAGTCTTTGTGTGAAAACGGCAACACTAAAACAAAGCCAAACACACAACTCCATAGTACTTTTCATTTGTTTTCAGTAGTCATTTAAGATCGTTAGTTCTCTAATGTTCAATCAGTAAGCGATTGAGGTATTAATTGCTTTAAAACACAATGGAGTCCTCTTTCTGTCCTTCAGTAAAACACTTCTACTCTGCTGTGGACACTAAAACAACTTTACAGGTTTGGCAGCACAGCAACAACAGCAAACACAGAGCCTTATTCTCATGTCACAGTATATTAAGCAATATTCACAGCTTGTACTCTGAAAGTACAAGCATTTTGCTACTGAAAGAATACTTCATTTTTTCTCAGTCCTTGAGCTGCATTCACAGAAAAACAGACACAGCCCACCAGAAGATTTTAATCTGGAGTAGGGAGCATGATCAGGAAAGAGACATCCCATTTCCAAAGCTGTCCTGTAACAAGTAAGTGGACTCCACATCTCTGAAGAGCAGGACTTGAGCCCCATTTCGGTTACAGTCTCTTAGTCCTAACAGAGGATTTGGCTGTTCTGTCAGAGCTGGATGTGACTGCCTTCTGCTTTACTTGGAAGATGTATGCAGGGCTCACAAAAACATGTTCTCCACAATGTGGAGTTCCCAACCTCTTTCTTGATCTGGGCATGCAAAACTTAAGAGAACAGTGTACGTGAAGAACGAAGGAAAGGATGTTTTTTTGAAGATTTTTTTGTATGTTTTCTTTTCACCTGTACCATTCTCCAAACTCTGGAACAGATCCCCGCATCACCTTCACAAGATTCTTCTTGGAGTGTTAAAGAATTAGATGTATTTCACCCAAATCTCTTACCTTGCTGGTCTCACCCATTATGCCAAAAATTTTGACTGGGACTGGGGGAAAAAAAAAACCCAAAAAACTCCCAAAAGATTACATTAAGTCTACTTAAGGCACTTGTAGGAAATTCTAAAGCAGCATTGTCAATAGGTAAACGTATATCAGTGCCCAGGAAAAATCTAATGTTCCAATTTAAACAAGATAGAAAAAAAAGTATCTTAGCATTTACAAAACAAACCTTTCGAGAGACAAAAGCACCAGATTCTGATTTGACCTTGGTGTCATTGAGAGAATGTAATCATTAGCAGCTAGTGTAAGATACAGACCAAGGAAAAATAAACTGAAAAAACCCACCTGCAAACAGACCTTGTATCTGCCAAGTTTGTTCCCCACTGATTAAAGAGAACTCTCTGCCACACGTAGTAATCACTCTGTTTAAATGAGCAGAGAATTTGCTTCAAAAAACGAATAGAGAATCTGCTTCAAAGACAAAGATGTTAAACTTGGAATCAAGAACACTTGTGTTTAATTTTCTTTTATTCAAAGGCTTTGTGTGCGGCCACGTCCTTGCCCTTTGGTCCTCTGTGCCTTCAATAACCAGCTATAAAATAGAGCACCACAGCTCTCCAGAGAAGGTGAGGGGCATTTAGAGGCTACAGGGGGGTGCATCTAAATCAGGCTGACAGATTATCCAGAATGGGAAGCTGCCTTATTTATTCATGTCCTTGGACAGATTACTCACCCAGATCTTCCTGCATTTTAGTCTTCCCAGCCCTCAAGGTCCTGAAAGTAGAGACTCTGACTTACCCACGTCTTGCTACCATTCTTAATTTCAAAACAACACCTTCCATTAAAAACCAGAGAAGTAGAAATGGAAGATGCAGCTTCAGAGCCTGCTGGAAGCAGTCTGTGCTCTTTTTGAGCATTCCAGAGTAGCTATCCATCAGACAGAGCTTCTCATGAGGATCCCAGATACACACTCTGAGATGGGACAGAAAGGGACAAACCCTTTTCTAGCAGTATTTATTGTCCAATAAATGTAATAATTCTCTTACTCTGCCAAATTAAAAGATTCATTAGTGACACAAAACTATAAATACACTTCTAGCTGGACTATGTACTTTAAAACAAATCAGCAAGAGAAACTAATTTCCCAAGCAAAATAAAAGCATCATCATTATACTCATTTAAGCCAAGACTGAAAGAGCACACAGAACATGCTGTAGGGACCTAGTCTGAAGTCTCATTGCCATTTTTCTTTACATATAAAGCTGTTTTTCCTTATGTTAAGCATCCCCCAGGCATGCACAAATGTCTGTGGAGCCAATCAAAATGTAAATACTCTGAAGCAGCCCAGAAAGCAACTACTGCTCATCTCTTTGCCATGTTCTCTCTTTTACTCAGGCTTTCATTGTTTGATACAAGTGACTTTGCCAAAAATCATGTGCTTTGGTTTTAGAGTCCTGAAAATTTAAGCTGTTCTCAACTTAGAAATAGTCTGTCAGAAATGGTCTGTCATCTGGGTCATTGGCTCAGCCATTCCTGGCAAGCGCCCTAATTTCAGCACACCCATGACAGGAAAGGTCCTGTCCTGTCACGGTTACCTCTTTCCGGCTCCAAATAATCTCTGTAGTTTTGTACAGTGAAATTAATGCAGGGCTGCTGGCTTCCTTGTCTCCCACCCTTGCTTCTAGTCCTTTAATTGCTGAAGTGGAAGTACAGATGTTAAAAAGACAGGCACATGACAGAAAATGTTTGCTCTTGCTTTGAACACGCATAATGCAACAGCAAAATGAAAAAACCCACAGCTGTGAAGGATTCCAATTTTCTCAGGAACAGTTTCATCTCTAACAAGATCAAACTGAACTACTCCCAGTAAATTGAGGAGGTGCCACTTTTTAAGAGTTCCATTCTTAAATCTGTTACTATTTCTCCTCGTTCATCAACCAACCTTATTTAAGGAAGAAGAATCGTGTCTTAAAAGGAAGAAGGCAGCAAGGTAGCTTTTCGTGCCACCAGCCAAGATACCTGCAATATGCACTGCTGCTTTCTGCTAACAGAAACTCAGCCATGGCAAACGCTGAGAAGTAAAAAGCAGCTGAGAAGTGAAAAGCCTTGTTGAGCACGTTTCCCCTTTGGAGAAGCCACATGTGATGCAGCACAGCTATTAGGCTGTGTGTGACAAGGAAGGGGCCACAGGTCTCTGCTGGCAGACTGTGGCCCTGCAAATTTTCACTTTCGAGTTTTCAAGAATATATTACGTTTCTATATAGAGGACAAAGCTAACAGTGACACCCAGGAAAGGTGTTTTCAAACAATTTTAGGTTAAACATCACCTAAAGAATGATTTGACCTGGATCTGCTTTTAGATTTTTTAATTATTCACTTATAATATGTGCATTAAAAGTCACTGGAGACAAAAAGTATTTACATTTAAGATACTATTTTTGCTTTTGTATGACTTTAAAGTGATGACAGCTTTAAGACCCACTAGAGTAAGTAGGGATTAGACTCTAATGTGCTTTCCTTGCTTTTAGTACATAAAATTTTCACATGATCAACTTTAGAAAGAATAGCAACTGTCAAGAGTTTTACTGTGTCCTATTTGAATAAGGTTGGAGTGGGGAAACATGTGTTTATTTATTTATTTTTAAACAGGACATTAATTCATAGAAGAAATCTAAGCCTAAAACTCACCTTTAGCCTAGGCAGTACAATTCATCTCTCTTGCCTTTGGCTTTTCTTTTTTCCTTTTCTTTTCTAACAGTGTTTTATTTCCCTTTACATGACCCATTCTCCAAGCCATCTTCCACTCCCTCAAAGAGATTACACTACACACACACACCAACCATTTTTCCCCAGGTGGAGATTTTGTACCAACTGCTGAACTTTCATCTCAGCCAAAGTACATCCCAGCTGAGATTCAAGAGAGACATTTCAACCCACACCAATCTCTCTCTGCATCTTTGAGGTTTTTAAAGCACAGGGATGCAAGACCTTCCAATTTGGGAATTTCAGAAATGCACATTGATATTTCATTCTTCCTGTATTTTTTTTTTTTTTAATGTCAGATCGAAACAACCTCTGCTCTGTAGAAGCCAATTACTATAGCTTTTAGGAAGGTTAAAAGTTCAAAAGGAAAGCTGGTTTCTTCATTTAGCAGCCTCTTTCAACAATTCCGATAAAGAGACGCCAAAGGGCGAGCGGATGTGTAGGTATGGCAGCAAGGGGGATCAGAGAATGGGTCTCAAAGTTTCTAATTCTCTTATTTATGACTCCCCCCCTTCCACCAGGTTCTGACCTTACCCTCTTCAGGGGACACTGTCCCAGATACTAACTACCAGCAATGTTGGAGAGCTAGGAGAGACACACATTTCTTCTGCTGTCATCCTCAATGCACACAGGACAAATAGTCCCCAAAGCACATTTTACCCTGAAGTCTTTGGCAAAACACATCCCAGACACACAAGATGTAACCATGTAAATTATACCTCTTTCTCAAGCTTGCAGGCTTACTACGCCCCCTTTCAAAATCCCCTTCCTGCTGACAGATATAAATCAAGCAAGCAAACCTACTCTGTGAAGTCGAAACTTCACATGGCCATAAAAGGCACTTTTTTGGCTTTTTTTTTAAAAACATTAACTTGGCACATGAGCATAAGCACCAAAGGTAATGCACCAAGTATTATCTCACATTGGTTTTTCTAATGAAAATACTCTGTAACCACAAAAGGAAATGCTTATGGATCAGTAATGAAGGGACTGATTCATATGCCCCAGAGAACAAGTGCTGAACAAAGTACACTCAGTGAGGTTCCAGCTTTATCCCTTATTAAAATAAAACCACGTGCCTGATCTTTGCCCACTTTATTAATGTTTTTGCTTTTCAAGATTATGAGAGTAAGTACCAACAGAGGAGTTGGAAGAAAACAATTCATCATGAAAGCCTGTACACCAAATGTTAGAATTGCCATCTATCTCACTTCCTCTCTTAAAAACGTGCATTTATAGATTTGAAGGACAAGATGGGAATTCCAGTTTGGAAGTCACAAAAGTAGGCTGATGCAAACAATAAAATACTAAATCCCAAATGTAACATAGCCTCTACTACTATACAAAACATCAGCAGGTCATCTGTCAATCCACTAAAATGCCACATGCGTTGGAAAAATATTGAAGTATCAGCAAGAAAAAAGGAAGAATCCTTTGAAAAGGCCAGAGACTTATCATTCCCAAGTTGTGCATAAATAAATCCTCAAATTCAAGAAACAACTGCTCAGCTTTACATCTCGGTATCTTCTATTCCAGACACCTTCCCCATCCGAGTTCCTCACTGGAATGCAAATCTGGATTGAAGTCACAGTGCAGAACAAGGTTTTATCCTTTCCCTTGAGTCCCATTCCAGAAGGTATTTGTTCTACATTGCAAAGTGTGTCACATTTTCCACGGGGCATTCAGGAAACTCCCAGCACAGAAACAATGAACGGGAGGTTGCAGGTCAGGATGGAGCTACACTCTCTGAAGAGGAACATTTGAGGAAGTGGAGGAGGGCACTTTGCAGAGTCTTTTATTACTCAGCATCTCTTTGGTTCCAGCCCTATACAGGCTTTGTTTTTGTGGGATAAGCAAAGTTGGTGTGCAGCTCTTGCTTGGCAGAGCTATCCCTTGATTTTGTAAGAATTTAATGCCCCAGACAACTCTATAGGATCCCCAACCATGAAACAGCTGTGGCAGGTTCAGCCAGTTCACTGCAGTTCATGCTCTTGCTCTTGGACCACCTGAAAACTGGTCATGGCCATGTCTGCCAGTCAACCCAAGCACAACCTGTACTTTTGCGATTTTTTTGAGCATTTCTGCTAATAAAACTAATAAAACTGCTCAGAATTATCCTTGTAAGTTAGATCTGATCTATTACTACATTACTCCTATCCTGTGGCTGGAAATACCTGGAGCGTTAATATTCCCACAGCAACAGGGTAGCTGCACAGAACGCAAGGGCAATATCCATACGTTGAAGTTTCCCATGCCCACAAGTGTTCAGAAACTGGTCCTCTATCTCCTCATTGGGCCCTTCCTACATAGGAAGGCCTTTGCACAGTACTGCAGTTGGATCAAAGCTTATGTACCTTCCAGAAACACCTTTTGGTAAATCCCGTGCTCCCAACTCTCGATGGAGTCCATGTAGAAAGAGGTGCTGTGAGACCATGGGAGGGACCACAACCCTCAACCTCTCGTAAGCCATGATGGCTGCAAGAGGAAGGAATCACTGAGAACCCCAGTTCTTTAAGGAACCCCTAAGATTCAAAAAACAATGGAATTTCTTCAAGACCAGTAAGCTTCTCAGCACTGCTCTGGCTTTAGTAAAGTGGTCACCCTCATTTTATATGAATGAACCACCAACAAGCTTTTATATTTTACTTTTTTTCAGCAGCAGCACGCATTTCTAGCTTCCGTATTTCAGCTCTGGTGTTATTCATCAGACTTTCCACATGGTAATCCTAGAAGAGCAACTCTAATGCAATACTTTCAGCATCAAATTGAGAGGCCTAATTTGTGGCCACAGCTGTGGCCTGTTATCTGTACTTCATCACTCCAATACAGCACAACACAAACTCCATAATTCTTCAAACTCTGACATGCCTCTACACCACAACAGCAATTAATTTGCCTCTTCCAGACTGCCATTAAAATAAAACTGTAACATACCACAATCTGAAAATAAAACTAATCCAGTCCCAGCCCTACCAACCTCTCTGTGATTTAAAGAAAATCCCTGCAACTTCAGCATTTAAGAATTGGAACTTCTGTTGGAAATTTTTTTTTATTCATATGCTTACTTTTAATGGTTAATGATAAATCTGAAGAAGTAACTTCCCATTAGCACCTGAACTGTACCATTAACTAAATCTTTAACAGAGACTTGGGGGACAAAAGAAATCTCTCATGATCAAAACAGAAAAAAAACCCCAACTTACTGGAATGTTTTCATATAGACCTGAAAACAAACAAAACCCAAAACCAACAAAAACTCCACAAAAACTACTGCACTACAAAGACTTTGAGACTAAATGGCAGTTTCAAAGACAATTCAGACTAAGAAATACCACCCTACAAATCTGTGAAAAGGTGGTTCATTTGATAGTGCCCTCTTTAGGTAAGTTAGGGCCATTAAAGCCTTTTCCCAATAACACAGTAATTGGCTTTTCATATAAAGAAAAAAGAGCTTTCTTTGCAAATGAAAGGAAGAAAACCTAACAGTAAAATAACATTCATCAGATGGAATAACACTTCCCTGTTACATCATAAAAAGAAACCTCACTTCAAAATAAGATGATTTTAGACTTTAAATAAGTTTTTAATCAAAATGACATCCACATTTAAGCCACTATGATTTTATTTGAACTTTTATTCACTAAGCTTACTCGGCTCCATTCTCACCCCTCAGAAGCAAATATAGTTCATATTAGTTCCCTTATATTCTATACTGGAGCACAGGGCAAGCCCACTTTGATATTCCCCTTAGTAGTAAGACTAGCAGATCAGGCAGGGGTCTAAGAAGAAACACACTACTTCCAAACTAAAACTGCATTTCACAGAGTAATTAAACACCCCATGCAGGTAGCACAGCTGTATCACTCAAGAAGCTCAGTGATTTAAGAATGACCTCAGAATACAAACCCTGCAAATGTGGCACGCATCCTTTCATAACAGGCACACTGCATTACAAAGTTAGCTGGATCTCCATGAGGTTTTTTGAGGCTTAACCAAATAATAAATGTATCTGCAGCAACTTTCAAAATGATTTTTTAAGTTTTCCTAAGGGCCCTTTTCAAAACAACTGTCACCTTCTGTAATAAGTGTACTCTAAGGGCACTTAACCCAAAAGCTTGCTACCCCCAGTATCTTAACATAAATCAAGAACTACCTTTCTCAGCTGATACTCACTCTTGTCACTACTAAGGTGACTATTTAATCTCACTGTTTAAAAAAAGATAGGTATTGTTTCATTAATTAGTTTTACATGGCAATTTTAAATGAATTATTGCTAAATGCACACTGCTAGGCACCAAAGCAAACTCACAGGGGTAACCAATTAAAACAAATAAAACCTAAGAGAAACAGCCATTTATCATCAGAGACTTAAAAAAACCCAAACACACACACAAGAAAAAAACAAACCCAAGGCAAACTGAAAAACAACCCTCACAAAAAAACTCACCAGCAGCCTTCCAGAAACAAGTCTCAGATCATAGCTGTAATACATAACAAAAGGTGAGATTGCTAGACAGTAGTTTTATTGCACATTATAAAAAATGTCTCCATGTTTTACAGACCATATGTTACTTGACTCACTCCTGCCCATAGACAACAGCCTTTCCCTTCTTTTCCTTTATCATCATGCTCTTTACTCTGCAGATACCAACTATTCTTTTCTGTCAGACTGATACAGACCTAAGCAAGCTTAAAGCAAGTGTTATCTAACTCAAATTTAGCTTTGAAGTCTGCTGCTTGCTCTTCATAACAGAAGACAATTTTTTGCCTCTTAGGTTGTTTATTTTCTCCAGCTACACCAATTACACTAATGAGAGTTACTACCCCCACAAACCTACCTTTTTTTTTTTCTTTTTTTAAAGCAGTCATTTATCCTCACAGGCTTGCCAATCTGGTGAGGAGGGCTTTAAACTAAAGCTGCTGGGGGAGGGGAACCTCAATTCACCCCACTCATAACCAGTTGGATGCCAGGGCCAGCAAAAGAACCTGGAGAGGGATTGAAGGTCAGCAGGAGAGCACCTGAAGAGCAGCACAAAGGGATTCCAGCCACTCCAGCCAGTAAGCTGGCTGCTTTGGGGGCCCAACTTAAATGCCTCTATGCACACACCCACACAGGATGATGAGAGGATCAGGTTTATCACCACCTAAGGAACCTGAAGCTGCACATATGCCCGGGACCTGATGAGATGCATCTGTGGGTCCTAAGGGAACTGGCAAAGGAAGGGTCTAAGCCACTATCCATCATACTTGAGAAGCCATGCCAGTCAAGTGAAGTTCCCATTGACTGGAAAAGAGGAAATATCTGCCATTTTTAAAAAGGGAAATAAGGAAGACCCAGGGAAATAACAGCCAGTCAGTCTCACCTTTGTGCCTGGCAAAATCATGGAGCAGATCCTCCTGGAAACTGTACTAAGGCACATGGAAAGTAAGGACCTGATTGGTGGCAGTCAAAATGACTTCAGTAAGGGAATGAAATTGTGTGTGATAAATTTGGTGGCCTTTTATGACAGGGTTACAGCATTGGTGGATAAGGGAAGAACAAATATCATCTACCTGGGCTTGTCCAAAGCATTTGACACTGAGTCGCACGACATCATTGTCTCTAAATTGGAGAGAAATGGATTTGATGGATGGACCACCTCACAAACAATGAACTGTCTGCATGGTCACACTCAAAGAGTTGTGGTCAACAGCTCAATGTCCAAGTGGAGAGCAGTGAGGAGTTGCATTCCTCAGGGGTCAGTACTGGGATCAGCACTGTTTGACACCTTTGTCAGTGACATGGACATCTGGATCAGGACAATCCCAAGCACTAATACATGCTGGGTGGAGAACAGATCATGAGCAGCCCTGACGAGAAGGGCCTGGGGATGCTGGGGAATAAGAAGCTTGACATGACCAAGCAGTGTAGGCTTGCAGCCCAAAAAGCCAGCTGTGTTCCAAGGTGCACCAAAAGCAGTGTGGCCAGCAGGTCTAGAGAGGTGATTCTGCCCCTCTACTGCCCTTTAATGAGACCCCACCTGCAGTACTGCACCCAGCTCTGGGACCCTCAGCACAGGAAGGACATAGACCTGTTGGAGCAGGTCCAGAGAAGGGCCACAGAGATGATCAGAGGAAAGGAGCACCTCTCCTGTGAGGACGGGCTGGGAGAGTTGGGGCTATTAAGCCTGAAGAGCAGGCTCTGGGGAGACTTTAGAGCAGCCCTCTAGTACCTAAAGGCAGTCTACAGGAAAAACAAGGAGGGTATGAAGTGGTAAAACAAGGAGTAATGGCTTTAAAGTGAGAGTAGGTTTAGATTAAACATCAGGAAAAAAATCTTTACTGTGAGAGTGGTGAGACACTGGAACAGGTTGCCCAGAGAAGCTGTGGATGCCCCATCCCTGGTAGTGTTTAAAGCCAGGTTGGACAGAGCTTTGGGCAACCTGGTCTAGTGGAAGGTGTACTTACCTACAGCAGGGGGGTTGGAACTAGATGATCTTTAAGGTCCCTTACAAGCCCAATCATACTGTGATTCACGAGCTCAGGCTTTTAGAATAGCATCAAGAGTGGATATTAGCAATAAAGCCACAGGAGCTGATTTCACTTATAGTGACCCCTAAGTCCTTCATCAGGATGTCCTGAAACTTCCCAGTTTATGTATTGTAGGCATATACTATTGGATATGCAAATATATAATCATTACCCAGGTACAAACAAGTATTGTGACTCATCCATGGGCTTCTGTTCACTGCAGCAAGGAACAACTTGCACAGCATTCTAGTACTCTACTCCCCTCCATAAAATTACTGATCCAAGATTGTTCATGATACAAACTGATGGAAGCTGTGCAGCTGGGGAGCAGAGGTCCAGGGCACAGACTGTAGCCGAGGTAAAGATGCATCTTGGTTTGACAACCTATCTACATTTTGATGAAATATGAAGGAGCTCCCACATCCTGAAGAGTTCTGCCACACAGGAGAAGAAATACATGAACTGTCATCATTTACTAATATGCAACTTTGCCTCGTGGCAGCCCAAGATACACTCCTGTCCTGTAGAACCAGGTGCAGGTTATCTGCATAAACTCTCCTGGTAAGACCTTCATACCAAGGTCACACAGAAAGTCACTATCAGAACCTCAAATAGAAAATGAAAGTAAATTTCTTTGCTGTTGGTTTCCATGGGGGAAGGATTTCACCACTTAACTCCTAAATTCAAGGTTAGTGCTACAGTCCTAAGAGCAGCTTCTTGCCTACAAAGCAAGGAGTGCAGGAATCAAGAGAGATACAAAAGGAGACCAACAAACTACTGAAATGTGCCAAGGCTTTATTTCTTTAAGATATTGCATGGATTCTGAAGATGACTAAGAATTTTATTCATGAAAAATCAACCCCAAATAACTCAAAAGAACATTCAGCGTGGGAGGTTCTTTTGCAAAAATTAAATAGCAATTGTGATGAAATAGTATCTTCTACCAAGTTACCAAAGAATTTACATTTTGCTCATGCTCTTACCTAACTGTGTAGAGCCAGGAATCACACACAAGGGATAATAGTCAATTTGTTATCTGAAAATGTAGCATAATTTCAAAAACGTGGGTGGAAGAGCAGGAAGCAAAAAGCAAGGTTAATTTTTAAAACAATCTTAGGGCAAGGCTCTTATTTCAGAGCTATCCAATAGACCGAACCTCCAGTTCCCATCAGCTGCAGATTTGCACAGAGCTAATTTTAGCAGCGTTTCAAAAATGCTGGCTAAGTACAGAACATGTTTGATCTACTAATATTCAAACTAGTTATCATTTGACGTACCTGTAGCCACACCTGATGCCTCATGACTTATAACCTAGTATCTCAAAAGTGCTACCAGAAGACAAGAAAGGCTATTAGCACATATCAGTACTTGTTAACTATGCTCTTTGGATTCTTTCCTTCACCCTCACCTGTGCTATATTCACAGGAATGTGATTTTCTTCCTTTCAGGTACACCATCTAGATGTTTTGTGAACATCAGCTGGTCAACAGAGTCCCAGCTCCTCTGACACAGTCATTAGAATATGTGTATTTTAAGGATTTTGGTTTCCAAAGCTGTTGATAACTTTAGGAGTCAATGATCCTTGTAGGCCCCTTCCAATTTAGAATAATTTGTGATTAAATCTGTGATTACTTTGCTGTTGACATACTGCTATAAATCCAAAAGGAAAAAGAAGCCACAGCTGGTTTCTCTTTAAAAATGTATAAAATCAATTCTCCTGCTTAAAAGGTCAATAAAAAGCATTAAAACAATAGATTTGTTCAGTTGAAGAGATCAAACAATGACTAACTCCATCAGTTTAGGACAATGTGCTATTATGCTTCAAAGTCACATGTAGCACATATCAAATGAAACGTCAGAGCAGCAAGGCATTTAAATGCATATTTGACATACTTTTTGCATCTCAGTACATTTCACTTCTCAATGGGGCTGTGGGTGGGAGAGGAAAAGGTTGGTTTCTTATGGATTTGAGCGCAAAGGCATCATTTGGTAATTCAAATCATCAGATGTTACAACTGCCCACTGCTAGACTTTGCCACATACAGGAAAAACACATACCAGAGATCACCATTCTGCATATTCAGAAGGGGCACTTACAATCACTGTCTGTCTCCTCGTATGGCAGCATTATACAGCCCTCCCGCTGCAATGCCAACAGGAGTAATTTGTCATTAAACTTTCAAGCCCTTCATTCTTATTTGTGCATAACAATATTTACTATTCTCGAGTACCCCGTGTCACTGGATTTATAACAGGCCTTGAACAAGGAAAATAAAACCACCAAAAAACTATATTTTGAAAGGTCCAAAGTTGCTGCTGCCATTTTGCAAACCCACTTTTACAATGTTAGGTACTGGTCACTCAAAGCAAAGTTATTCTTGCATTTTTTCTCTGCTTCTTTAAAGGACAAAAAGACTCCCTGTTTATCATCTGTTGATTAATGTATTTATACATCCCTCATCTTGCACTCTACACATGACAGAGCAACATTTTATCTCACACAAATATACTAAGGCAGGTGCACCAAAAGCAGATGTAGACATCTGTACTCTAACATTAAAACAACAGTTTGTTTGTGTCATAATTTCATGGAAAAACAACTCTACTCATGGGTAAAATTCTTGTAAATTATTGATTTTCCCCAACTCCACCTTCACCTTTACAGTAATGAACAAGGCCAAAGACAAACTTCACATTTGTATCTGGATGTTAATTCAATACCACCACAGCCATTACTTAACATTTCTCATGTAGAGGGCTATTAGTCACTTTGAGGAGATCAACATCATTACTGATAATTTGCAAATGAGGGATGTGAAAACCAGAAAACCGAGCAGGGCAGTATCAGTTAGTGGAGAGACAGAGATGATCAACCTGAGAACATTAGTGCCAAAAAATAAAAACTTTGAATTTACACTGAACTGGCTAATCTCAACTATTGGTTGTTTCAACATTCCTCCAATTTGCCTACAAGAAAAAAATGAAAGTAAATGCAGACAAACTTTACTAAAAGCAGGTTAATAAGATTACATTAAACTTCTATAGGCATTTGAGTAAAATTTAAATGCCTTTGATTTGATTTAATGTACTTAACTGAGGAACTAAAGAAACCAAAACTAAAGCCACTTAAATTCTGCTTAGATGTCCTTGTATAAGAGTACTATATAACTTAATCTACTTCCGAAGCATATCTTCATCTGGATTAATTCTTTCAAGTGCTCCTATGTAGACAAACCCTCAGCATGTGCTAAATGCATAGGCAGCTTTCTCAAAGAAGATAAACTACCTTATGCTTAGCATAAAAGATTGAGATTACTGATGAGTTACTGGTGACCTTTAAATTCCCCTATAACACACCAATACCCCACTTACATACCCTTAAGGAACAGAATTCAGATGTCCTCAATTTCAGATTCAGTGTTTGCCATCTACTGGAAATTATATCTTTATCTTGAGCTTGTAGCAAAAAAAAACAGTTTCAAATATGGTTTCAACCAGATCTTTCAGTTTTAGTCCCTTAAATCCAAAAGGAAGATTTCATGCTGACATCTGATCCTTTATCTACCAGTGTAAAGATTAATTGTTGCCTACAGATGAGTTGATACAGCTTATTATATTTGATTTCATGTAGATGTCTTAATTTCAGACAAATGAAACATGCCTCCCTCACAAACTTTTTGAGAATCAATGATTCCTTGCAGAAGGTTTTCTGAAGGCATAGGTAGACTGAATCTCCTGTGTTTCTGTGGGTAAAACTTCCTCATGTATATAAAAGTCATACATCTACAATCCATCAAGACAACCCAATCTTTTCTGTATGAGAGGCAAACACCAGCTTATAAACTTATTTGTAAAATGCAGGAGGATTCTGTCTTGCAGTTCTGAACAGCTGGCAGTGCACAACCACAGCTGGAGTTGAACTTCTCCCCACAACAGCCACTACTCTATAGCAAAGCCACAGAAACTGTTCTCTAGGTCAGCTTTGCATGCAGCCCACTGGCAACCACCCCACCTAACCCATCCAGTACCTTACAGTGAGGCAGGTCTCAGAAAGAGCCAGCACCAGCAGCCACAGGTGAGACGAGACCTGAAACCAGGCAAGGAAGGTCTACCAGGCTGGTCACACAAACATGGAAGTAGAAAGCCACCTTGCCCTATCCAAGGGGGAAAACAGGTCAGTGGCCAAAGGTGGAGGGGAAGGCAAGGAGGCTCAGCTATTACAAGCACAGCAGGTTGGTATTAAGTCTTGGTCTTGCTGTGAAGAGCCTATATTCCCAATATGATCAACTAATGAAAGCAAAACACCAATTTTAATAAGTTGTGGAAGCTTATACAGAAGACTTTTATAAACCATGTTTCCACTAAGATTTTAGCTTAAGTTAGTCAAATTAAGAACCCACCCTTTTTCATAGTTAATTCAAGGATACAGATGAAACTAGAAATGCATCTCCTCCCACTCCTATCACCAACCCCCATAGAAAAATATTTAAATAGCAGAGATTTGTAATCTAGAACAGAGACCAGTATTCTATGAAGTATCCTCTAATTTAAATAAATCTCTCTTATTAACTTGCAGGCATTCTAAAACGCATCCTCAATGATTTTTTATTTACTTGCTATTTCATGCTAGATTTCTCAAACGTCAGCATACATCTTTTAAAGACACAAATGTATAATCATAGATTTATGGTATTCAAATACTGTATTTCAAATTGTAAATTTATTCTGAATATCAGTAAAATATTCCATAACTATGTAGTTGCCTTTTTTTTTTTGCTACAGCTCGGTTATCTGAGTACTCTATACTGCTTGCAAAGTCACAGCATTCCTGAATATTTTGACTGCATATATGCAAATAATCTTTTTCCTTCTAAATTCTTATGTGGGTCATTATTACAGAAGTAAATTCTTGACTACTCTTCATGCATTTATTCTCACAGTGCCTCTCTCAGACAGCAATACTAGACAGCATTACCCACCAAATCCATAAAAAAACTAATAGGTAATCATGTAAACCAGAAGCATACGAAAAGCTGAGAATACAGGAGCAAAATCAGCACTTGAATGGAACCATGATATAAATTTAGGAGCAAAGAAAAAACTTCAGGAGCGAGAAACAAAACTCAGGATCTTCTCCTGTCATGTATCAGGCTGAACCTCAACTGTTCTCATGAGAATTACTTAGGGTTGGAAAGGTCAGAGATACCACTCCCCACCAAATGTGCAACCAATATAAATGTGACGTGAAATGCATTCACCCTGTGCCCATTAAACACACCTGTGAACAAAATCTGGGATGAAATGGGAATGAGCATAGGTAACTTAACTCAATATGTGCAAGATAATAACCCAGTTAAAGGGATTCTTTATTTCCACCATATGCCTGGAATAACTATGAAAACTGTCGTGAAACACTGGTGAGTAACTCACACAGCTCAAGGGATGTATACAGCCTAACATGTACCTGATGCCACTAAGGCTGTTCACTGCACAAAATCTAAAGTATCTGCAAATATTTGTGACACACCAAGAGGTACAGGATGAACAAACCAGTCCCTCCCTCTTCCCTGACCAAAACAGACAGCATTTGAAATAGAGTCCTCCAGAGATAGAATGGTGTATGTGGTGAGGAACTACAGAAAGTTCATAGGGGATTAAATAGCCATTAGCACAGGTGGCCTGACAAGGCACAGACAGCTCTTGAAACCTTTGGCTAGATCTTCATGTACAGATAGTCCACCTAAGCTCAAGTGCCATTGTGATTTCACCTTCAGTCTGTGAGATAAGGCCACCACCCCCTGAGGCTACACCACAAGAAGGAAACTCACACGTGGAGGACAGATGGGATCAGCCCTCCAAAGGCCAACCAAGATATGACCATGATATTCACTGGCAACACACCTTGGATGTAGTTGTAGTGTCCCCATAAGCTCCCAGTTCAGTGTGGGCTGATGTTCCTCCCCAGAGGCTTTTTACAATAATGCTTTTGACACAGGCTCCAGCAGAAGAAAAAATTAGAGAGCAATAGCAAATAAATTAGAAAGCAGCAGAAATGCCTAGTAATGACTGGATTCAGAGTTGTACAGAAGATAAGAGGAGGAAGATCAGACACTTCCCCAACAACTACCCTGAAGGGACAAAGTTTATCCACACTGACCAGATGGCTTCGTAGTTTTAATGAGCTATGTAATATAAGGTACAATCCAGAACCCATAGGAATGATTAACATATCTTTAACCTCAATGCCATAATCAATAAAAAACAAACAAAACCCAGCAAAAGCCAAAACCTACCAAACAAAACCTCCCAAAAAACCAAAACCTACCAAAAACCCAGAAGAGAAAACACAAAAAAATCCAACCAAAACAACAAAAAAACCTAGCCTAAAACCCACAAACAAACAACAACAAAAACAAACAAACAAAAAGCACAGAACTGTAAGACCTACCTGTAAGTCAGATTAAAACCACAGTTTTCCAATGCTAGAGTGCAAAACACAGTTTTCCAATGCCAGAGTGCACTGTGTAAATGCTGCTTTGTAAGGTGGATAAAAAATAGGTATAGACAATAAAAAAGACAGGTCTATGTGATTTGTGTAAAAACAGGCTATTATATGGATGTAAATTATTTGATTTGCTATTTATTAAGTACCTGCAAAGTGCTCAGTGTAATTCACGTTACAAAGAAAATTGTCTTCTGGTTTAAGAAACTGACAATCTAAATGACAAAAGGGAATAGACAAGATGCAGCAAGAAGCCAGTGATGAATGAGGAATATTTTGATTGTGTTTTGAATTTGATTGCTTCTTGTCAGCACCTCTGAGCTAGAGTTCTTGCTACAGATTTGCTGACATGTGGGCAAGTGTGGTGGAGCAGAATATTGGTAAGGCTTTTCAGACACAGAATTAGCACAGAGAAAGCCAAAGTGAAGATGAAGCAAAACATGACAAGTTTGCAACCACTATTAGTACAGTGAGGAGAAGCATGAAGGATGCCTTAAGTAATTGAAAAGATCTTAAGATGTTGATAAAAACTGCAGGAACCTGATACTCTTAAGGCAGAGCTGCCATAAGAAATTGCAGCTGAAGCTGATTTAATTGTAGCAAGATAGACTAGAGCAACTCTGCTTTATAAAACTGTCAGAACAACCAACAGGGCTATTCAGGAGACCCATCCGATGAAGGCAGGTGATGAAGGAATTCAGTATCAACTGTTCAGTGATACAAATAGTTATACAGTTAGGAAACAAAAAAAAGTCAAAGTAATTTTTATGGCCAACCTCTCAGCCTTGGGAATTCATTCATTACTAGAGGTTCAACATGTCACATCTTTTTCAAAAGTTTATGAGATAACTAGCCAAGACTTCTTTTGGCAGGGTAAAACCAGTGCTGTCACAAATGGACTTCATACAAATGGGGGTTTGTTTTATTAAGTATCTTTTCCTCTGCCCTTTGAAATCCTCAACCTATACCAGTGTTCAAATTTCTTTCTCCCTTTCTCATCACTTACAAACATAAGAGAGAATAAGACATTGTTTGTTTGTTTTCTTTACTTGATAGGAGACTAGTTTTTCTCCAGTTTGGTGGTACTCCAAGTGAAAAGGACAGCAGATACACTCTTGGCAACTGTACAGGATGGGTTTTTTGTGTTTTTCCATAAAACACTTCACTGTGCCAGCTTTCTGAGTAACCTCAGAAATAATATGCTTTTTCTTACAGATTACAGAAGAGTGCAGATAATAAACAAATTAGACCCATATGAAAGTGTGATTCATACGCAATGTTATTGCTCCAAAGAATAAGGTGGTACATGACCACCAAAGAAGCCATGCCTATACATAAACCTTCAAACAAAAGCTGCTTCCCAGGCTTCTACAAAGCTTTTCCCAGCTCTTCAGGACTTAACAGTTGCTGTGTGAAATTCTTCTAGCCACAGAAGAAACCCTCTTACCACTAAGCATGAAGGTCCAGCATGAAGCTAGTCAAACAGAACTGTCTCCTCACAGCACCTCACACACAAAGAGCTATCACATGGTTCCACTGAAACCATATGAATACAGAGAGCTTGATAGGTTTCAGATAATTAATTACCTTTTTTTGCGTTAAAAGAGAAAGATGCAAGTACCCATAAAATTCTATTATGGTAGCAACACTTACTGCAGGATGCACAACTCACTGTTCCCTCCTAAATCTGGCTCCAGTACAAAAGATTGGTAACATGCACTCCTGTGGTACAGTTTGCACTAAGGACAGTGGATTTCATAGCTAGCCTGGTTCAGATAGTAGGATAGTATGGTGTTTAAGGCAGGCAAGAGAAGTGCTCTCAGTCACTGTATGTCACTGATCGCCCTGCTAAAGGATTCTCATCCTGACACCTCACACACAGACAGGCAAAGCAAGGAACTCTTGCTGGCACCATCAGCCAGAACAAACATATACACCAAAAGGCTGTCACATCCAGAACAAGTGGATTCCAAGACACCACATACTACACAGAGAAAAGTTTATAAACAAACCCCCTTCTTTCTTCCCCCTTCTCTCTCCCGTGTCAGCAGCTTTAGGTTCAGCTCGAGGGGATGAAGGGGATTACAGCAGAAAGCTCAAGAGATTGGCAGTGTGACAGGGCTAGGAATAGGAAGTCTAACAGACATGGGAGACCTGCCTGAGCGACTGACTCAGCTTCTGACCCACTTAATGAACTTGGCCAAACTGCTTCTTGGTGCCACTGCTCCTCTCCCAGTCTCTTGTGTGATCTTACCCAATTAGGCCAGTATCTTCAAGGCAGTGACTGCCTCTTGCTAATCTTGGTGCAAAACAGCCCATAGGCTTGAATATTACCTTAGTAAAAAAAAAGGTGCTGATTTTACTAGGATCTGCCATGCCAAGAATAAACCCATCTTTTCACTTCAATAATGAAGAATACCCACACAGTTAAACCTGTTAATATTATTTAAAAATATGTACAGCTAGAAGAATGGCATGTTGCTCTCATTCACAAGTTTGCTATATATCCTTACTGATGCCTACGCTCTCCCCTAAAGGTCTATTTACAGAGACATTTTTTCTCCCAGGGTCCAAGTTTTCCATTCATGTCCTTTTTTTCCCCTTCTCTCCTCCTTTATCCCCTCCCTCTAGCAGAGCCCCTCAGTCACATTAGGCAAACCATTTGTGCTGTGACATGGGGAACTGATCCAAGCCTCCAGTGAGCAGAAAAATAAGCTGAAGAAAAACAAACAATTTATTTTTAACCTGGATGGGTTCCCTGACTGAGTTTATTCCCCACCACAACAGGTGTATCAACATACCTGAAGAAGAAGCTGAGCAAACTGCTGCTGACAAAATCAAACATACATTAGTAGGATAAGAATGTTTTTAAAAGATTAATATTGGAGTGGGGGTTCTCACACTGGGGAACTCTTCAAACATCATAAAATGGACTTAATACATATTCCTTATGTTGTTCACAGTTTCCTTTGCCAGTTTGGCTAATTATACGATATTTAAGTTTAAACATATGTTGCCTCCCTTGCAGTGAATCCTCTCCTCCTACATGATACAGCAGTGAAGTCATTTTGCTGACTTCCAAGTTGAATCTTGCATCTTCTTCAAGTAGGTGGGCATTTTTAGCTTATCTGGAAAGCAGTCCAGCCCTGAGAGCACAGGGAATCTTGTTGCAATGAGCTACCAAGAGCTTCACCACCACAAATATTCTGAAACATATCATCCAGGTGCAATATATGAAAGAACTAACACAAATTCCACCATCCTGAGCATATGGTTCTAAAACATGGAAGAGACTCTCAGGAGTGAAAGGTGAACCAGCAGGCCAGAGGCTTTTAATCTCCTTCTTTCCATACCATCACAAATTGACTTTAAGATTTTTATTTTTTTTTGCTTAAAACCAGGACACATAAGAAATAAGAAAATTCCAAATTGAAGGAAGTGTCAAAAACCTAAGCAAAAAGAAAAAAAAGGTATTCTGAAGGGCAAAAAAATCTTGCAGCCCTTTACAAACTTTCATG
Source organism: Xenops minutus (assembly GCA_035221455.1). Taxonomy (NCBI): domain Eukaryota; kingdom Metazoa; phylum Chordata; class Aves; order Passeriformes; family Furnariidae; genus Xenops; species Xenops minutus. The sequence continues at coordinate 46,729,479 of JAWWEE010000074.1, forward strand.
TGCTGCAGACAGGAAAATCTCTTTCAGTTGGTGTGTTCCACATTACAAGAGTCTTTAGTAAGCAGAGCAGCCAAGTACACCACAATAGCTGTGTTTCATTAGCTTAGCCTAGCAGAGTATAGGATTTAAAGGGAATAGACAGCAGCTGAAAATAATTGCATTAAATTAACATTAACCCACAAACCCAGAAGAGGCATATAATATTCAGGACTGCTACAGAAGCAGCAACTCAGAATTAATGTCTGTAAAAGATGAATAATCCCTCTCTAACTGGGATTCAAAATCCTAAAGGAATAAGGTTCACCTCAAATAGTGTTCCCTGAGGTGGAGGAAGCGGGGGGAGAAGGAAAGAAAGGAATGCATGGCCTAGTTAAAAATATCAGAAGGTAGGAACACAAACTGTAAAATGATGTGGTTCCCAAAGGACTAACATTTTTTATGGTTAATACACAAATTCCCACACATTCCTTCTCAAAAAGGACTTTGAAAATAATCTCACTTTAAGATGTGTACATGAAATAGACATGTGAGAATTTAAACACTTAGGGCAGAAAAGACCAAAACCTCAGAGACTAGAGCAAAAAAGATAGCCAGGACTGAAGTGGACTAAAACAGAGCCAAGCAGTGACAGCTATAATTCAGTTGGCAGATATACTTTATAACAGTCCACCAGTTTGATGCTACAAGGGCTTAGAATATAACAGTATCACCAAAGGTACTTAATTAATCTAAGTGTTAGGATGGGAAGACAAATAAACTCAAGGGAGTATGCTGTGCTCAAACTGAAGAGGGAATTTATGCTAAACATGGGATGGGGAAATAATTATTAAAAAAAAAATTAAAATATGCTGAGTTACAGCACCTATTCATTTCATCTATGAACAGGTACCAGAAGTAAGTAAAGGCACTATTTGAAAGGAGGAATAACAAAACTCCCAAGCTTTTCCTTCCAGCACTACCTAGAAAAGCCAGCCTGGTCAGGCCCTTGGCTAGCTGCAGGTCAAAAGGAAGAACTAAATAACCAACAGAGGTCTGAGGAAAGCCATAGTTGGTGCCACTATCAGATCAGCTCTAAAAAGACCTCACCAGACCTGGTGCCTCACTGGCCACCTGATTTCACATGGCTCCTTCAGAGATAAACTCTACTTGATGAGCAAGCCAGTGTCTGGAAACAACTAACATCCTATTTTCATTAACCATCATGTTCTTCCCTTCTGCATCCCTGCAGAATTTTAAGTATATATAAAGAGACAAAAAACAACCTGTGGACTTTATAGTTACAGTAAAATTCACCAGCATGGGTTTGTGCTTTAGGGTGTTTTTAAGCTTCAAACAACTCCCTAGCAAACACATAAAATTAATTTGTAATCCAACCTTCCTGGGCAGTGAAAGGTTTCTTTTTAGTTGAGCTCTCCATTACAGCCAGATTTTATAACTGTTCATCTGTATTTGTCTACCATCTGCACAGCACTATCCCATATGGACACACAGTACTTTTTTTATTTATTTTTTTTTAAGTTTCCTTCATTAGCAATACTAACCCTCAGTTCTGTTCTTTTATTGTATGATCAACACAGGACTGCCTAAAAGTGACTAAAATATTCATTGGAGTTTTGAAGTGTTTATTGTTTAAAGCAAGTGCTTCCCAGTATTTTTATTTAAACACTTTGATGAAATCGCTAGAGCAGCCTGAATCTCAGTTATATAGAAGACTCTACAACTGGTCTGACACCAAGGCTTTGTGCACAGTAAAATCACACCCTACATGTTTCAGAGTAGAAGTCAGGTCACTTATGAGATGACAATCTGGTTTTAGTACAAATTTTGGTGTTCAGGCCTTTCACTTTGTTTTTCCTTAAAGAAGTGAGAGATTCATTTTCTCACATTTGTCTCACTAAAGAGAGGAAAGAGCTTCCCTGTGAGCAGCAGGGTAAAAGCAAACACACCTGAATTCCTGGTGCAGGTTTCTAGCTGTTTGTCAAGGTTCAAACCTAGATCTTTTCCTTACAGTTTCTGCTCTGTCCAGTTTCCTTCTTTCAAAAAACCTGTCTGAACATCTTCGGGACTTCTATTGCTCTGCTGACTTGGTTTGAATCAGCTGACAATTTAAAAGTTACTAAGTAGAGGAAAAAGGAGAAAAGACAGAGATCCTACAGAAGCAACAGAATCTGTTGCTGTTTCTAAGGGTACCAAGCTAAAATTTCAGAGGGTGGCAGGAATGACCCAACTTTTTGAAGCAGCAGATTTCTTGCTCTCCACACCTAACACAACACCTTGACAGCAGAAATCCATCCTAAAGCTTTGGCTTGGAATGCTGGAAATACGAGTTACACCTAAGGTTCTCTTTTATACATGATTTCAGTTCATACTTCAATTTCATTGCACAAAATCTCCTTCCAGCCCCAGCGAAACACAGAATTTCTGATCGACTTTATAATTACCAAACTTTTCAAATAAATAACTGGAGTTAAAACAACTCTGTAGCTGTTCACTCTTACACTTCCATCAGTTATTTGCATAGTCATTCCCACTACGATTTAATCATTCCTTTCATGATTGCCTAAGTCTACATAGAAAATGAGAACAGTAAATCTAACTAAGCGCTTGGCAGGCATGTACTGCTGAGATCACAGCAAGATCCTGGAATAGCACAGGCACTCTCATATGGAAAAGGCTTGTGGAGTTCCCGTGCAGTTCAAGTAACCATCATCTGACTCAATGAGCAATACTGAGAGGGACACAGCCCTCTGTGGAAAACGCCTGTTAACTGGGTGAACACCCAGGGAGGTGGCAGAACTGGCATCCAGAGCTTCACCACCAATGTGTCACATTATGCCATCCAGACATATTACTGCACTAATAAAGCCAGCACAGACCAAAGCTTTTTAATCTAACCACATGATGAAGCTCAGAGGTAAAAAGTGACAAGCAGGGATACAAAGTCCCCATTAAAAGGCAAGTTTGAATACACAGAGAGTGTTTAACGCCTTTGATTTTCAGTTCTCTGACTAAAACAATAAAAGGTTTTAGGAGGTAGAAAACCAAGGTATTGCTTAGAAAAGGTGTACTTGGCCCAAGGAGAATCACAAAAGAATTACTTGAAACGTGTTTGTGATTCACCGTGGTTCAGTAACTTCTCATGAATGTTAATGTGTTTCGGAGAGATAGAAAGGCTTGTGCAGGTGTGACAGAAACAATTAGTCAGTCATTAGTAAGCTGCTGGCTTCGCTGGCAGCCAGGCTGCTGCAGCTTACTTTATGTGAACGGCCTGCCAGTAATTCCCCACATGCTGCTGATATTTAGAACTGCCAGAACAGTCAAGACAAAAAAATTATATCTGCAAACACTTCTTTCTTGCTCCTCATTCTGGCTGCCTCCATGGTAAAATGTGCAGTTAAAGTAAAATTCTACATGCTTAAGTCAGTGTAGCTCCTCTTCATGATTAAGTGTAGGGAAAGAATCTAAGTTTGCCCAAAAGCCCATAAACTAATAATCTACACAGTAACTTGCTGCCTTTCCTCTCCAATACCTTTTAAGAAAGATGCTCATTTCAGAAGTAATACCTACCTGGATCTACCTACATGGACCAGCACAGACAGGCTGGTTTAAATTTAAACTTCATCTTGCTTTAGTGTAAGTACTCCCTCCACCAGTAGCTTTACAGCAAGCAATAAAACTTTATTCTCTTTTAACATTCCAGAGATCCACTCATTTCCACAGGTCTTGCAGCAACATTTAGAGAAAACTTTCCAATGTGTTGCCTGTTATCCTGATATCTAGCATTCATTTTCTTTTCTGAAGAACTGCTTAATTTAATTTACTTTTAGCTTTCAAGAAAATACACTATGATCCCTTAATTACAAAAATGTTCAATCCTTAAAAGGGGATCCTCCAACAGACACTGAGGAAATAAAACCCAGCATTTCCTAAGAGCAACAATGCAATCCAAGCAAGCAATGATGTTCCAGTGGCAAAGCAGAGGTGTGTTCACAGCACAAAGAGCAGCCTGGCTTTGATTCTGTGCCTCACTACACAACCCAGACACCCAACTGCTGAGGCATAATGCTCATCCTTACCGCGAGACACACATCACAATTTTTGTGGCATTGCAGATTTGGCTTAATTTATTAGCTATACAAAATTCTCAGGGTCAAGGGTCATTGAAATGAGATGAAAACCATTAATCCAGCAGACTTCAGATTCTTTGGATAAAGAACACAGAGACATGCCTGTGTCTTTTAGCCAACCACAGTCCCCATTAAATTTGTTGAAACTCAGTTTCCATCTGGTTTAATGGCTAGTTTCTTAACATTCACAACCATTAAAAAAATAAGCAAAGACTCTACTGTGCTGTTATACTGCATGTTTGCACACATGCATGCATGTGCAAGCATATAACAGCCAAATATTTTTGTTAAAACAGTGCTTCCTGAATGCAAATTATAATCTTTTGTTGCCTAAATAGCAAAAATCTTCACAGAAAGTCTTTCTAGGCTGTTCAGAAAGTAGCTATTGTCAGAAGCATAGCTGCACAAGATGGGTGCTTCCCACTCAGCTGATCTGACCCATGCATTTATTTTCTCCATCACTATTCATACCTGTACTGAAAAAAATAGTATGACCCAGATCTGCCTTGGTTTGTGCAGAATCAACAGGATTACTTACAAAAGCAAAACTTAAGTGCATATTTAATTGTAATTTAATGGGAATAAGAATCTTTCCTGTCTTCACACCCACTCACCCACCTTAAAAGACCCAGAATAATCTAGGATTGGCCTTAAAACCTCAAGAGCTTCCTAACTCAAGAGTTTCCTTACTCCCACTGCAGCCTTATGGTAGACAACCCATAATGCTGTCTTCTGAGGACTCAAAGAGGCACTGCAACAGCAGACAGAAAGGTTCGAGAGGGAAAAAAAAAAAAAGGAAAAGAAATGAGAATGCCCAGTGACAGTTCTGACTCAGCAGCCAGTTTGCATGGTCCCTGATCCACAGGACAATCCAACCCAACGGGTCTTCACCATTCCCTCCAGAGGATGCAGAAGGTGTTTACAAACATGTTATGGTCTTGCCCTGCCACCAGCTAGTGATTTTGCACCCAGTTGGACAATATATTTTATAAAAATAACCCTGTGTTAAAGCTGTGGAGGTCTGAGGTGTTACTGAGGAATATTTACCTAATGAACATGTCATTATGCATCACTGGACCACTCTTCAGTCAGTTACAAGTTGTACAACAGCCCAGCAATAAACTCAGTTTCTATACATCTGACAGACTAAGCTTATGTGGTTTTTTTGTGGGGGAAAACCCCAAAATACATAATTATACATCACTAAACTAAAATGCTAGAGATCACCACCAATTCCCTCTTTCAGGCTTATCTTGCAAAAAAACCCCAAACAAAACAAGGCCTAAATAAACTTAACAATACCTTCCCCCTCGCTTTTTGGGGCTTGCTAATGCTTTCCCCTTCTGCTCGCTTTATTTCTCTTTTCTCCTTCTTCACTCAACCTTATTCTACCATTGTCAAAAGTTCCAAGGAACATGACTGTTTTTTCTGCCACTTCTTTGCGATGCCAAGGTCTGCCTTTGACTGTCAGCCTTGCTATCCCCCCCTCCCCAGTCACCCTTCCAAAACTATATTCCATTCTTTCAAGAGAGCATTTTCTGTTGATAGTGCCAGAGGCCAGGAAAGCTCCTAACAGCACAGTTCCAACAAAGAATCTGAAACTGAACAACCTCTTTTTTTGTAAGAGGACATAAGGAAGTCCAAGATAGGGTTTTTAAAATGAGAACAATAACAAAAATTTGCCGCTGGCACTGGCAGTTTTTAAATGAAACCACAGGAAATTTCCCTCCCAAAGGGGCAGGTAACATAAAATGGCTTTCACCAGCAATGAGCACCTGCTCCTCCTACCTACATAAAAATGCTCTGAGAGAAGAAGGAAAACACATTACACTGTGAATCCATATACCCACAGACATAAATAATATTCCAGTATTTCTACTCTGTTTCTGCTGAAGCAAGGGTGAAGCCAAATGCTACAAATTTCTGCCAGTTTTTCCTAATACAGTCTTGCTCTTCTTCTGACAATTGCACAAGGCAAGCCATCAACAACTGCAGAAATACATTATTATATATATTATACATATATGCTTTAAAAGATTTACTGCAGAAAGACATATTATTTTATACAAATATTTTAGCAACCCAATCTCTTTGTCTACAAGGTTAACAGGGAAAGTGATGTTCTTAAGACATAGTTGTTCTACTAACACTAAATGAGAGAAGCTCCTTCTCTTCCTAAATACACTTACTCTGCTTTAGTAATATTCCAGTGGGAAGAAGTAGACAACTTCTTCACCTGTGGTATCCAGATTGTTCTGCAAATAGCAAAAGCCATTGCATTATCACATGTGTCACTCTCAGCTTTCACTGATTTCCTGAATTCCTCAATGGGACCAGAAGTAGCTGGAGGCCAGTGTTAGACATAAGAAAGGAAAAAGTAACTTCGCGTTATTTTAAGTCTGCATCAATTTCTTACACAACTCAAGGAAGGTGTCTTCCTTTCTTTGACCTCATTTTTTTTTTTTCATTCAAGACTTTAAGTCCTGAACTTTGAACACATAGACTAATTCTCTGCACAAAGGTGACAGACTGGTCACAACTGAGGAATCAACGTTTCCAGCACTGTGTAACTGAGATAATTCTCTGTCTTCCTCTTTTAAAGGCCAAACTCTAGAGGTTTAACACCACTGGACTGAATGGTGTTATTTTAGCAGGAGGAACTGGGTTACGCCAGCTGTTCAGAATTATTTGTTTAACATTTTTATTGGAAATATTACAGCAAGTTATTATTAGATTTCACTGGATGAGACCAAGATAATGAGCTGCACAGCTTTCTCAATTAAGCCAGCAAAAAGTTACAGATTACGTTCTTCTTTTGAAACAAACGAACAAAAAAACCCCAAACACACATAAAAAACCCCAAACTCTCTGAGGTTTTTTCCAGTTCCAGCGTAGATAACCTGACACAAAAACACTATGCATACAAAACAGAAAATTATGGAGAATGTCAAGGATTAATACTTTTCAACTAAATCCTACTGGTACTTCATGATCTTTCATCTATGGACAATCTTTAGTAACAAGCAGCAACTATTGCTCATGACACAGAGCTGCTGCCTACAGAATTATCAGATCAATTCTAATTCAGTGAGGAAAGACAGAGGTGGTCCTTCCTTCATGAAATCTAGAAGTTTCCAGAACATATCTAAGTTCACTCCTTTAAGAGCTCATGTCAGTTGTTCAGTAATATTTTTAAATAACCTTTGTTCATATCCACTGACAAAGTGCCTTCCAAAAAGTCCCCTTTTCTTTGGCTTTGTGCTACCATCAGATTAAAAAATGAAAACAAACAACAGCAGATATCTCAAACTGAACCCAACCATTAAACACTCTCTTTGCCTTTAGGATATACTAAAACAGCCTGAGAATTTCTACCTACAGCTGATACATAGATATATTCAATACAAATACTGGACAGTCAGACCTAAATTGAGCTGCCCTGATCTTTCCCCAGTATTTGGAGGATTTCCTCTACATTATTCAGTAGATGGAGCAATTCAGTTCTGCTTGTATCTGAAAAAAAAAAAAATTATTGCTGATCTTTTCTGCCCAGTTTGGCCAAATTACCTCATCAATGCACTACAGCTACAGCAGGAATTCCATATTACAATCTGAAAAACACTAGGAGAAAACAAGAGCTCCCACTGCTAATACATACCATCCATGCTGTCCCTAGGGACAGTAACACCACAGCTTTTATTCAGAAAATAGCTAGCAAATATATCTCTTTATGTCTGCATTCTGCCTACTGTCTACCATTGTATTTTTAAACTAACACTGAGAAGATGCTCAAAACCTCCAAGATTTTGAACCACTTCAGGTTTTCTTTAGCAGTACAAAACACAACCATGCCTTGCTCCTACTTTTAACTTCTCCATAAGATGGCTAAAGATCAAGTGTCCACACTGACCATACCAGATTTACCTTTCCCTTTCAGTAAATGCTTTGAATGAACAGATCTTGCTGCAGCTTTCATAAGCTAACAGTATTACAACTGATTAACTCTTTTTTCAGTGGTACTACTTTTGATAAAACAATAGGTCCTGGAGGTTGGACTAGACAGTCTTTAAAGATCCCTTCCAATCCAAGTCTTTTGGTGATCCAGATAATTTTTTTTTAAAGATACTTTTCTCCCAAGTCTTCTTTTAGTGCCTCTTGTCTCACATGGTGTGCATATGAAATGACAACACCCATGGACTACCATACTGAAAATCCACAACTCTCTTTCCCCTTGGCTAATACTGATAATGCAGTTAATTACATCCATAGGTGTAATTATACATCCACAACTAATGCCTGCGTATCTCAGCACAGTTGAGGCTGCTGGAAACAAACTGGGATGAAGAAGCTAGAGGATACAGAAAACATTTTATGAGTCCTGCCACCTGGGGTTATGCAATTCTTACCAGAATCTGCACTACGTGGCACACCTGAATTCTCCTCTCCTTCCTGCAGGAGCACAGCCAGCAGTGAAACATTGAAGAGCAGCTGTCTGAGGACACACTCACCTAGGACACCAGTCTTTACCTGATGCAAAGACTACAACCACATTGTTCCAGTGTCAAACCAGTGACTTACAGAGTCTCTTCCATAGCATTAAAACTACGTAGTTGCACAATGCCATTCCATCGAAATTATCTATCTCAGAAAAAACCTTTGGCAGAACACACAGGACATGCCCAGCCACTGTCTGAATTGAAAAGCAAGACATCAGTGGCATGAAAACTGTACTGACTCAGGCTTACCATCTCCAAATGAAATTAAAACTACTGGTTTTCCTAAATAACTCCAAATTGCTAGCCTGAGAGGCTTCCTCTCTCTTCAATCCACATCCACAGCTGGGGCCTCTTTGTTGCAGAGGAGACAGCTACGACAGGACATTCTCTAAAGGGGGCCCTCAACTCTGAATTTCAATGGATCAAGAGAGAAAAGCCTCAAGACAGGAAAGCAAGGCTTATCCCCTCAAGCTTATGAAGACCAATGAACACAGAAAGAAGAATTAGTTGGAAACAAAGGATCTGTGGGTTGACTTAGGTTTGATTTTCTAGTCTAGTTTGCAGGGCTCTTTATTTACTGATTTAGGGAAGTCTGATTGCTTTTACCCTTATACCATCACTCCTTTAATTAGAAAAAGTAGCCTATAGGCTAGCACAGTTATTTTTTCAACCTTCATATAATAATTATACAGAATTAATTCAAAGCTAAAAGCCTCTCTATCTCTTGAGATTAATAATTTTACAAAATTGAATCAATTTGGAACATAACAAAAAAATAATCTTAAAACCTACTGTTTTGATTTGCATCCATACACCACCACCACTGAATTATGGATGTTTTGATCCTTCTGGCATATGAGCCAGGAGATCAATTTAAAATTCGAGTCTAAATAGCCCAGGACCATTATATTTATGTTTGTTTTAAAATAGAACTTGAATTCCAACTTGGATTTAAAATTGGGCAGATTATTTTCTTCACTTCTCCATCTGCAAACATCTCTTCGTTTTATCATAATATGTCTTCTGAATCATTTGGAACTGTAGGGGATGAAGCCTTTGAAACATCTACCTTCCAGAAAACCATCCCAACACAGCATGATACAACCAGCTCGTGTTGTTACCCAAACACACACACAGACACTCTTCAAACAAGTTAAATTCCTAAGGTAGCTGAAGGGAAAAAATGGGCTATTTTTAGCAGGTCAAGAAATAAAGGTCCAGGTCACTGCATATTAGAAAGGTTTATGAAAGATGCTGTACATGGTTAAACTGTAGGGCTAATCAAAGAAATACAGACTGAAATCACCAGCATTTCATACAGAGGGTAGAACAGATGCTCAAGTCTCAACAGTTTGTCCAAATCTGTCAGAGAAGAAAGTCAGGACAGAGAAAGGCTCAGAGCAATGCAGGGCAGAAGAGATGATTCTTCTTCAAAACCAATTTCCACATTTGCACTTTTACAACAGTATTTTTGTTCAAGGTCTGGGTGATTTTTTTTTATGCCCTTTTCTTCCTTTTCTGGAACTGGCACTGGCACTAGGTGTCAAACCTTACTTGCCATAGATATGATAAAAATTGCATTAAGTGGTCCAAAGTGAAAAAGACCTTACATTTTCATTTGGCTTTGTAGGCTTTTTGTTTGACAGGCTCTTTTTTCCCCTCTTTCTCCCTTCTCCTGAGTAGTTAACAATGACCACACTAAAAGTTCTGTCTTTAGGTCTCCAACAGAAGTTCTCATTTGATCAAACCTTCTGCCTTTTTTTTTTTTCCTGAAAAAGAGGATTAAGCACAATAAAAGTTATGCACATCTATAGGAGAAGAAATTAGGGACCTACATAAAGTATAGCTCAGAATTGGACCCCACATCTAGACCTGAACTTTGTGAGATTGGTGAGCAGAAATTATTTCAGCGCATGTGTGAAGAGGGACGGTGGGAAGTGGGGTGAAAAGGTTGATAGGAGGAATGTACTTGAACCACAGGGGGTAGACTTTCAACAGATGAGTAAGCTGGTGCTTGAAGGGAGAGGGGTAAAAAGAAAACTTGGGAGAAAAAAAAAAGCACAAACACCGATCCTCCAACATTTTAAAAGCCTAGTGACCAAAGGGTATAATAGATATCTTTTCCAGAATGCACGGACCAGTACTGACATTTAGGATTTTTTTTAGTTGGTTTGGCTCTGTGTTACTGAAAAAGTTTGTCCAAAAGTCCATGTGCTGAGCCAACACTTATCAGGTTTCAATTTCCAGCTGAAGCCACAAGTGTTGCTATGAAGACTAATGTGCAACTGTATTCCAGAAAGCAAAGCAATGGAAAAGACTGCTGATACGTACCAAATACCTTCTTCAGCACTGAGAGTAAAAATTGCATTATACCAACCTGTGTCACAGATATTTTTCTCCTCTTACTACCAGAGAAGAAATGTGCAAACCAGATTTATTGCTTAGCCACAGGGTATTATATGAATACTTCTAAATTCCTCATTACCCTAACTCAATAGATTACCACCTCTCTTAAAATACGAAGCAGCAATTTAAACCTGCTGTGGTCACTCCAGCAAGATTCAATGAAGAATACAGCAGATAGCCAGTCTAGCCAGACAAAAAGCCTGAACTGCTCATGTGGGGTATCTTTGCCAAGTCCGATGTATCCCTCACACTTCTGCTGGACTATATAATAAATGTATGTTGGCCAAAGAGAAAGAAAAATAGGTAAATAATATTTTCACTTTAGCTACAAATTCAAGCACTGGAATTCATGCATACACTGAGAATATGTCAATAGTTCATTATAACAGTTCTATACCTATGGAAGAAAGTGTTAAAACAACTGCATTTTGTAGGAGCTTATTGAAATATTGGTTTTGCTAAACTTTATCCCTCCAAAGCACTGGAAAAATTGTTTGAACTACATACAAAAAATTAAAATAAAAATCATTCTCTTATTTTCACAGAATCATTTAGGCTGGAAAAGACCTCCAAGATCATAAAGTCCAACCTTTGAACAATCAGCATCTTGTCAATTAGACCAGAGCACCGAGTGCCACGTTCAGTCATTCCCTGAACACCTCCAGGGTGACTCCACCACCTCCATGGGCAGCCTGTTCCAATGCTTAACAATGTTTTCCATGAAAAAATTCCTGATCTCCAACCAGAACCTCCCCCAGCACAGACTGAGGCCATTTCCTCTTGTTCCATCAGTTGTGCCCAGGGGGAAGAGCCTGATCCCCACCTGGCTCCACCCTCCTGTCAGGTAATTGTAGAGAGCAAGAGAGTCCCTGAACCTCCTTTTCTCCAGGCTGAGTCCTGCCCTGGAATTGTTCAGGTTGGTAAAAGCCTTTAAGACCAAGTCCAACCATCAACCAAGAATGAATAAAACCAGTGAGTTTTCACCTCCACCCGAAAGAGATGTCCAGTGTCACAAGCCATGCACAACACAAGTCAGAATAGGAGGTTCAAGATGTTGGGACACAGTTTTGTGTCATTTTTCCCCTCTCTGTGGGTCACAAATCCAACAGTGGCAATTCACCTGCACAGCAGGAGATATTTGGCTAGTGGGTTTTGTGTGCCCTGACTCTTCCCTTCCAGCTCCCTTCCTTTAGCAGAGCAGAAGTTTGCAGCTCTAAGCACTACCTATACATCAGCACAGAAATGAGCCTGAAGATGCCAGGCTCCAAGCCCTGGCCAGAAAACCATCCCACCTCCTTTGTGGCAGAGGCAGAAAAGACAGCTGAATAGGCATCTTGGAGTGCAAAAACAGTGCAAACATTCGGTTTTCATCATTTCCAGCCAAAAATAAGCCTATTACTGTTCACAACAGGAAAAACTTTTACAGACTTAATTCTTTAGATATATGTCTAGGCTTCATTTGAAGACAACTGGCATTGTTTCAATTTTTAAAAACCATACAACCACCTTAGATTTTATGCTTGCAAGGAAAAAGCTCGAAGAATCCACCACTCAAGTGCTGCAAGTGTTATCAAATTCAAAACCAGAAGAAAATACAGGACAAGGGTCAGGAATAAGTTTCCTCATGAGGGGCAGTGGAGGAGCAGGCACTGATCTCTGGTCAACACCTACAGGACCTAAGGGAACAGCTGGAGCTGTGTTAGGGGAGGTCCAGACTGGACATCAGGGAAAGGTTCCTCCCCCAGAGGGTGGTCAGGCACTGGAACAAGCTCCCCAGACAAGTGGTCAAGAGTTCAAGGAACACTGGACAACGCACTCAGGCACATGGTGGGATACTTGGATTGTTCTGTGCAAGGGCCAGGAGCTGGACTCTGTGATGTGTGTGTGCCCCTTCCAGTCCAGATATTCCATGATTCTATCTTCACAGACTAAGGCAATGTAGACAGGGCAGCATTTTCCCTACTTATGGCAAGGAAACAATGTTCATTTTACCAGCATTTGTGCATCTCTTATTACTACATAAAGACCAAGTCATCATCAGAAGAAACAAAGATGGATTTCAAGTCAGCAAATAAATAATGAAGTACACTCTTTACTTACAGCATGTGTATGGTCACAGGAAAGGACAACTACATGCTTAATTCTATGGAAATTTCCAACAGACTACATTGGGAGCCCTGAATTCCCATTCTTACTATAAGGCTGACTAGAAGAAAACCATGTCTGAATATCACCAACCATCTAGTCTCAGAAAACATACATAAAAATCTCAACTGAAGGAGGAAGGTTGACGTGCTGACAGCATTACTTGAGTCTGTTGTCAAACCCTGCATATCTCTCCTCTTGTGTAACTTCAAAATGTTGGATGTATTTGATACGGGTTGCCAGCTTCATACATTTTCATTAAGGAAAATAAGGTCCACATGGAGCATTTTGTCCATGTTCATGCACGCTCTCTGATTTGCAAAAAGCTCTGGGAAATTAGATCATCTTCAAGCAAGCATCCCCTGCTGTATTAAAGAATGGGAATTTAAAGCCGTCACATCTCCAAAATCTGAACTTCTCTTAGAAGCAATGACCCATCCTCCCTTTCGGTTGAAGGCAGCTCAACAAGTAAAAAAGCTAGGTTGCCATATATGCATTCATGTAGCTGATAAAAAAATTATACAATCCCTGATGACACAGTATTTCAGAGAAAGTTTTATGCCACCCAAAAATTAGGACTGTACAATAAGCCCTTTGAGCTAGAGATTTTAAGAACATACAGGGTGATACACACCAGTCCACAGCTTTTCTTGGAAATCTTAAATAAAATATTTGAGTAATAATCTAAGGGATGTCTGGGTAAGAATTTATGGACTGGACAAAGTCCTTGAAACCATTACAGTTGAGGTAGATAATTACATCAAGAGAATGAAGAATAAGGTACCAAGTAGAACTGGCAACCATGGGAGAAGTTACACGGAAAGTTTAATTTTGAGAAATAAAAATCAGAAGGAAAACAGAAGCAAAAGAGAAAAACACACAGCTAGGACACCGTTATTGTTTTGTAATAGATTTGTTTGGGAATAATTTGCTTTCTTTCCTTATTTCCACCCTTCCCCCCTCCCCCCCCAGCCTCTTTATTAAAGATGATGTTTCACAAACACTTTAAATCAACTTTGTTCATTCCAAGAGGGGAAATCTTTTCCCTCAGCATTGACTAGTAGTTCTCACTCCCTCCCTTGTCCTTGTGCTAGCTCCTGTGGAGTTTTGCAGTGCTGTATGACTGTAAATGGAACACAGCAGAGGCAGCAGACTTACGTTCTCAAAAGCAGTAAGAGTAGACCACTTATCACATTTGCATAACGTCTCCAGGTAGTATATTCAGCTTCCTAAAGAACTCTGAAGGCTGCTCACTAGAAATGCACCAAAATTACTTAATTTGTATGTAAACTAAAACACTTTTCTAAGGGAATCCCTGTCAGCATACCTTCAAGTCTTCTTCATAGTGTGGCTTACTGCTGAACAGAAAAATGCCTTGTCCATCACTTTGACTAAATTTTCACAATTAACTTTCCTCTCCCCAGCACCCACTGAAAACAAGCCTACTACAGATAAATCAAATACTCACAATGGAAACCTGCCACTAGGAAAAATAGATCAATGCACTTCCAAAGGTTTGCAAACAAGCTCAACGTCAATCACTGTTCACCTTGCTCTTAAGCAGAAGCATATGTTCAGCAGCTTGAGAAATCAGTCCCTTACTGATGGGTACCACACACGTGGCAACACCCACTTAGCGTCTGCCCATAACACAGAAGTTTACCTCTGTCACATTTGAAATGGAGAGAAGAGGAAATATGCCAGCTATCCCCTAGGGCACAGACTTCTCATTAATATTCCTCTTAAATGTTAACAGTGATCAGAAAACAGAGGAAACTAGCAGAAAGGTTAGGACATTATTCTCCAATCTCTTTTGTGTCTCACAACACTTGCAATAATGAAAGATCACACCACAAAACTAAATTCTTGCAAATAGCATGAGACAAAAATGCTGATTGAAAGAGAGCTCCACAACTTTGTGATTTCTCTTCCATTCATCTCTCTAACACCATATGCATGCAGTTTGTTTTAAGTGTCACATTTGTATTATCACCTCATACTGACTTCTGTCAATTGCTTTTAGTTTCTCTTTCTATTCTTTTCAGTGTTATATTTGGAGAGAGAGGAAAAAACCTGAAAGGAAAGAAAAGAAAAAAAAGAAGAAAAGGTGACTGACTCAAGGAGAAGGAAAATTATCTGAAATCCTTTAAACAGTTGCTCTGTTAAATTGACACAAGTTTAACAACGTGTACTTGGCACATTCCTCTTGCCACGAATACAAGTAACTTTAAAAAAAAAAACCCTCACTCAAAGAAGGGAAATCTTTTAAAGTTACAGCACATATCCTACTGAATGGTGGTTTGATGGCTGTTACAAAGCCATTTGTAGATACAAGTGTTCAAACCACAAAGACTTCATAACCATAAAACTTTTTCTCTTTAAAATCTCCTTTTTAACAGAATAATGACTGAACAGGGAGGCAAACCAAATCAATTCATTCTTCCTCAAGTTGTACTTTCTGGACAGTCCAGTGACAAGCAGAGGAGAAAGTTTACTACACCCAGGTGTAACTGTGCTGAGAAATAGACCAGAAGAGACAACAGCACTTTTTCTTGTTCCAAGGCTGTATGTTTTCTTGCCTCCAGAGTTCTCAAAATCCCATCATCTTCTACATGACAATTTATTGATTTATTTTTAACACAAGGGCCTACTGCCTATTAACAGCACAGATTGACAAAGAATGCCCCTACACTTTAGAGAGATCAGTTATTTTGAGGAAACTGACTACCAAGTGACAGCAAAGTCTCAGTTCGAGAGGAAAATCGTACTTGATGGCCTGATCTAAGTCCAGCAAATCCTTATCTGAGAATCACAGAATAAGAAACGTTGTGATTGGCAATATACCAAAAAAAACACCAAAAGACCCCACTTGTCACTGGAACGGGAGGATCCTGCATGTTAGGGTGCAGGTGCACTGGCAGAGATCTGTGGAAAACTTTTCCAAGTTCCAGTTAAATCTATAGACATTAGCCTCTCGCTCCATCACATCCTGAAGCCTTCCAGAGTATTAAAAGAAGCAAGCCACACGTCTTACATGTGCACATGGGAGCTCTGCTCCCTGTGTATCAACGAGGAAAACACGAGATCATATTCCAACACCACTTTGTAGGTTGGAATCTGTGAGAAGGCATGTCTGTGAGCACAAACCTTAAAATCAAAGAGACTTCTGCTAGGTAGAGAAAACAAAGAGCGGAAGGAAGGGTGGAGCAGCACGTAACTCTCGATCTGCAATTTGCTGCAGAGCTGTCAGGAAGTACAATGCACACAGCAGCGTTTCACCAACAGTTACACCTTTAAGTAGCATAATAAGCTTTGTTTGATGAATACCAGGGAAAAGGGGCATTAAAAAAATAACTTCGTAGGACAACGTATACAATATGTTGCACCCAAAAAGCGAGGATACAGAAGTACTTGCTTTCAAGAGCAGCATGGTCAGGTTATATAATGACTGAGGAACTGCAGACACTTTAAGTGACCAAAACTGCTACAGGGTAAGTAGGTAAGATTTTTTCCTATACCCTCATCAAAATCCGCCTGAACTGTGCACCTATTAAGTTTTTCCTGGCATATGAAGAATATAAGGAAAAATATCAAAATGGTAAGTATAGAAACCAGTTCTCTTCCCCCTCCTCTTCCCAGATCATAGTTCTTAAAAAAAAATACTCGGGCAATACTCATAGTGAAGTTGCAAGCTTCAGAGAAGGCAAGTGCACTGTACTGCACACTGAGTTTCACAGACATTACAGAGGGAGGGAAAAAAAGTCAACTACCCATATGCAACCTTTCCAGCATGAATAAACTGTGATTCAGGTTCACCTCTGGATTGGCCAATTCACACACTCAGATCACAGAGTGCACTGACAGTATCTCTCACTAATACTCAATTCACATCATGTTCCTGTTTTAGCCATATTAATCTTTATTTTCTCTGACTGGCAAGTTTTAAAAAGCTGCTGCAGTACTTGTAACAGTTTTATGACATGCATTAATGGATATTTTGCTAACAGTATACAAGAAGGACATTTACCAGCAAGCTGTCACTGCTGCTGTTCCTTCTCCTTATCTAGTTACTGGTCATCAAATTAGATCCCTACCACCTACTTATACTGCTAAAAGGGACAAAAACCCACAAAACAAAACAAACAAACAAAAATCAACCAACCAAACAAGAAAAAAAAAAAAGTGGGGCGGGAATAAGGGAAAGAAAACCTTCCAAGAAAGCAAACTTGCAGACTTGCAGCTCAAACTGGAAGAACTTTATGTAAATTTCAATATATTTCTGTGTAATATTCTGCCTAAGCCACTCAATCAAGCAAGAATGACATGTAAAGAATGGGACTAATGTGAACAATAAATGATCCATAAATGTCTACAAGATTATGTAACTGAGGGTGAGATGGCATGCATGTGTGCATGCATTTGGGGTAAAGGAGGAGAAACAGACATGGGGAAAGAGGAGGAAACAACACACTCTGTCACAGATAGAGGACTCAGCACAGTTCTTACTCAACTTCCCCCACCTCCCAAAAGATAAATATTTTAACCAAGGGCAATCAGGCAGTTGAGGGACAAAAGCAAAAGAAAACCCATTTGCTTATACTTCGTAATATTTTGAATATACTTCAAAACATCCCTTGCTGAAATTGCCCTGTAACTGCTGCATCATGAAACACAGCTCATAGGCAACCATGTTTATACTAAAGCAATTAACACACGGTACATTTCCTGCACTGTTATTATCGTTGGCACTCTCGATGTGTTTGTTACACATCTTGAGCCTTGGCAGGTGAAGAGATATTCTTACAAAGTTAACAACAAAACGTTACTGATTTGAAATGTACTCACTGTTATTTTTCAGGAACTCCTATATTTACTTTATACCATTCTCGAGGGAGAGCTGGACAGTTGTATTAGGTCTGCAAGGAAAAGATATTCAAAATAAACTCTGCGAAGGCTTTGAGCCAAAAACTTTACAAGCGCAACTTTTTGGACCCACTATCCACTTGCTGTACAAGGCTGTGCACTGTGGCTTTGCATAATCACCACCCACACTTCAGAACAATCATTTCTTCTGAAATCCGTCAGCTGTTTCATCACTTATCTGAGCGTAAAGTTATGAAAAGGAACACACGCAGCCCCCAGCCCCACCGAGTGGTCTCCACGGCGGGTCGAGGAGGAGGATGCCCCCGGAGCCGCCGGCTGGGTACCAGCGCCGAGCCCGGCGCCTGGCTGCCCGCGGGGATGCACTTGCTTCAAAGTTGAGGCTTCCCCTGCCGAGCGGCGCCCGCGGCGGTGCGGACACTTGCTGCGGCCGCAGCCTCCGCCCGGCCCCGACCCCGAGCACCGACCCCGAGCATTAACCCCGAGCACCGACCCCGAGCATCGCCCCACGCGGGACCGCCCGCCCTGCCGGCCCCGCCGCCGCCACTCACCGCCGGAGCCCGAAGGTGCGCGGCGCCCGCCCCTCCCCGGCGGGCACGGAGCGGAGCCGGGGGCGGGCAGGGCTGCCCGGGGCACGGGAGGGGGCAGGCGGGGACGGAGCGGGGGAGGCGGGGGAGGAGGAGGAGGAGGAGGAGGAGGAGGAGGCGCCGACCAAGTCGCGGCGGGCAAAGCCGGGCGGAGAGGGCAGGGCGGCGGGAGGAGCCGCGGTGCGATGCGATGCGATGCGATGGGAGGCGATGCGAGGCGGGCCGGGCCGCCCTCCCAGCCGGCAGCCGCCCGGCCGAGGCCCCGCAAGGCTGCGCTTCC
Source organism: Xenops minutus (assembly GCA_035221455.1). Taxonomy (NCBI): domain Eukaryota; kingdom Metazoa; phylum Chordata; class Aves; order Passeriformes; family Furnariidae; genus Xenops; species Xenops minutus. The sequence goes on from JAWWEE010000074.1 coordinate 46,748,401, forward strand.
TCTTCTCTCGCAGCGACAGCGGCGGTGGCGGCCCCCCCGCCCCGCACCGCCCGCCCCGCACCCCCGGCTGTCCGGCTGCGGGGACCGGGGATCGCCGCCCGCAGGTGCGGGGCTCGCCTGCCCCGTCCCGTCCCGTCCCGTCCCCGCCACCCCCCGCGTCCCCCGCACCGCCCGGACCCGCGGCTCGCCTACCTCCGTCGGTGGGGCAGCACCTCCCAGGGTGGGCAGCACCTCCCAGGGTGGGCAGCACCTCCCGCGACCGGCCAGCCCCTCCCGGATGGGGTAGCACGTCCCGCGATGGGGCAGCACCTCCCGGACCGTCCAGCACCTCGGGGACCGGGCAGCACCTCGGGGACCGGGCAGCACCTCCCGGACCGTCCAGCCCCTCCCGGACCGGGCAGCACCTCCCGCCCCGCGGTGCAGAGCGGGTCCGCTGCGCGCTGCGCTGCCCCCGGCGCTATCCCATCCCGGGGCTCGCACAGACACCCAGCGGCTCCCGCCGCCGCTCTCACTTCCTCTTCCTTCCTCCTGCTGGCCGGACCGCGATGTGCAGCCCCGGGCCGGCCGCCCAGGGTCCCGCGGGTCGGCAGCACCTGCGGCCGGGGGGCGATGCCCGCTCCCACTCCCGCCCCCGAGCGGGGGTGCGGCTGATGTGCCTCCTCCTGCAGCTTCTAAACCGAGGGGTTTGGGGCTGCCTCCTCGCGTTTGGAGTAACTATTTGGGTTTTGATGTCGCCTCTGTTTCCAGAGAGCCGCCGCTGCTGAGCAGCCCTGCGGCGGGCACGATGCGGCGCACGCCTCTTTGCGCCCAAAGCGAGCGGAGTCCAGCCCAGTTCAGCCCAGTTCAGCCCAGCCCAGCCGAGCCGGGACGCCCCGGGCCGCGCCCGGCCGGGAGGGGGCGGCTTCTTCCCAGGCCAGGGCGCTTCAGCATCCCCGCGGGTCGCTAAAACCGGGGAGAGAGGAGTGCCCATCTCGCGGCTCTCACTCATTGGAAAAGTCAAATATCAGAGATCTGGTTTTGTTCTCAGTCTCCCTAAAAGAAAAGGAGTCAATAAGCTTTGTTATGTTTCTTTAATGCCTTTTTCCCACAGCTACTGTATGGACTACATAGGATATGTGATGCTGTCAGCCGTCAAATTGTATCTTCTAATACCAGATAGTGAGGGTGGTGTTTGGGTTTTTATCCCTTAAAGTTGTGTACATTTTACTTTGATAAGAAGTGATAGCCATGAAACCTGGCTGTGGTACAGCAACTTTTAAAGTGTGGCATAACAAAATTTACTAATCAAAATTTGCTATCACATCATCTATGAGACCAAAACTTGCAGAATTACTGGTTCTAATCTTGCATATAATTATATATAGGAGTATGTTTATGTAAGTTAATAATTCCCAGTGATTTCCCATAAAACCACTCTCCTGCAACACCCAAGTCGTCAGACCACAGTAATGTTGTTATGCATCATCTGACATTTACAAGGTTCATTGCCCTGAAAGTACCACAAGGTACCAGTTGCTCATTAGGATTTTATACCCTGCAGAATTGCTGGGGACCTTCCAGAAGAGGAATGGGACTTGATTGTCCCCTTAGGCTGTAATGCACCGTGTCAGCAGTACACTAGATCCGAACAAATACTCTGTTGTGAGGCAATAAATGGCATGACTCACCTAAGTCACAGGTATATATTTATAGGACTGGAGCACAGACTAAGTGGAAGGGGCTAAAGTGTCCCCAAAACCATGGAGGCTCCTTTTCAGGCATGTAGAAACTGCCTGCCTGATCGATTTTCCTCCAGCATCTTGCAGTCAGGTGCACGGTATGGGTGAGAGCAGTGAACACTGGGGCATTTGGGGCAAGGAAACATCACCATTCTGCACTGTGAAACTTCTGGAATTCCCTACAGTCAAGGAACATTTCTCCAAAGCCACTGAGTTTTAGGACCTATTTGAATGCTAAAATCCATGGAGAAGCTGGACTTCGCCTATTGAAATGTAATGTGCTAGTTCCTGTGTTTCATATACATTTTGAAGCACCTTTTCCTGTTACTTTATTAAGGTAGAACTCCAACACTGAAAATGTGAGGTCCATATGTAATATATTTTTTATTAAATACACTGAAAACCCTTATCAAACTTTCTCAAGAGTTTCTTATAAATGCACAGTTTATTGAAAGAGGGATAATATCCACAGCAAGTAAATGGCTGTTCAGTTTGCATTTGAACAGTTTCCCTAATATTGAGCTATTTTTTTCTGTATTTGTTACCTGGGTTTTGGTGCTTCACATGGAAACCAGAAGTGTTTACAGCTTTGAAAAGGGCATGGTAAATATAATATCAGCTGGGCAAGAAAGTTTTGTTTACCTCATTTTCCAATATTAGCTCAGGACCGGTTTCTTAGTATGGTCATGAGGGGGATAAACACACAGATATATGGTGTAAGGAAAGACGTTTGTAAGAATATTAAGAATTAATAATACTTAAAATGAAAAATTTTATTCTCCATGTTTTTATTTTTCTCTCAGGCTCAGCAGTGAAAATCATTAAAATCGATTTCAGCTCGATATTACCATAATAGTTGGATTTTGAACTGTGCAGGAGAATGTTTATTTAACACTGCTATTATAACATAATTTAGAAAAAAGTGTGAAAAAGAATTCTACTAGTTTCTGGGGACAGATTTCAGCACACCATTCTACTGCACTGTTCAAGAGAGAGAGCAAATTAAAAATCTGGAGAGCATACCCTAGCAAAGCCTTCTGTTTATTCCTATCTAATATCCATAGTATTGCAGGCATTGCACCAACATTAGGATTAGTTTTGCTCTCCAAAATCCAGGGAACCTCTGCTCGAAATTGATATGTACAGAAGTGCTTGGCTGCTATGGTAATTTCCTGATCTATTTAGTAGTAGTCCCTTCTGTGATGTCTGCTACCAAAATGCATATTATCATTACAACTGATGCATTTACAGCCAAAACTGAAGTTGATCATATGATGTGGGCAAAAGATGTTTGCTAGATAATTCTAGAAAGCCAGAAGAGGGAGCGCAGGAACAGGAAACACCAAGAATTAAACATTTTAATTTGCATGGCTATTTCAGCTACAAACTTAAAAATAGACAGACAGACAGACAAAAGAATTCCTAGGAAGGACTGCTGCATGGCTCTGCTAACAACAAGGACGCTTCAGGATAGTCCAGTAGATTCTAATCAACTGTTAAAACCTGCTCTGTAGAAATCTCCCCTGGACTGATCCAAACCTGTAGAAATCATCAAAACCATGAATCACTTTTGACAATGAACAGCTTGGATCCTGAGATGGAGTTCCTGACAATTTTTGAAGTTGAGTTTTGCCGTAGTACTTCTGGCCAAAACCTTCCTGAGGCAAAAGTTGTCCAAGACTGACTTTGTTACATCCAATAGCAAAAGATGTTGTATGTTAATGTGCTTCTGTGCTTTATTAATATCAGTGTTTTACAGTATATAAGTAATTAGCTACAGAACTTGTTTGTAACAAAGCATATCAGAATGCCGGAGGTGATATAAAAACAATATACAGGATTATTATTGCATTTTGACTTTTTAGAATCCATAGTTAAATTTCTCTTTATTTTGACAATGCTAGCTGTCTATTGCATTTGAATGAGTACATTTTGTGTGTGTATATGCTCATTTCTGTGAGGGGTGAATTAAGCCCTCACAGTCTGAAAACCACACTTACTGGGTCATTCCTTTTCTTGCTGAGCCTTGGCCTCTGGTAAATTATTCTGTAACAGAATAAAGAGTGAACATGGGGAGAACTGAGTATCTGAACTGTGCATGTGTAGGCTATTAGATATTTTTTAACAGGTCATGAAGATCTGACCTAAATTCACAAAAAATGACATGAATATAAATGGACTGTTTCAGACACTTCAATCTCATTTTTCTAAGATGCAGATCTCCACGCTTCAGTCCCCCAATTAGAGTCACTGGTTTGATTTTTATATGTAAGAATTTTATATTCATATATGCACATATATATGTGCATTCGGTGCAGGACAATTAAATAAAGTCAGGATGATGAAAAGGTTATTATGACTCACTTCTAGTGTACTTATTCAGACTGTAAATCTGCTGCTGTATATTCCTTTGTATATAACATATGTGAAAAAGGTGAAGACCTCTGCAGATTAGTCAACTTTATGAAGAAATAAATAAATCTCCCATAAGACAGGTTTTAATTAACCTACTAATAATCTCATTCTAAAAAGTAGTTTTGGTCTGTTTATGGACTGATTTCCATCTCCTCTGGATATATATTTACAATAAAATAACTATTAAAAGTTAAGATTGTGAAATTATAATACCTAGGAGCATCACAGTAGTTATGAAATCCAAGCATGAACAAGCAGTAAAATGTAGAGTCAGGAATGGGTCTCTGAGTTTTCATTCCATTAACCTAATGTATTTCTACAGAGAGAAGCACACCTCTACAAGCTGTTTTTACTGCCACTCACTTGCTTTTCTATATTTTAGCTGGTCTATGAAAGACCTCTTCAGGAGTTAAAATCATAGAATCATGGAATGGTTTAGGTTGGAAAGGGGCCTTAAAGATCACCTCATTCCAACCCACCTGCCTTGGGTAGGGACACCTTCTGCTAGCCCAGGTTGCTCAGAGCCCCATCCAACCTGGCCTTGAACACTTCCAGGGATGGGGTATCCACAACTTCTTTGGGCAATCTGTTCCAGAGCCTCACCACTCACATAGCAAAGAACTTGCTCCTAATCTCTCATTTAAACTTACTCTCATTTTGAATCCATTCTGCCTTGTCTTGTCACTATGTCCTCTGGTAAAAAGCCTCTCTACATCTTTATTTTTTGGTTCTCTTTGGGTACTGGAAGAACAATTAGGTCATCACAAAGCCTTCTCTTCTCCAGCATAGACGAACATGATTCTTTAACCTTTCCTTGTACAAGAGGTGCTCCATCCCTTTTATAATCTTGATGTCCCTCCTCTGGACTTGCTCCAACAGATCTGTGTCTTTCTTGCAATGAGGACCCCAGAGCTGGAGGCAGAATCCCGGGTGGGGCATCACCAGG
>JAWWEE010000074.1:46753579-46813399 GCA_035221455.1 Xenops minutus
TTTCTCTCTCTCTTTCTTGCTCTCTTTCTTGCTCTCTTGCTCTCTTTCTTTCTCTTTCTTTCTCTCTTTCTCTGTCTCCTTCTCTCTTTCTCTCTTTCTTATAAAATCACTGAAGAAATGCTCAAGATTTAACTGTAGAGAAAAAGCTATATATATTGCTGTCTGTGCATCTGCAGGCTTCTTCCTCTGAAAAGAAAGATAATCATTTAGAGCAGAAGAAGAATGAACAACTGAGTATAAGGCAATTTCCATAATTTATTTTTTTTTTTAGCAATATTGCCAACTGGCTTTGAAGATTTAGACCCTATCCCTATCCATTTCTTTGCAAATAACTTCTGAGAGGGCCAAAGACAAATTTCATCTCATTACAGTAATTGCAGCTATTGTCAGTCCAAGCAATTCTCGAATGTTTATCTGTCAGCACCATCCACTTAGTTCCTGACACTGTGGCCGGCTGGAAAAGTACTGCAGATAAACAACATACTATATGCAGATCACTTTGTTTCTTCAAATACCTTGCTGCAATGCAGAGGCAGTTTCTCTACAGTTGTCTGTGTACTCATGAGAACACTTGCCATGGAGTCCCAAACAAACCCATTCCCAGGGACAAGGAGTCTCCCGTGTTGGCTTATAGAGGGAAAGGTTTGGTTTTCTTCTTTTATTGTTTTTTAGATTTATTTGTACCTGAGTGGAAGCCTGACTTGCTAGGCAGAATCAGGAAGCTGCCAAAACAGAGGTGATCAATGCTATAAAAAAAGTAACCTAATATAATAGGCTTGAGCCCACACCTTTAAATTAGTGGGAATTTTGCCTCCGACTTCCTGGAAAAAAGTGGGCCAATTTACTCAATATTTATAAGCCCAGGAGAGTGCTGAGAAAGAGGTCCTGCACAGTAAGTGGCAAAGTCTGCAATAAACAAAATACTGCATCCATGGCAACTCACAACTCAGTTAATAATTTTTCAACATAAAAAGGAAGATTTTTTCAGGGCCACTGAAAGACAAGCAACTTACAAAATTGACTAAAGTGAAGGCATTTCACATCTGCTGTGTTTTTAGTGGCCTTGGGTTTTATGTTTGAACCTCAGATGCTGGGATGCTCAGGGAGGGAGGATAAACCCCAGCAAGCATTTTGCTGTCTCTGGGTGGCTGGTGGAGTGAAATGATCTACAGAGGCCACTGCCCTTCTCTTCTCTAGGGACAGATATCCTGCTGCTGGGGTGCAGTTGCATTGTGCACTCCTGAAATACACAGCAATTCATTTGCAGATCTGTGCATTTGGGCCTTTGAAAGTCCTGCCCTCTTCAAAATACAGAACAGAACAAATAATTAGGGTCTGAATTTTATAGATATGAAACTGAATCTGCCACATACTAAATGGTTTCCCCGTGGCACTGAGCAGAGCTAGGAAAATCACTCAATACACCCAAAGCATCATGCCCAAGCCCAGACCTAAACACCACCTTTTCTTCAAATAACCATTTGCAATATTGTCTTTAACACAGCATTTCCCATACCAGGGAGATAAAATATTCCTGTCTGTTATGTTGGACATAGCTTTGGTCATGTTGCTTCATGCTATGTGCAAAATGCCCCACACATATTAGGCAGTGGTATCCATAGTTTCCCAGTGAAAGGTAGCAAAATTCTCATCCCTGAAAGCTGTAGGCTTTTTCCATAGTTTTCCTACTGAGAAGTTGTATTGTAGTTTCCTTCCAAGATTATTTCTCTTCCAAATCTCTACTATAGGATTGTGTCACCAGTGAAACTCAAATGAAAACATCATCTCTATCATGTGTTGGTGCATTTGTTATTTTATGAAACTTTGCTGCATCTGGATAAGTCAATCAAGGTTAAACATCCTTCTATCAGGAAAGCCCTGCTAAGGACATTGGCACATCTGTTTCTCCCCACACTGTTGATTTTTGCAGGACTGTGTTGATTAGTAGGAAAACAGAGATACCCCCACATCAACTCTCTTGAAGCAAAACCAATTATCTTGATTCCATCCTGTATTTTGGACAAATCACTGTAATAAAAGCTACAATGAGCTATGGAAAGCCCTTTTTATTTCCCTCACACAGAGATTATATATGGAAAGAGAACTGAGAATCCTCAATTTCTGCTGGAGAGATGGTTGTGTAGGATCTGGCTGTCTCCGTGCAGCTGAACTTCTCTGCACAGAAGCTACCTGGGAGTAGCCCTGCTCTGATATGCCTCTGTGGACATTAATTCTGTAGTTTCTGTACAAACAGCCGTGAGCAATGCCCAGCAGACCTGCACTGGAAACACACCTTGTGGCTGTGACATCTCAGGATTTGGACACAAACTTAGACAGAATGGCTCAAGGGAGGTGGAAGTATAAAACAAACCTGCTGCCAGGTGAGGTTTTCACAGAAAATAACAAGTTCAGGGAAGAGGTTTAAAGGAAGTACATGCTGCACAATGCTGGCAATATTTTCTTTGCTATAGTCATCACAAAAATCAGACAGCTGGACCTTCACTAAGTGTTATTTCTTTATAGCTTGAGAAGTTTTCCACAGCTGGAAAAACACCACTGCAGTTAGACTGCCTAAAGGCAAGGATAGGTGTAGCAATATTTCTTTACACTAGAGTTTATATATATATATACATATATAAAATAAGACAGAGAAATATGCCCACTAGGGATCCACACCTGAAGACCAACATATCTAATGGTGTCTTAGCAAAAAAAAAAAAAAAAAAAAAGCTCTTCAGGGTGCTTTTGAAGTTATTCAGTATGAAAAGGGTCTTATTCAAGGAGTTTCACTCAAGTAATGAGCCATCCAGTTAAAAAATTCCTTAAAACATACAAGGGCTGCTCAAAGCCAATTCTATCAGTAGATAACAGCTTTACCTTATCACCACAATTTCTCTGTACATGGGTATTTGAAAACAGAAGAGTGAATTGACAGAAAAATAGTCTTTGGTGACAGCAAAGAGATAGTAAAGTGACACAAAGAACATCCATAGGACCAATTTACTTTCCTATGTGTCATGATTTAGGAGAATGGATATGCATTAAGGGAAATAATTTTTCTGGCAAAGTGAAATATGGAGTTGCCAGTCCAGACTAAAAGATGTTCAGGATTACGCAGTTATATTAAGAGAGAAGGCAAATGAATAGTGTGTACATATAAATTCAGTGTAAGGAAATCTAAGGTAATGAGGCTAGGCAGAATAAAAAAGGAGACAGGAGAGAAGGGAAAAAGAAATATGCTCTCTCTGGGCATATGCTTAGGGCACTGAGCAAAGAGAACCAGATGGCGTGGCTCAGACTTTAAAGTACATTTTTTTTGAATTTTAACTAATACATTAATGCACACCGGATGTATAAGATATTTAGAAGATATTAGGCAATTTTTTTCCATGAAAGTGACAGAAATTATTTAATCTTCTTCTTCTGAACCTAGGTGTTTCTTACTTGCTTGGGGTTGCCCATCTATCGATATGTTATGAACCTCATCCCAGAGCCAGACTTTTGCTTTATCAAAGCTTCTTTAAAAAGATTAAGCTGTAACTCTTTCTTATCTCTGGAAGAAAAAAAACAAAATAAAGGCAACCAAAAACACTCAGGAGGGAAATATCTGTTCTGGTACTTATTCAGAAAGCCCTTTGATATGGAAATCAGTGGCGTTAACTCCTGTAGCCTCTAGCCTCTCCCGAGTAACTCAGATAATGCATGCAAATGTCTAGACCAGTGGCCCACTGAAATCAAGGAATAACATGTTGACTGGTTCCTCTTTGGACTCTCCTTTCCCTCTTCTCTCTGGCAATAGCTCAGTATCTGTGCCTGCCAGTGCAAAGCCTGCATTTGTACAGGACCTGGTGTCTCACTGTTGCCCGTCCTCCCTGGAAGGACTGGTGTGCAGGTACCGCTATGAACCACTGGAGGCTGTCAGCACCTCTGCTTAGACACACCGTAACAAATGAAAATGCTGCCTTATCACCAGATGACCTGTCAGCAGGCTCATTTCCTGACTAACGTGCTGTCTGGAGAGCCACCTTGGCTCGTTTGTAGTCTCTAATGCTCCAAGATCTAGCGAAAGCAGCTATGGCAAGACTGCCACTGCTTTCACAGGTACCCCTGGCAGCACTGTGAGCCGCCCCCAAAGGTGGGCAAAGGGCTTCTCAAAGCACCCATGGGGCTCACATGCAGCATTGCCTCTGCAGCACCTCCCAGTAGGGTCAAGGCAAGGGGTCCTACTCCTTCATCATCACTACTGCTGAAGGCCCTGCTCTGGCCTCTTTCTCCCTTTTTGCTGGCTCTGAGGATTTGTTTTCTCTTCCAGTGGGTGGCTTGTACACCTCTGTTGGACACTCCATCCCTTCGTGGCTGTTCTTATTACATAAAGTCAGAACCTATTCTTCCCTTTCAGGCCAGTAGGGCTAGGCAGACCCAAACCACTTTGGTTTTGACTACTAGGTTTTTACTTTTCTTGATTTATCCTATTGTCTCTCCACCCCACACCTACACTACCATTTATTTTTTCTCTGGGACCTGAGTATTTTGGGGTCGGGGAAAATATATTTAGTTTTGTTAGAACAAATCAATAAATATGTCTAATATGCAGAATGTATAAGAATAGTGTCCATAAGTAGACATCCAGGCAAATCAAGAATAGGACAAAGATATATCTGGCACTTCCCCTGAGTGCTGTCCCCACCTTCACCTGCTATTTTCTGCTCAGAGGATTTCCTGAGTCTAATGCAGTTTGCCTATTTAGTCACCTTCAAGAGATTTCTCTTCCAACTTCTTGTTCAGGCTTTCAGGTGTGACCCACCTAAACCTTGTACATTCACATCACTCAGCCCTTTGTAGGATGCAGAATAGGAAGGCTATTATTCGATGAGGCAGTGTTGTGCTGGGGAACACGTTATGCAAGCATAGGAGCTATGCATTTACTTGGGAGCTATGCAATTACTTGCCTAAGGTGATGAATTTCAACACACTGGTTTTTTTTTAAACCAGTCTAGGGCAACATCAAGATGCCCTAGAGTCAGAGTCTGCAACAGTGAAGAAGTGTTAAATGGTCAGACAGTGCTAATGGTCAGAGGTATTTCTGCATGCAGGAAAGGTGCCCTGCTTTGCAGTGTGCCCATTTATATATCTGTGCCTTCCTTCACCTCTTCCAGACCCTTGCAGGAAGGACTGAGTATTCAACACCACTGCATTTCTAAGCTATAAACCACCACACCCCTTAAATGCATTTTCCTGGTTCAGAGAGAAAGAACTGCATAAATTTTGAAGGACTTGTCAAGAAATTCGGTCTGAACTGAAATGACCACATAGTCTCTCAGGATACTGAGATCTGATTTCAGCAACCATCTTTTCTCCACCTGAGAGAGGAAGAAGTGGAGAGAGGTCAAAACCTTAGAAGGCATATATCAAACATCAGAAACACTGACAACACAGAGCATGCTGGATATCCAGATGATGCTGCAGAGCCCTGGAAGCAGAGCTGCTCCTGATACCAACGGAAGCAGGCTTACACTAGGAAGGAGCTCACCTGAAAATCCCATCCAGCATACAAGTGGTAATACATAAAATGGCAGTTCTCTGTGTTGTAGTTAATTAAGCATTCCTAGCAGATCCAGGAAATCAAGCAAGACCACGCTAAGTTACTGACTTGATGGGCCTGATAGAGGGACCTACTGTCCTGTCCTGAGGCTACCCTCCACTCTGTGGAGGATGAGGAGGGACATGTGGCTCATCTGCATCCAAAATAGCGCCTTTCATCAGCTCAGAGCATGAAAAGCTACAAGAGAAAGCTATTTTATATAATCAAAACTGGACACTTTTTTCCCCCCAAAATTTCGTGCTCCCGTGGGATGGAGAGGAGTGAAGAGATGACATGGAAGTTAACGAACATCCTTTACAAAACACAATGATTTCATCCAGTCATATCAGAGGAGAGGGTACTGGTGAGATAAATCTGACTAGGGAGAACCAAAGACACAAAACTCTAGCAAACCAAACATCACAATTCTACAGTCTGACTTCACTAAACACTGTATGCCTGGGGCATATAAACTGAGCAGGAACTAAAAAGGAAAAATTTAGGATGGGCAAAGGAAGAAAACAGATAAGCAATGGTATTTTCTCCCTTTTAAAGTCTTGCACAGTATGTCTTCGATGATGCATCCACGGCTGAATACTGGGGTTTGAAAGGCTGCTCCCAGCAGCACCTTTACCATCACCTCCACTGCAGCTCCCTGCAAGACTCTCTCTGTATCCTGCCCGGCACAGCACCATGGGGCTGAAACAAAAGCCCTTCGTTCTGCCTAGGGGCGGAGGAGCTGTCCGCTGACAAGACAGGGAAATTGCCTCGGCTTTTAGCAGCAAACAGGGGCTGGTCTTTCCGTAACACCTACCACTGTCCTCACATGCCCTCCCTACAGCAACTACCACCCACTCCACCAGGCACGGCTGCAAACTGGGCTGTTCAATCAGTTTTCTTCTTCTGTGGTGCCACCACCAAGTGGCACACTGCTTTATTTTGTGTTTTAAACTCTGTGGTCAAGTTGCTCACAAAGATTTGTACTCACAGAGCTGGGCTACAGTACTAAAATCATTGCCCACTGCACTTTCTTCTGCTAAAAGGGCTCCTGTCACAAGGATCACAACCTGTGGGTTATGGCAATTACAGGGAATAATGGAGATGGCTTAGGAATTTATTGAGACAAAGTAATAAGCACAGATTTTTAACTGAGAGCACACTTCCAAATTTTGCCCCGGGCTACACAAGCCCAGCCTCATGTGGAGTGTGGGGACTCAGACATGGAGTGCCAGTGTTAGAAGCATTGCCTGAACTGGATGCAGGAAAGCAGGAAGCAGCTGGAGCTGTACCATGCAATGTCTAATATCAGTTAAATGATACTTTTGCAAGTTATCACAATTGTTTCTGTTGTGCTGAGGTTTTTTATGCATACCTGCAAATGACCTGTCTCATAAGATGAGCTTCCTACAACTGTATGTCCTCTTAATAAATTTAGTGAATTTCCCTTTTCAGATTTGAAAACTTCATTCTCTACGTATAAACAGTATATTTTGCTACTGTGCTTTGCTCTCAGAACACTTTTGCTCCATCATCATTTTTTCATGTGTGTGTACCTTCCCAAGTTTCGTAGTTTAAGCTCCTTTCTCCTATCAGGTGCTTACCATAAAAAGCAATTGGGCATAAGAGAAGACAGCTTTGCAAGATACTGCCTCATTAGAAAGGGGGTTTTGTGCTCTTTCTAGTCTGTGAAAAAGAGCAAAAATATCTGGAGCAGAAGATAACATGAGAAGGAAGTTAAAACCATTTTCTTGGTTATTTTGTTCTTCAACAGATCTAATTCATTGCTGCATGACCTACTTGGCAAGCATAACCAGGCAGGACTCTTTCCCACTACTCTCATGCAGCTGATGGGCGGTGATTTCAGAAGACCAAGGGAAAAAAACACTTTGTCAGCAAGACTTGGAAACACAGATACCAAATGACACTTGAAGAAGCACTGAGATACCTTTTCAAGCTCAGAATCACAGAAGTATACACAGACTCTGTCTGGAGACCATGCTGGCTGCCTTTCAGAGATGAGGCACAGAAATCTGCAAGTAGGAGAAGCAATCCCTTAACACTTGGGTAAGACACTATTAGGTAGTGTGTTTTCCACTGTGATCAAAGTCTGCTTCCAAAAACTGTTCAAGGATGGAGGGAGCATAATGCCCTTCTGGAGGGTAGAAAATTAGGACATAGAGGGCTCTCAGGACAACCAAGCCCAGAAGGCAGGTTGCACTGAAGCCTCCTTTAAGCATCCACAAAGAGCTGTTTTGTGGGACCAGTGAGAGCTCAGTCAAGGTCTCCTGTATGCTGCAATGGATGGAGGAGACTTGGCTGCTCATTGAAGCACACAGAAGGCTTATTGATGACCTCTGCCTATGCAGGACGTTTGAAATCTACAGCCTGTGGGACATGTGGTCAGTGCACAACAGGTTGCTCCAAGGTACACCAGCGCTGGACACAGCCTGCAGGTAGTTCCTATGCTGTGAGCAAAAGGGGAAACCCCATATTCTTCATGAGGGGCTTGCTGTGGATGTGCAATACCATTGCTGCTCTCTGTGGATGAGAAAGGCCATTTGCAGGCCTTCTGTCAATAGGCAGGAAGCTGGACGACTGGATTGCTAATCCAGAGAGCTGGCTGGTCCTGAATCTGCCAGGAGGCATTCTTTAAAACAGAGATTCAGCTCCTATCAGTTATCACTGCCCTGCTGATAATGGGGTCATTTCAATTTGCATTAACAGAAGATCCTATTGAAGATTTAATTACAGATTTCCGGCACTCGTGCCTGTGGTGATGGGAGCAGGATGTTCAGGGATTTGGGAAATATATCAGAATGTGGACATTGAAGCAATTTTTGCATCTCAGACCCATCTCTGACAGCAAACAGCTGAATGCATTAAGCATACTCCCTCTTGCTGAGATGCATGAGCTTTAGTTTCTTCCTCTGAGGAGTTAATGCAGTTCTCACAGGAAAGACAGAAATTATCATGTGCTTTTAGCATTTATGAATGCTTTATTTTAAAGTGTGGGTCTTCCCAGAAGAAATACAGTAACCCTACAGAAATCCAGTCGGAGTCTTCAAAATCTTCTAGGGCTAGTGTGGCCATGGCTGATGGCAGATACTGTCCAGTAGCTGATATGTCCAGATAGCATCAGGTAGGTGTTTATAAGCCAATAGAAGTGTTAAGCATGTGCAGCCACAGTGCAGAAAGTGTTTGACAAGCAGCCACAAACAGTTCCTGCAACAAGAGAGACAAATGCACCAAAAAGAAATTGCACACACCATGAAAAAAGCTCTATTATTTAAAACTATTGGAGCTTTTAATCTTGTATTTCATTGCCCTGATCAATACAGAATCCTTCCTTTCTGTTGCTGGCAATATTACCATGGAGTTCCTCCCTGGCAAGTGTTTAACACTTTGCAATGGCTCTTGCCATCAAAGGTTTTGTGCTGTAAACACATACAGAGACACAAAGCGGAGAAAATGAATACTATCATCATTTTACAGCTGGGCAACTGAAGCCTGGAGGGAAGAAATTTGTCTGAGGTGATGTAGGGAGTGTGTAAGGTTCATTGTGAGTCCTGCCATGCTCTTGGTCTATACCACTTCTCCATTGTTTTGTTCAGACAAACCCTGCAGTGCTTTTACCTGTTCCTTTTGGAAGATTATTCCCACAGGTGAATGCTCTGTGTTAGCAGGAACAGCTTCCTGAGATGAAAATGTATGAATTTAAATGGAAATGAAGCTTCCCAAATTAAAAGAGCCATAAGCTCTTGGTAATTGTGCAGGGTTGTGGAATAGTAAAAAACACTTCATTCTCCTCAGGAGGGAAAAACTAATTGATCCGTTTTCTGGACAACTGTCTGCAAGATGCATCTGGAAACTGCCCACCACAGAGAAGCAAACTCAAAGTTGCTTTCCTTTTACAAAGGCACTAGAAGACTGTTGCAGAAAGCCCAATATTTCTTGGGAGACACTTCTGCTAGTGATCATGGAAAGGGACAAAGAAAATGAGCAGTAATTGGTGACTCTCACACCAGCAGCGTTCACCAAACAATCTATAGATAGCTTCAAAAGCATCTGCACAGTGACCAGAAAGTGACTTAGTGAAGAAATCACTCATAAATATCTTCTTTTCTTCAAACTACTTTCAGACAACACTAAGAAAGTAGACAAGTGGCATCCCTTGCCCTGGCCCTAATTGAGTCCCCATTACTTTGGTGCAGGCAGGGGAAAGCCCACCAGTAACCCCTCAGTATCCATCTGGTGATGGCAGTATGGCAGAGGAGTGGTTTGATGAAGGACTGGGCAGGAGAGAACCAGGTGCTCAGACTGTAGACTTTTCTCCCTTTCTTCCTCATGAGGAGGGAAGAAGGAGACATTTGCCAGCATGCACGTAAATCCTGCTTTTTCAGGGGTGACAGGTGGGTAGATTCCTGAGGAAACACACCCAAGGGCCATAACAGAGTTTGCACTCAGACTATTTCAGCCTGCTGCTCCATTAAGTTTGCACACACAGCTCTCTACACTTGCAGCACATTTCCCCTCCCTGCTTACGCTGCTTCTCCCACGGTGTTCCTGCACTAGTCAGAATAATCTAATCTCCAAGGTGTAACTAACCAAGTGTACATGTAACAAGAACATTTTACCTACCTAAGACAGAAAGGGAATTGTTTTACGCAGTCAGTTATTGATTTCTGGGTCTAGGAAGGGAAAAAAAGACTTGAATCACTCTGAAACAAAGTTTTTTGACTTCACTCTGAAACAAAGTTTTTTGACTTCTAGGACAACAAACATTGAAGATTTTAAAATGACTTGCAAACTAACAAGACTGAACAAGAAGAAGTGGTGAGCCTGAGACAGGAACTTAGTGATATAAGGAACCACTGTGCCTGAAAAACTCAAAAATAAGTCACATCTGATGAAAAAAAGACTTCTATGTTGAAACAAAGAGAGATGGAGGGGGCCTTGCAGTGGAGGTGTAAGGGGACTAGTGCAGTTCTTTTTTACCAGTTTCATCATGGCTATCTTCTGAAAGGGAGAGCTTGGGTGGTCATCAGCCTTCTTTCTTTCTTGGCTGTGGAGAAAAAGAAATACCAACAGAGATTGCAGCTAACTCAGGTCATTGCTCATTAATGAAGACAATAAAGCTACAGTATGAGGAGGAGCTGCAACTTAAAAGGAGCCTTGGTTGTGGAGAGGTGTTTTGTACTGCTTCTCATTACAAAGGCAATTGCATTAAAAAATACTGCTCAGCAACAGTGTAAAGGGTAAAGACGAGACTGATGGCAAAGCCAAATCATTCATTTGGGAAATTTGTAAAAAATACAACCCCATTTACCTGCATCTTGAATTTGACTTTTCTACATTGAACATGTTTTGGTTTCTTCTTTCTAAGACTACATGTAGCTATGTTTTGGTTTGACCCTCTATTTACTTTGCTTTGCCAAGGCAGCAGCAAGGACCTCAAGAGCATGATGTCAGGGGACAGTCACGTTCCAAAAAATGTCTGTCTCCAGCAACCACTTAGGAATTGGAGAACCAATAAAGATTCCCAGGATGGAGTCACCCTTCAGAAGCAACAGCAGGGGCAAGGAGATGCTCACACAGAATTTCCAGTCCAAGCACTGATATTGCTTCACTGTCTCAACAGGTTGAAATCAGAATTTTGTTTCTTGCCAGCTTTTATTGCCAGGCTGCTCAAACTGCCTTCTCCACCAAAGCACATGCTTTTTATCTTGTATATTCCTTTTCATCTTCCCCTCTCTTTACCTGCTTTCTGCTCCTGAGGCTTCTTTCTGAATCTGCAATTCCTTTGAGTTTCTTCTGTTAGCAGAAAGAAAAAGAATGATTTCCATCATGACCATTTCAGTGCTACTATGTTATACATCCCCCTGTTGCATGTTATACAACAATCTAGAGAGAGCCTTAGACTTCTGGTGGGATATTGCACCTTCTCATGTGCTTCTAAGCACCTAGATTTGGGAACCCCTTTTACATGATGCACTTTCATAGGTATTACTGCATGGAACAACTGAATTCGTGGGTTCAGCCAGTCTTGATAACAGACAAAACTAGGCAACCCTGAAGCAGCCACACAGTGCTAAGAAAGCATGCCAACAGCATAGAGCAAATGCTATATAGATTGTTTTCTTGAAGGAAAGCATTAGTATTATTGGGTTTCTCCCATCAAACATGCTACCACAGGGGAAAGGAATGATCTGGTATTGTCTTCTATGATGACATTGCCTGATGGCACTACAGTAACTAAAACAGATACATAGTGCCCCTCAGGTGTGGGGATAGCAAGCAGCAGATATCCTCCAAAATGCTTGCTTCTTTAAAGTTCATATTATATTTCAGCCTCAGTTCTTACAGTTCGTGCAGTGCATACATAATGCCATTGCACAGCTCTTCTCTGCAGAATGCAGAGCACAAAACTGAATCTCAAACCACTTCAGTGAACTGAAAGAGGAGCTTTTAAACTGAACTTATGCTGACATACCATACTTGGAGCTTAATTTGGGAGTGACTGCTAGAAGGAATACTTAACCCCTTGTGTTTATTGAAGTTGGAGGATTTCTGCATTGCTATGCAGTTGAGAAACAGGAGAGTGAGAGTGAGAAGCCCAGTGCTGGACTCTGTTACTTAGATGTGGTGTTTTGAAATTCAGAGACCTCGTTACTTAAAGGAAACGACAGGTCAGTAGTGAGTTGAGGGGGGTAGCATGTTTTAAGTGTCACTTGAACTCTGGCCATGAAAAGGGAACACTTGCTTGAAAATAAGTGTGTAGCTGCCGGCTGTGCTGCTGCTGTTCAAGCTGCTACTTCTTCTTGTTATTTTGCTAAATAATACTACAAACCTGTTAAAGGTTATTAAGAAAGAGTATTGAAATTAATATCCAGGATTTGCCCTACAGCTTTGGTTTACTGAGTAAAAGATAAGATACTCCTGGAGTCTGCTAAGAATGAGATGAGATTTTCCAAATCTAAATTTCAATTGAATGTCTGTAGTTGGGTGATTATATGACAGAAAAAGAAGCTGCTCTACATAAATACGAGGGCCTTGTTTGGTACTGCACAAGCAGTATTAGCTTACAATCAATAGCATGTACTTCAAGTATGGCTGATGTGGAAACATTCTGGATACTATGGGAAAAAAGGAACCCAGCATAGAGGACATTGCTAATACTTACAACCCAATTAGTTCAGGGTGATTGAGTTGCTTGTATAAGTGGTTTATTTTTATCTGCATGCCCTTAAAAGTTCAAAAGAAGAGCAAACAATCTTAGTATTAGTCCATCAGTCTGATGTGCAATAAAAGTCAAGTCTGAGCTTATTAGCATGAGATCAGTACCAGTGCTGCCCTTGCAGATATTATATTCTGCTCTCCCAAATTGGCTCTGATAGAAATCTACAGGAATCTGCCCTCCTGGTATTAGTTTTATATTGCAGTGACTTTCTGGATGACTTATGTTCTCAATAATGCAAGGTTACTTGTTTGAAAATCATCCTGCTCTTTTGCAGACTATGGTCTGCAAAGCTTCTAACCCAAAACTTCTTAGTGTTGAATTATTTTTGTATTCCTGAGACTAATGGCAGGCCTACTCCCCACACTCTTCCCTTTCACTCTACTGCTTCCCTGTTTGACACCTTTGTAAAGTTTATTCTAGAACAGTGATGGTCTGAACAAAGAAAGAGCATGTAATGTGATACTCAATAGGATGTCGTACCTCTAAGACTTTGTCTTGTGACATGACTAATTCTCGTCTTTCTGATATTTTGCTTTTTGCCTAGAAAACAATAAAATCAAATATAAATTGTCAAAGGCACAGTTTTTTATATTAAAACTGGCATTGGTTAAATTTTCAATGTAAAAAGACTACTTAAAACTGCAAGCCAGCACCTCCTATTCATCAAACATTTATCAGAAGTGAGGATTATGTGATCACACTGTGTATTTGACAGCCGTTCTCACCCCAGAAGTTGTGGCTGGTATCAGCAGTGGAGGAAAATCTTACAGAAATAAAATTTCTATCTGTTTGGTAAGAATAGGCAGAGGGATAGAAGACAGAAGCTGATGCTAGTGTCCACACTGAGATAAATGCTTTGAGGATGGTTATAACTATTTTATCAGACACAGAGGATCTATACAAGCAAGCTGCTTGCGACCACTGGGGAGGCAATTTCTTCTTTCAGCAGGAACTAATGCTCTGCAGCACCTGCATTACTTGTCAGACTGCTGTAACAGGCAGCTCACTTGCAATCAGTGATAGAATAATACAATGTTCTGAGTTGGAAGGGACTCACCAGGATCATCAGTTCCTGGTCCTGCAGAGGACAGCCCCAAGAATCACACCATGTGTCTGAGAGTGTTGTCCAAATGTTTCTTGAACTCTGTCAGGTTTGGTGCTATGACCACTGCCCTGGGGAGCCTGTTCAGAGCCCAACCACCCTCTGGGGGAAGAACCTTTTCCTGATATCCAGCCTAAACCTCCTCTGACACAGCTTCATGCCATTCCCTTGAGTCCTGTCCCTGGTCACCAGAGAGAAACTGGTGCCTACCCCTCTGCTTCCCCCATGAAGAAGCTGCTGACTGCCATGAGGTCTCCCCTCAGTCTCCTCTTTTCCAGGCTGAACAGACCAAGTGACCTCAACTGCTCCTTGTATGGATTTCCCTGTAGGCCCTTCCCTATCTTTGCATCCCTTCTTTGGAAACTCACTGATAGCTTTATATCTGCCTTATATTTTAGTCCCCAAAACTGCACACAGTATTCAAGGTGAGGCCACACCAGCACAGACTCCTCTTGACCAGCTGGTGATGCTTTTCCTGATGCTCCAATAGGGTGGCAGATCACCCTCTTGACCTCAGTATCTAATAAGCACATCTAAGGGTGCAGTGAGTTGAAGTAAGGTAAGTGAAGTGAAGAATCCATAACAATCACAGAATCAACTAGGGTGGAAAAGACCTCTGAGATCATCGAGTCCAACCCATGACCCAACACCAACTTGTCAACTAGACCATGGCACTAAATGTCACATCCAATCTCTTCTTAAAAACCTCCAGGAACAGTGAATCCACCACCTCCTTGGGCAGCCCATTCCAATGTTTGATCACTCTCTCTGTAAAGAATTTCTTCCTAATGTCTAACCTAAACCTCGTCTGGCACAGCTTAAGACTGTGCCCTCTTATCCTACTGCTGGCTGCCTGGGAGAAGAGACCAACCCCCACCTGGCTACACCTCCTTTCAGGTAGTTATAGAGAGTGATAAGGTCTCCCCTGAGCCTCCTCTTCCACAGATTAAACCCCAGCTCCCTCAGCCACTCCTCATAGGGCTTGTGCTCCATCCTCCCTTAAGCTTGGGTATTGAAGTACAGTATGAAGTACAGTACAAAATACTGGGGGAAAAAAAGCTAAAATAATTTTGGTTTTGCATTTAGGGTAATTCAGTAAATTTTAGTGAAGAAACAAATATATTTAAAATATTTATTTCTTCTTTTAAAATATATGATGCATGCTGCAGCCCTGCTTAGCCATGGTTGTGTGAGCTAATGTTGAGAGGATGATGGCAGTGGAACAACTGTATGTGCAGTCATGGACTTGGACTAGATATCATACATCAGCCAAGCATCCTGGCTCTTCTACAACCACAACACAGGGGTGGGGGACTCAATAACTTGTTGGATGCAGAATGCCCTGAGCAGAAAAGCATCCTTGGGAGCTGGGGAGTGTGGGAAAGGCCTGGGAGTGGTGGAACAGAAGCTTAGCATGAGCCCCCAGTGCGTCCTGGCAGTGATGGACATCCAGCTCTACTGGCAGAAGCATGATCTGTAGGTTGTGGAAAGAGTTTTCTTCCTCTACTTGGCACTTGTAAGACCACAGGTGAATACCACATTTCCCCTGGTGCCTGATGGGGATAAGTGAACTGTGGTAAGGCCACAGGATGGCTGTGCAAGTGTCTGGGAAGATGGAAAGGCTCCAGCCCTGGAGTATTTACAGCCTGGCTGCATACGGCCCTGAGCACCCTGCTCTGAGCTCTGAGTGTGAGGTCAGACCAAAGACCCTCCCATGGTCCCTTCCCACCTGAACTACTCTGTGATCCTATGACTCTGCTGACTCATAAATCAGGAGGGCTTGGTTTATGGAGGTCTCTCCTGTATAAGAATTTTGCTTTTCTATAGCTTTGCATGAAATCACAGACATATGCACAGTTTAAAAACTGCTGTAGAGTTTGTCATGACAAGTGCTTGCATTTAATTGTTTTATTGGAAAAAAATCTCTCCTTTGTTCATACTGAACAAAAAGAAAGCTTTAGACTTTCAAGTTGGGGGCGGGGAGGAAGGTAGGAAAATCAATTTGTAAGCCAAAACAGTCTGTTTAGCATTGCATTTTTTCAGAATCTTAGAATGGTTGATGGAATGTGGGAGATTTTAATTCTAGGAGGCTAATTTAAATTGCAGCCATGGGTTTAGAAACCCAAGGTGCCTTTCACCGGAGGGACACACCATGGTGCCAGCTACCCTCATGCTTGTATTTGTTCCTGTGGTAAAACATAAGGAATTTTGTTGATATGAAGCCATTGTTATGTTCACAAAATAGGAGATTAGGAAAATATACAGTTGAAAATTGGTCAGTCACCAGCTGATATTTGTGAAAGAAAGGTGTATCATGTACATTTCTTCATGGGTAACTGCATGCCTTGAGACCAAACAATTTGGGATCCACCTTGAGCAGCATTAGAAGAGACCTCAAGAGTCAGTAAGCTACACACTTGAGGATACTGTGACTCATCCAAAAGTCTGCTCCCAAATAATCTGTGCAGTCAGAGACAGCAGTGAAAGGGGAATTTTGTCATGCCAGTGACAGGCAGCAAAATCTTTGCTGTACCCATGTCTGGACAGAGTTGCACATCACAGAGGTGCCCTGACATTTATAAGTCCAAACTTATAATCTATTTTCTTCCCATATCGTGATTTATTTCTTCACAAGAGCATGTTCATACCTTTATAAAGTCCTTTGTCTTTTCTTCTAACCTTCTCAATGACTCCTGCAAACATGCCTGTGACAGAAAAAGGGTTAGCAGTGGATGAGGGTGGACAGAGCTAGACACAAGGTGGACAAAGGGTTAATGAGATGGGACAGCAAACACAAGTCTTGCTGTAAGTTTTGTATGTCTCTATAGACATTCTTAATGGTAATTATGCTGTTTGGGTTTATTCCTTTCAGGAAGAAAACCAAATCAAATCCTTTCTATACCAGTTATTTGGAGTTGTTTTACAAACAAGATGGAGGAGGGGTGTGTGTGTGTGTATGTGTTCATGAATTCAGCTTACAACCCATTCCTTACTGCAGTTACATGTAGAAATTGGTGGAAGAGCCAGCTGAACAGGAAAAATGTCCTCTTGCTTCTTTTTACCAGTGCCAGCAGCTCTGGTCTCAGGTGTTCTCATGCTTGTGTCTAAACTGCAAAGCCTTTAAATGAGGAACTGGATTTCTCCTTCTACTTTTAAAACACCTGGTATTCTAAATGCTAGCCCTGGTTGGGGACCCTATATACCACAGGTTATTTCTGACTTTATCATCAGCCAGTGTGTTGTCCAGCTGCATTCTTCCCCAGAAAAGATGCTCTTGCTCAAGCTAACCAAGCCTTGATAAATGGGGGTATCTGGACATTTCTGGGCATCAAGCAAAAAAGTGTAAAATGTGTATACTACAGATTTTATCAAGTCATTAATAGAAGGATATGTTTTTATTTGACCACTTGCCTTCAAATTATTTATGCCCTCTAAATATGGAGTCTGTTGATGCTTGAGAAGTTTATATTCAGCACTCTGAAAATAAAATATATGTAATGAAATATCAAAATAAAATATACATTAATAAGATGAAAAAATGCAGTGGAGAGTACAGTTTGTCTTCCATTCTTTTGATACAAGGGTTCTTGATTCTTCAGAGCTGTGTTCTTCTGTTCAAGTCAACTGAAAGTTTCCCTGTGAGGCCTAGTTATGAAACTGACAGTCACAAAAATGTAAAAATTTCTAAAGATGTCCTTGCAGGAACATTTGAGTTCTGCTTCCCATCAAGGACATGGTTTTCAAAACATGTCTGAAATATTAAGATAACAATAGATGTCACTTAAGAACACTGGGAGGAGGAAAGCTGTTTTCAAGGTAAGTCCTTAAATTCTTTAAAACATATTTGGTGTTATTTTCCTGTTGTGTTCAGTTGTCAGGAAGTTAACAGTATTTGGAAAGTACATAATGTACATAAATTCCTTTTTTACAATTAGCTAAAGTAGCAGACTGCCTGGCCTCACATGTTTTTTCTTGTTTGACATGATGCTCTTGGTAAATATTTTTGTGTGTCCCCTTCTCTGCCCAAAAGCATATGAAACAGAATGAAATCCATTTGAATCACCTGGAAAAATTCTTCCAACTGCAGTGACACCAAGGGAGTACAAGTTACTTGCCCAGATTCTCACCATGAATCAGCTACAGGCAGTAAAAGAAGATTGGGGGGGTCTTTAACCACAGACCCATCAGAAGTGCCCATCCTACCTCCTCTGTCTGCAACTCCGGTTCTTTCTTGCCCATTGCAGGACTGACGTCTGCAACATCTTTCTGTTCCATCTGGGTCCCTGGGGACACAGGAGATGTCTGAAAACTACAGAGTTAGAGTGTCAGTCACCATTCTGGTTGTGTGAAAAGAGGCAAGGCAGAAGCAAGAGTGTTAAAACAGAAATTAAAATTTCACCGTACCTTTTTCATTTCTTTCCATCCCCCCATGTATATTTTCTCTTGTTACGGTAAATGATGATAAAATAACCAAATCAAGCTTTTTAATGTAACACCAACTTAATCCCATTTTCAACCAATGAATGGCTTTCATGAACTTTCCAAAACATTTTGCATTCACATTTTTCTGCACTTTTTCATTGTCTAACTTGGCCAAGAAGTAGGTGCACCAAGATATATAGGGAACAACCTTATCTCATGTTTATTTTTGCCTAACAAGAAAGAGGAAGTTGACAAAATCTCAGAACAAAATTGTGTTTTCCTGGTGAGTTTTAAGTAGAAGTGCCTGTACTTCTACCCAGACCTACTTGACGCCAAAAGTGTCCACCTTGCAACCTTATTATGCTAAATACTCTAGAAGTATTTTCATAGAATCATAGAATATGATGAGCTGGAAGGAACCGACCAGGATCATTGAATCCAACTCCTGGCCCTGTGCGGGACAACCCAAAAATCCCACCTTCTGCCTGAAAACATTGTCCAAACACTTCTTGAACTCTGCCAGGCTTGGTGCTGTGACCACTTCCCTGAGGAGCCTTTTCCAGTGCCCAAGCACCCCCTGGGGAAAAAACCTTTTCCTAGTATCCAACCTAAACCTCCCCTGGCTCAGCTTCATGCCATTTCCTCAACTCCTGTCTCTGGTCACAACAGTGAAGAGATCAGTGCCTGCCCCTCTGCTTTCCCCTTGTGAGGATGTTGAGGACTGCAATGAGGTCTCCCTTCAGTCTCCTCTTTTCCAGGCTGAACACACCAAGTGACCTCAGTCACTCCTCATAAGGTTTCTCCTCCAGACCCTTCTCCACCTTCGTGGCCCTCCTTTGAATGCTCTCTAAGAGCTTAATATCTTTTTTTATATTGAGGCACCCCAAACTGCCCACAATATTCCAGGTGAGGCCGCCCCAGTGCAGAGGAGAGCAGGACAATCCCCTCCCTCGCCCGGCTGGTGATGCTGTGTCTGATGCCCCCCAGGACAGGGTTGGCCCTCCTGGCTGCCAGGGCACTGCTGTCCCAGATTCAATTTGCCATCAACCAGAACCCCCAGGTCCTTTTCCACAGCACTCTTTCCAGCCTCTCACTCCCAAGTCTATACACCCAACCCTGTCCCGGGTGCAGAATTGTTAAACTTTATACAGTTGATGATTGCCCGTCTCTCTAAATTGCTGAGGTCTCTCTGAAGGGCCTCTGTGCCCTCAGGGGAGTTGACAGCTCCTCATAATTCAGTGTAGTTTACTTTCTGCTTGTTCTAGAAGACACAATAAAGAGGGAAATTGCTCAAGCTGCACTCACCTTTCAACATGCTGGTTTTCACTGAGGGGCTGCTTGTTTTCATCAGGAAGTTGGGAACCCATCTTGCTGAGATCTGTCTTTGAACTCTGTAGATGAGGTCACATCTGCAAGCAGTATCTTCCTACAAAAATATTGCACAGAAAAATCTGTGGTTTCACACAAAACACTGTGTCATGTCCCATCTCCTGCAGAGCTGGAATGAGATGCTCAGGTGGACTATATAATTTGCTCTCCCAAATTCTTCATGTCTGACAGACCTCACAGTGGGTTGTCTCTTATATGTTTGTAATACCAGATTTTTTCAGATTTTGAGACAGGCTGGTAGAAAACCTGTCTCATAGCAAGCTCTAACAGAGCAATACAATTTATTTCATAGCAGCAACTGCCATAAAACTGCTAAATGCAAACACAAAGCCCTTTGGCTCTTTTTCTTGTTTTTAAGCCATGGTAAGTCTAATTTTAATTTTAGTACTTTAACTGCTGAATTTATATCTATTTCCATTTTTAGACAGGACTCTTGGGCATAAATAAGCTTGAGGCCATCATAGCAGGATATAAGGAACTCATCCAAAAAGAGCAGTCCCCATCCAGGCTTTAGCTAGGAGGTTGCCACAGGCACAGGACTACAAACCAGTGCCCCAAGGGATGTTGCAAGGGACGAGGCTGCAGCAGCTCACTCAGCCCCTGCTCAGCAGAAGGAAGTACTGGGTGAGGCTGTGACACAATTTTGGGTTTGAGTTTGTTTTTTCCCCCCCTTGATCCCAATCTCAGAAAACTCTACTGTAATTCTGCACAGGCTTTCAAGGACAAAACAGTCTGCAGGAAAGCAGCTTTC
The DNA here is from genome assembly GCA_035221455.1 of Xenops minutus. Taxonomy (NCBI): domain Eukaryota; kingdom Metazoa; phylum Chordata; class Aves; order Passeriformes; family Furnariidae; genus Xenops; species Xenops minutus. The sequence goes on from JAWWEE010000074.1 coordinate 46,774,062, forward strand.
AGAGGTATTTCCCATGGATAGCTCTGCTGCTCTATTTATACAGCAAAGGGATTGAAGTCTTCCTCTGGTGTTCACAGCAAGGATGACAAATATTAACTGAGGGAGAGAGTCGAGGCAGCTGCCCTTCTGAGTGCTGTAACCTGGCTGCTGCTGTGGATGCAGCCTGTGGCCCTGTGAGGGTCTATGGGCAGGACTGGTGGCTGTGCAGCTGGGCATAGAACTAAAATCCCTCAGCTCACTCCAAAAGAACAAAGGTATTTACAGGGGAAGAGACAAGGGGGTGTAGGCAGGGTGTCAGAAGAAATGTAGATGCCTCAGTCCAGCAATGTGAAACCTCTGACATAAACCAAATTTTTACTGAATGAGAACAAAGATGGAGGTTTCACACATCATCTGTAAAATGCAAGATAATCCAAATAATCCAGAGTAATCTTGGCATTCCCATTTTGCTCCTTGGGAGGATGACATTCCACACCTTGCATTACTTAAACTGTTTTATGCACCTTGAGTCTCCTCAATTTTGCCATCCAGGCAGAGAAACAACCTTGTATTTTTGCAAAAGTTTGTCTTCTGTACCACCCTGTAAAATATTTGCACTGTGAAGGGGAGGGATTGAAGGGCCAGAGGGCCTTGAGATATGCTTGATTGTCCCTGCACCATCTTTCACCAAAAGTCACCCCTGTGAGACAGGAAAGGAGGGGTACAAGCATGGCAGTAACTGATCAAAAAAATCCCAGAGGTCTTTTCTACACTTTCACACCAATCTGCCAGCCAGACTAATTTACACATCCCCCCAAAAGGTGAACCCTGCACCCAAGCCAGAAAGAAAAAATACAGCAAAATAAGAAGGAAATAAAGAAAATCATGGGGTAAAAAGCGACAGCTAGAATTATAGGGCTACACTCCATGACTCACAAGGATTAAGAATTATTTTCTAAACATGGTTAGAGATTTATCTGGCATATCCAACCCCTTAAGACCCGCGGGTACAGTGAGGTGGTGCAAAATAAGTTCCTTAGTTAAGAGACACTACTCAGCATCTTGCCTTTGCATTTGTCCAAGAAGACTCAGTTATGCCCCCAAGTGTAAAAGCCCTGCCCCCATCCCTGCAATGGCACTGTCCCACGTGTGGATTTTGCAGTTGCAGGTTTGGTGCAGGTAGGTTTAATTTCCACACTGACCTCACTGAGGGGGTGTTTCTCCCCATCAGTGTGGCAGAAGGGTCAGTGGTGTTCAGTGTGGGTTGAGTGGGGCAGGTAAGGTTGCTCCTCACACTGCCCCCTCAATCTCACCGTGGCTCATAGCCCCAGTATCTCACCTGCAGGTTTTTGCTCTCAGGGGTGAGCAACTCATAGAACCCAAAAACACTGTGCACCCCAGCAAGGTGTAAAACTTGTTGATTTTGCCTTATTTTTCAGGTTAGCTTTGGAGTCTTTCTCCTGACAGCCATTCTCTCAGGTACTAGTCACATCAGTGGCGCTATTAATTCTTATTGCAGAGGGTGTATATAATTTCTCTGTTTGGTTCTGTCAGCAAAGCAGCTAAGCTGCTGGGGCAGAGATGAGATTAATTTTGTAACACGGGGCTGTTTCATATTCAGGACCCAGTTCAACAAAGCACTTAGGCAAAGCAATAATGACCAGCTTGAATGAGAAAATTAGTTCTCAAAGTTAATTGTGTGCTTTTAAAATTGGGCCTTGTATCATGCCAATCAAATGATCTACTCCATTACAACCTCCTGCTAACAAATACATGCCCTGGACTTTCTTCCCTCAAAAGGAGAAACAGATGCTGATGGGGCCTTGAAAAAGCTATCAACATTCAGTAGTAACACAGCAGAGACTTAAAATGTGTTGGCTTGCTCTTTGCTAGCTTTTACCAGCCAGAAAATGCAGTGTGCCAGCACTTCAGTGACAATCAGTCAAGTCCTTTAACAAGCAAATGCACTACATATTAAAAGTCAAACAGGGCATTTTTCTTTTCCCTTGAGACTGTCTCAGTGGAATCTGATAACTAAGTATTTTTTGACATCATGAGTCCTGAGATTTCTAGTATATATCACACAAAAAAAGTAATCTGAGTGACAGGAGGATTAACTGCGCAGGGAACAGCAGGAAAGACAGGATGCTCTCTGCAACGTGATGCACATAAAGCTGAAGGTAGTGATTAGAAATGATGCATTCCTGTGAAACCAGATTTATTCTCACATGGGCATAGGCTACAAAGAGGCTCATGAAACAAACCACCTCAGATCTCTTGCTGACCAGCAAATAATATCTTATGCTGTACAACTCTATTAGATTAAGCACAGAGACATCCTAACCTAAATAAATTGATGAATTTATCAATTAAACTAAACCATTTTTCTATAGGAGATGACTATAATGTCAAAACTTTCAATTTTTTCAACAAAAAACATGCGATGGACAAAACCTGTGATGCAGCTGTGGTTGAAATGGTTCATACAATAAGCTGCCAGCTCACATCTTCATTTTCCATGCTGTTGCTGAGGTCTGTGGTGAGCAGCCCAGCTAGGCTGTCACTTTCCAGAGACAGTCTCTGAGGAACTACAGATGCTAAAGTTAGATACGGTGCTGCATGCTAATGTATGAGATTCAATAACCTAGACCAAATTATTGCTGCAGTCCATGTCTGACCAGCTGGAGCTGGTGTTATTTCCACTAGCCCCCAAATTAATTTCTCAGTTTAATTTTAAATGGAAGAATGATTTTGCTGCTCCTGATTTAGATTCATTGTGTGGTTTGTTTTGGTGCCTCTGCATTTTGGATATATTCTGAACCTCCACATCAGCCTCTAGGGATGGGTTAGTGTAGCGCACTGAAGTCTTCTTTGGAAGTCCAGGGCCGTGACTGCAAAAGGGGAACCAGAAAGCTGGCTGTTATGGTAATCAGCACGCAGTCTGGGTTGTGTAGGTGTGTGATGTGTTTGCAGGGAGTGTTTATTTTTAGTTCAGGTATCTAAAACTTGTATTCAACTATGGGCTATGAAACAAGTCTGTCTAAAGCAAGACATTGCTGGGTTTGTATGTACATTAATAGATGCACCTGAAAGAATAGGGAGAAAAAAACCTAAGCTGCCTAAGATGAGACACTTTTGGCTTTGCATCCACTTCTGAGAAGCCCTAGAGACAAGAATGGAATCCAGCTTTCCAGGAAGAAGCCATGTTTTGACCACAGAAGGAGTAGGAGTGAAGCCTTAAGACTCTTTTCCCCTAGGCAGGGAAGCAGAGGGTCACTGACTGAAGCAGTAATGGTGTAGGGAGGTGAGACGAGGCTTAGGTAATTAGGAGGATGTTGACTTGGCTCAGTTTAAAACAGCAAGAGATATTCCCTTGAAGAAGCATTACCTTAACTTCCACCTCATACTGTCAGCTGCGTCAGACAGTGATCAACTCTCAGCAGTGCAGGAAATGCTTCCAGCTCTATGGAGCTCTCATGCTGGAGCACATCCATAACAATTTAAGCAGCTATAGCTCAGGTGAAATTATGTTTAGGTTTAGTACTCGGCTGACTCAATGGAAACTATCAGCTTAGTCATCCCATTCATTCGATCTCCTAAAAAGATCACCAAAACAGCATGACTGAAGCAAATAAAGGGAGGCAGACCCTTCAGGCTGAGCAACCCAGGCAGATCCAGTTAACCTTAACAACTTGTTGACAGTTCTTGTGCCAACACTCTCCATCCATCTATCCTGCCAGCATTTCGAAAATTAGAAATGCTATCTCCCAAATTGAGGAACTTGGCTGTAAGAAAAAAATAGACAAGTTTTCTTTGCTTTGCTCAAATTTCCCCATTTCATGACTTTTGTGTGCCTGATTTTGCCGTCTTAGTGGTGACATATCCCCAACTTCATGCCTTAACTTCTAACTCCTTTTTCCTGCTTGTGCTCCTTTACACATTATGGCTGTCTTCTTTCTTCAAGACATCTCTGGCTCTTTGCAGACCATGCACTTCACTCTGTGGAAATGCTGGGCTTCCGCTCACAATCCCTCACTGAACTGCTCTCCTGTCCTCCAGAGGAAGATAAAATCTTGTGGTCACCAGATGCAGAGGGCCTCACTCGAAAAAGGCAGGGGTTGCAACTGTGCTGTGGTACAGATGTCTGTCCCATTTGAACATTAATATTTCATTTATATCAAGATTTCTTGCTTGTGTATGGGTAAAAAACCTAAACATCTGAGTTCATCACTGCTCTTCATCCATCATGAGTTTTCAAAGTTCAATTTCATTGTTTATTCAATGGTATTTAAAAAAAATAAAATTCTGCTGTTTCCAAATCTGCTTGCTCAGAGAAGGATGTTTGCCGTGAATGCTCAGATGGTGGATGCCTGCATCTTGTTTTCAGTAGACACAGTGCTTAAAGGACTTTGGCTTCTCTTCTGGTTGATTGGAAAGGCTTGATTTACCTGTTTGGTTTTTTTTTTGTGTTGGTTTTTTGTTTTTTTTTTTTGGGGGGGGGGGGTTAGGCTAGATTTGGCGACCATGAAAACCACGTATCAGCATCTGAACTGGAATTAAAACAGGGATGATTTTATGCCTTGCTTGGATTATCTTTTCAGCTCAGACAGTTGCCAGGGGCATGTCCCAGTGCTTAAGACTGGGAACCCTCCCAGCAGACCAAGATTTCTGGGCTTGTTCCAGAGGAGGAGACAGACAAAAGATAACTCCAACAGAAAAAGCTTTGGAGCTCCTTGCATTTCCAGTTTGATTTGCCAAAGTAAGTCACCCACTTCCACAGGAAAGGAACTGACATGCTGTAAAACTTCAGGATATATCTGTTGCTTTGAGTGGTTTCTCTGCTCCCAGTATCTAATCTACCTTGCATGTGTCTAAGCTACTTCCTGCTTTGTTCTCACTGACCAAAGACATTGACCACAGTTCACTGATTAACTGCACTGGAAAACCCAAAGGCAGGATACAGATTGTTGTTGGCTCAAAACCAGTTCTCTCTGCCCATGGGAAAACTTCTTTCAAAACTTGGCCACCACAATAGCAGAAGCAAAAGCTGGTTTCTATTTCATTTTCTGCACAGCAGTGTACAGCACAAGCAACCAATTTTGTCCTTAAGACATTGCAGCAAAAAGCGTGTTACCCTGTGCTATGGGAAAGGTCCCTTCCTGGTCTTTCAGCCAAGCCAAGCCAAGCCTTTCTATGATTTCTGCTATGACCTTCAAAAGTTGCTGCTGTTGAGTTGAAAAAGTTAAGTATTTTTCACTTGAAAGAATAAGATTGGGAGGGAGAAGGAAAGAAAATGAAAGACAGACAGTCAGGAGATGCAGGTCTGTTCTTTTGGTGACAACTACCTTGTCTTCACGCTTGATCCCATACCCTTTCTCTGTCCCATTTTGCTCCATTGCTATCCTTTATCCTTAATCCCCACCTTGCTATGTTGTAAGACTCTATTTGCACACAAGAGAAAATAACTGGACCCCAAATAAAAATGCCATAAAAGTTAAATGCTGTAGTGGCTACATATTTACTAAACCTTTTTTTACTCTCTCTTCAAGGATCCATAGCTAGTGGGAAACTTTTTACAGTTCTGTTACTTTCCTCTAGAAATGATAGTATGAATTAGGCATTTTTCCTTGTAAAGATTAAGGAGGCAGCTGAAGGCTGGTTTCTGGTGTGATTTATTGGCATGTGATCATGCCATGGTAAAAAAATTACTCCCAAAATCAAACAGCTGTTGGCTTAACTGCTACATATTTTACTGCCTACCTGAGGGAATGTTTTACTCTGGAAGAAGCAGAGGCATGGCTGTGCCTCTAGGGATGTAGCCTTGGGAGATGCTGCAGCAGGGCTGCCAGTCTTTGTGATGCAAACGGTGGACATGGTGGTGAGGTTCCATGCCCGAGGACAGCATTCTCTACACATTCACCATTGCTCACCAACACCATCTACTGCTTGTAGCCCGTGGCCCAAAGGGCCCAGTCCATGGGTCATAAGAGATGAGGGGATTTGAAACAGTTGGGAAGAACTATTGTATAGTCCATACTGTTTCTGTGGTACTTTTATAGGCAAATTGGTGAGATATGGCTTAGATGGATGACAGTAAGCTGGGTGGAAAACTGGCAGGCTAACTAGATTCCAGAGGTTGGGATATGGGGTATGAAGTTCAACTGGCAGCCAGTTGCTAGCAGCGTTTCCCATGTGATATTGAGTTCAAAAATATTTAACCTGTATTAACGACCTGGCTGATGGGATGAAGTGCATTCTCAGTTGGAGGATGATGTCAGATGGTGCCAGATGTCAGATGGATGATGTCAGGTGACTGGTGCACTCAAGGCCAGGGATCCAGGGCACCTGGACAATCTAGAAAAATAGCTGACAAGAACCTCATGAGAGTCAGCAATGGCAAATGCAAAGCCCTGCAGCTGGGGGAGAATAAGCCCATGAAACACTATGGTCTGGGCGCTGCCTGTATAGAAAACAGGTTTGCAGAAAAAAAACAGTGAGCACCTGGTAGAGAAGGTGAACATGAGGTCTGGCAGCCAAGAATCATAGAATCATAGAGTCATAGCATCACACAATGGCCTGGAATGGAAGGAACCTCAAGGATCATCTGTTCCCAACCCTTCTGTCGTGGACAGGGATACCTTTTACTAGACCACATTGCTCAGAGCTCCATCCAACCTGATCTTAAACACATCTAGGAATGAGGCATCCACAGCTTCCCTGGGAAATCTCCTCCACCACCTTCTCAGTAACAAATTTCTTCCTAATATCTAATCTAACCTGCCCTCTTTCTGTTTAAAGCCATTGCCCCTTGCCCTGTCACTGCATGCTCTTGTAAAATATCCTTCCCCATCTTTCTTGTAGGCTCCCTTCAGGTACTGGAGGGCTGCATTTAGGTCACCCCAATGCCTTCTCTTTTCCAGGCTGAACAATCCCAATTCCCTTAGCCTCTCCTTGCAGGAGAGGTGCCAGATACATTTGGACTCATTCCAACACATCCATGTCTCTCCTGTGATGGGGACCCCAGAGCTGGACACAACACTCCAGGAGGGGTCTCACCAGAACAGAGGGGCAGAATCCCCTGCCTTGCCCTGCTGGTCACACTGCTGTGGATGCAGCCCAGGACACAACAGGCTTTCTGGGCTGTGAGTGCACATTGCTGGGTCATGTCCAGCCTCTCACCCACCAGCACCCCCAAGTCCTTCCTGACAGAGCTGCTCTGAACCCATTCACCCCCAAGCCTGCATTAATACCGGGGGTTGCCCTGATCCAGGTGCAGCACCTTGCAGTTGGTCTCAGTAAATCTCATGAGATTCTCATGGCCCCACTTCCCGAGCTTATATAGGTCCTTCTGGATGCCATCCCATCCTTCAGGAGTGTCAACCACAACACTCAGTTGGGTGTCATCTGAAAATTTGCTGAGGGTTCCTTTGTCTATGTCATTAATTAAGATTGAAATAAATAAATAAATAAATAAAAAATGAAGGCCAACCACATCCCTGGCTGCATTACCAAATTTACAGGCAGATCTTATCACTCTTGTGAGAGGCAGTAGAAAAACATGGACATGCACAGTTCTTGGAGGTCAATAGCTATGGAATAAGATGAAATGGCTTTAAGTTTGCAGCATGGGAAATTCCAGTCAGGTGTTATGAAAAGAACATTTACAATATGAGAGTGGTCATACATTGGAACTAAGGCCCGTAGACCTCTGTTTTTTTATGTAGTCGAACACCACTGGACCAGGCACTGACCAACCTGACATAAGCTGGCCCTGCTTTGAGTGATGGGTTAAAACAGATGATCTCCAGAAGTCTGTATCATGTATCCTAGGACTCTGCACATAGATCAGTCTTCAAAAAAAAATGGATTGAGCTACATTCCCAGGAAAAGCACAACTTTATTTCTCTAAGAATCAAAGCCTTAGGAATATTTAATGCTCCAAGTACTGAGGATCAGCAGCTTCTTAAAAACTCATACTCACTTTTGGCTTGAGGCAACAGTGAGGTTACTGGATTTCACAGGGTAATGTGAGAAATTTTGTTCTTGAAGCCTTCCTTACTATTACTGAAAGGCAAAATAGAGGCTATAAGTTAAAGCATTAGGTGAAAAGTAGTCTAATTCTGATTCAATAGCAAACTTGGTAAGTAACTTTGAAGAAACTGAAGTCTTTTATGCCTTACCTTCACAGCATGTAATATAGGACTAGTAGGCTATTACACAGTTGAGTCAAATTCAACACTGTTTTTAATTTTTGCATTTGAGTGTAGTGGAAAATATTGCTGTGCTATTTATTTGATGAAAAGTATTACTATGTCTACTGCAAATCACTAAAATCTTACAAGAATATTTTCTAAGCTCAACCAGTTATTGGAGCAACAGTTTCTTTATTAAACCCTGAAAAGAGCAATTAGAGATTGCTAGGGAAAGTGCTATATTTTCTACAACTTTTGCTTTTTATCTTGTAGAATCTTAACATAGGGATAAGACAGAACATTTAATGAGCTTTTGGATTTAGAAGTCCCCAAGCCTATGCCCTTAATTTAAAAGAAAGAGAACATCCTTATTCTGAACACTTTTATTATTCAAACTGCAGCTCCTGGGAATGTAACTTCATAATTTGAAATCAAATATGAGTTTGTCCTGCTCTGCTACTTGTTGCATGCCCAGGTTTAGCAGCTGTACTGTTTTTCCACTGTTAGAGAATGACATTTTGAAATTAAATGGGGTGAAGGAATAGTAGCACCTTTGCATGTATCTGTGTTGCTTTGACAGATTTAATTTATAAAAAGTTTGAGGCAATACTTTTCATCTATAAAAGGACTGCAGTTTACAAAAAGCACATGCAGAGTAGATACTCACATCTTTCTGCGAGACTACTGTTTGATAATGAGGCAGAAGCATTTCAGGAGGACCAGAAAGCTCTCAGCTTTAAAGGCTGCCCAGTTTCAGGGTTGCTACCACTATACATTTTACCACTGTATCATGAGGAAATGTCCTGAAAGGGCTCTCAGGTCAATATATTCACCTCTCAGGTGTCATCTGAGCAACTGAGCAAATGCTGCTGAGAGGCTGAGTGGCCTTCATACTACAGCAGAGAGACACCTCTAACTGTGACTACAAACTACATGACTACGTGACTACATATACATGATTGCATACACATGACTACAAACACTCCCACATGTGATACTCACTTCCAGTATGGTTAGCCCTCTTTTTTGCACATGTAACCACTTGCAAGCAGACACATTATGGAATAACCGGAAATATTTAACACTTATTGAACAGAACAAGAACAGATAAAGCCCCCAAACACATCCACATCAAAAAGCACGAAAACAATTGGTCCAATCACCTTTGTCAGCTGCTTGTGGTTAACAAACCATGGGTGACACTTCAGGAAGAAGACAGAGCTGTATTGCAGTGGCAGTTCCTCAGCAGTACTTCCCTGCAAAGTCCAGGAGCTTTGCAGAGCAAAGCGGGTCTCCTGCTGTGGAGAGTGCTTAGGTAAGTGCTGCACAGGTACTCAGCAGAGCTACTGGAGACAGACATGCAGAAAGGAATATTTTACCCCTCAGCGTGGGGACGAAGAGGGAAATATTACTAAACTCAAGCAAGAAGGCTGCAGATCTGGATGAAGCTCAACAGTTACTGGTGAGAGGTAAGCTTAAAACAAAGCTGGGAGGAAACGTGACAGGATGAAAATTAAAAGTACTGTGGGTTTTTAGTCCACTGCAGCAGTTGCAAATGTCAGATTTTGTGAAGATTTTGTATTTTGGGAGTCAGTGTTGCAGAAAGGGCCCCTGTGCTCTTTTTACAATAGCATCCACACTTCCATAATCTTTTCTGAAATTTAATTTCGTAAAAGAAAATGTAAACCAGAAAGATAAGTGCTATTTTTTTTGACAATCAATCTTTCAACAAAAAGTAAGAAGGAAATTTCCATAGTACTTCTATTGTCTTTGTCATAGGCTTTGGTACTCCTCCATGATAAGTCAATTTTTCAGAATCAGCTTAGATGCTGAGCATCACAAATCCCCCTCACAGAGTGTTGCCAGGTCTGCCTTCACTTTGGTGCTTTTAGACACCATCCCTGATGCTCTCAGACACTTACACAGCTCAACAATGAAATGAAACCTTGTCATAGGCTGCATCAGCAAGAGCCCAGCCAGCAGGTCAAGGACTACAGCCAGCAGGTCAAGGGTGTGATTACTCCACTCCACTTACCACCTGTTTGGCCACACCTGGGGTGTTGTGTCCAAATTCTGTCTTCGTTGCCTAAAACAGACACTGAAAAATTCGGAGTGGCAGAATCTCTGCTGCTGGAAATATTCAAGGCTCAGTTTGATGTGAGCCTGGATAACTCAATTTATAGTCCTGCTTTCAACAGGATGTTTGACTGTAAAATCTTTGGAGGTCCCTGATGACCTGGATGTTTTTAAGATTCAACACTCACAAGACACAGAGCAGGATGTGCACATGACTTTCTGCAGTGTCCTGCAGAGGTATGAAAACTAGCTCTGGAGGAGCTAATTGAAGTGCTGAAGCCTCTAAGCCTGGAAAATTGAAATAAATTTGACTAGAGGGAGTGTCACACCAACACAGATTTATCACCAGCTACCTATTTAAAGCTAGCTTAGATATTTCTACAGAGCATTGTGTTCTGAATGGCATGCATACCTCAGGCTCACAATGCCAACGTCATACAGAAAGGCTGCATGAATTCTACCCTTTTACCCCTAAAAAAGCATGTGCAGGCTGCTTCTGAATCTGAAACGAAAAAAGTCCAGGGAAAAAGTAGTTCCGAAAAAAGCGTAACAGATACAGTGCCAGAACCTCTCACTAATCTAATGAACTTCTTCCTACCTTAGAAGAGATCTCTGTTACACAGCTGAAGTTCATGTGAGGATAATCTTAGGTGTGGGAATGGAATGAGCTCAGGTGCCCTAACTTTTATAGAGGAAACTGAATCTGAAAATTAAGTGGAGATATCTTTTGATACAGAATTCATTATTTTATTGTCAGCTCACTGAACAGAGAGAAAATTTCTTCTTAAGTGAAATTAAGGGGAAAAGAGTTTTAGCCAAAGTAAGAGAAATAAGGAAAATCTGGACTGGATACAAAATAGGCACTGCTTTATCTGCACTTTAGATTGTGCTAAAGATACTTAGTGGTAAATGGTGACATCGATCACCATGAGGACTGTAGAAAACCTTGAATCGCTTTCAGTGATGATCCTGATTTGATGGTGCAGAGAGAAAAGGTAGCAATGGAAATATCTTCTCAGTGAGTTGATCCTTCTCATTTCCATTTCATTAGTACAATTAAACACATTAAGCACATTCTCACAAAGTTCTTAACATCACTGATATCAAGAGGAAAGCTATTTTGGGGTTATCTCTTCTGTGAAGATGTATTCAAATTAGTGCTTAATGTGCTAACTTGAGAACCAGAAGCAATGGGGCTAAAGAGGAATGTTACTACAACCAATCTAACAAATCCTGTTAAGAAGCTAAAAGTCACATCACTATTTTGCTTTGGGACCAGAGCTCATATCTGCACAGGGTATTTCCTATGCCATTCACTGTTGTACCAACTTAAATTTGTGCTTTTTGGGTCTTCTCTCCACCATGATCACTGATTCCCTGTGGATTTTACTAATTTTTTTTAACCTGTGCATCTGTCATGCAGGGCTCATAATATCATATCCAGACAGTTTGTCTTCAGCTAGAAGAGCTCATAAGAGCTACAGTGAGTAACAATATAAAATATTGGATATTTATGCTTTTCAGTGATAAGGAAGATGTACAGAACATCAAATAGCCTGGATGAAATGAGAAGAAGGAAGTCAGAAAGGAAAGCTCTTTGATGACTTATTGTTTGCAGTTCTACTTCTTATAGAGAGGTTTATAAAAAGACCAACCTAGAATAGAGACCCAGTAAACATCATAGCACAGGGCACTCCAAAACCAAATAAGCGTATTTGGACTGGCAAAACAACATTATGTCCACAAGCAACATGTCTCAAGGTTTCCTGTGGTCTTCTGTGACAACAAAACGGGGAGAGAAGCTAAGGGAAAGCACATTGTGAGGATGCTGGAACAAAAGGCAGGTGTGGGTATTCTTCCCACAGCCCAGAAGAGCAGTGCTTACCATAGGTGTTTCTACAGCTGCTCCTGGCTGGAGTGTTTAGCTGCATCTTTAGGCATTTCAGCTGAACTTCAAACAGGCAAAAGACTTAAAAAATGCACCAGTAATGAGCTTATTGCTAACACAATTGGCTTCACACTTCAGCAAATGCACTGAAGATCATACCTAACATAAATGTTTATCTTTTGCTCAGAATGGAAACCTCCAGATTTAACAGAAAATGAGCCATTTCAGCCCAAACAATGTGATGTAACAGAGCACTTGTGTGCTCTCACTCCATTTTGCAGTCTTTAGCTGTGCTGATCAGGAAAGTCTCTTGCAAATCTGTGTACTTTATGAATGCAGCGTGGAACAATTGCCTTGCAGTAAAATCCTCATTTCTAAGAGAGAGAGGAGGAACTCTGAAACCCCCTGTAACCCACCGGTAGTAGCAAAGCCAGCAAAGCCATGTGCTTTTCATTGTGGAAAGCATCTTCACTATCAGTTGATCAGTACTGGCAGCAAGCTTTGCTTTTTTGTACTCCTTCTAGGCAGACACTCTTACATTAATGCAGGGAGATTTTCCCCTCTGCTAACACAGACAATACATTTTAGCATACCAAATTGCATAAATATCTGAGTATATTCAGCATGAAGGTGATCATTAGTAAAATTTCCTTTTCCATGCATCTGCTGATAGTGTTTATATTACCTCTGCAATAAGAAATCAAATGAAATAAACAATCTGAATATAAAACATTATTAGGAATTGCAGTAAACATTTTGAGAGTGAGTAGCAATTGACTTGGGCTGTTGTAGTTTTTAAAAATATATTCTTCCTTGCAACACACTGCCTACCTCAGCAGGCAATTAGTGAGAGGCTACTATGGAGTTCAAACAAATTTTAGGATGAGCACTGTTTTTTCAAGGTGAAGGGAAGGACTTTTTCTTTTAGAAAAGGCATATATGTGTATAGAATCAGCATGGTGCCGCAGATATAATTTCATTCTCTGCAGTCTCATGTCATCCTTATGGCAGGAGTAATGCATCTCCTTGTCAATCAGCTCCCCCTCCATTTTTTTTCACCCTGATGAGAAAAACCTCCCATAATCGGTGGATTGCTGTGCTGGATTCCTGATAAAAGGCATATCCCCTGAAACACCTACTGGTTTGTGATATACATAAATTAGTAAGATCCTGCAGAACAAGGTAATACTAAATTTGGTGATAGACTGCTAGCAATGTGCAGTTGTTAAACATAAGTAAGACAGCTTCTCAAAAAGTTCCATTTAGTCTGAACAGAAACTTTTTTGTATTGAGTTCTGATTCTTCCTCCTGTCCACAGTGACAAACACTGTAGCCAAAGAAGAGTCCATTAGAAAAGAGAAGGAGATATGAGGAAAATTAGGCGGATTGCTAGTGCTATTAGTGTTAGAACAGTTGCTTTCTAGATCTGGGATCCCTCCAACACACATTACCAAAGAAATATAGCAGATTTCGATGTGGACTTAGTTTTTGCTTTTTTTTCAGTACTTTCTGTTAAAAGATCTGGATTCTGGTAGGACTTGAATAGAAATTTGAGGTGTTTTTATTGATATGCTATACTTCAACATGGAATGAGGTGCAATTTTGATATTTCCATAGGAGGAAAAGCTAGTGAAATAGACTGAAGGGGAAACAGATTTTCTCAAAAACATTTTGCCTCAGGTACTTTTAAGCAAAATTATTTTGAGTAACAATGCCTAGGGTCAGTAACTTACAAAGTGAGTATTTTTTCCCCTAAATTAGAAAAAGAAACTAGGAGGAAACCAGCAGATGTATCTTCACCTTTCAGAGGAGCTTGAATTTATACCTCTGCTGTGCAAAGATCTGTGAAACAAGGAATTGCAAGTCACATTTTCCTCCCTATACTTTTCCAAAATGTTCTTTCAGGTTTGTCACAGGCAATATTTTTCATTCATAGAACACCTTGCACTGCCTGGGTGACAGCCACAAATCTCAACTGCTTCAGAGCCCAAATAGAGACATTTTAAGAAACCTATTATCTACAAAATGTTTTTGGCTGATATTGATACTGAATGTTTTTCCTTTTGTACATAATTAATATATTTCTATTCAGCTGCTTGAAATAATAAGACATGCTAGAAATATGGGGAAAAATATGATTTTGTTGATAACAGCTAAAAGTTACTCTAATTACATACTGCCTTTCATTTCTACATATTAGCAGCTGATCTATTACTTAATAATAAATTGCAAATAACCTGTCACAATTACAACTTAATAACTGATTAACCAGTCTTACATATTAGGACCAGGTCCCCAGCTGGCACTAGGAGGGACTCTGAGCAGACCTAGGCTTTTTGTAAGGAGCACGAAATAGTGAATGATGCTCTCCCTCATTCTCCATTATCCTCAGCAGTTCAGTGTTTTCAGGACTGCCACTAAAACTTTACCCACATCTAACTAAGAGTCAGGTTGCCCACAGTGAATTTAAGGTGTTCAGGTGAATGTTATTTTTTGCTGTCCATAAGTGAAGGAGAGGAGTGGTTTTCCAGAAGACCCAACCACCACACCTGCACGCCTCCTACCACCCTGTACAGTCCAGTTCTGAATTAGCACTCCAAATCCTTGAGTGCTGGCACAATAAATGTAGAAAAACAAAACACCTGTGTTGCCATGGTTATTCTGCGTATAACTCTAAGTTCAGAATAGCTGAAAAGTCACAAACAGCATGTTTTATGCCTGAGCATAAAGGAGATGGCTCTTTTTTCTCAAGGACCTTTCACACAATTCAGAGTAAAGGTACCTTGATCTCAGGACAAGTAGTCCTTGAAACCTGGCCCAGATTCATCTATTAGTAAACAACCCTGGCCGGTGAATCTGTTGTTATAACACAAAGTCAAACTACATGCTGGTCAAATCCAGGTGATATAATGGTGCTATGCAAACCCACTATGACACTTCTAGATTTTTAGGGTATTGCTAAAACCATCAGCAATAACTCAAAACTTACAAAATACATGCATTTCTAGCATCTGTGTTTAAATTCAACTGGTGATGCTCTAAAATGATCACATTCTGCCACCAGCTCAGTATGTTGCTATTGAAAATCCGAACATACCAGTCTGGAATCCGTTACACATTCTGTTGCTAAATCTTGGGCAAAATTCCATCAATTTGGCAGGGAAAATGAATTACAATCATGTATATTAAGCATTCTACAGCTATCTAGACCTCGACACTAAGTACAAATTAAAGACCAACAAAGATAATGAAGGTGTCTGTCCCAGAGCATACTCTGGTTTAATCCTGGATTAAAGGATTGAAGATTTGCCAACTGCAAACATAGAGAAAGAAGTAAATCTGGAAAACTCCATTTGTGATGACTTCTTGGGAAAAAAACATTGTTATTTATCAACAAAATTGTATAACTTGTATGTTATGCAATTATTTTATTATAGCAACAATATATATCAATATTAGACATTAGCTTACATTTTAATTTATGTTTAACTGTGTATTAACTTATTATATGTATCAAAAATATTATATAACTTAAAAACCCCACACACAGATACTACCTGAATGTCTTTAAGATACCTTAGCTTTCTTTCCACTAATGGAACAAGACCTAGAAGAAGCCAAGGCAACATGACTGACTTGAGAAGGCGCAGGTCTCTCTTTAAGGATATGTCAGCTTTAGATCTGGTTTTGCCACAGAGTTTTCAGCTTTTCAGCTGCAACACGGGGAGAGTAGTATGTAATGCCTTTTAGCAGAATTTTGGCATGAGCTGCAGAAAGGTACTAGGTAAGAGCTAGGTGTAGTTATTATCACTGTTTAATGTTATCTGAACAGTGCTGTAGCTGTCAGCCACCATTAAAATTGCAAAAGGGAAAAAGACAATCTCCATCACACCCCAGTCTGTTGTGAAGTACGACAGAACAGCACTTCCCTTGTGTTTTTTTAACCAAATGTGAAGCAACAGGGCGTAGTCAGTTAAAATGTCCTTATGTAAGAATATAAGTAAAGGTTGTATGTCAACACCATTGCTTTCAAAACAATTACACTCAAATACAGTGGTTTGTTCTGAAAGAAATGCATTAAGCCTGAAGGTGGGCAAAACTGACCTTGCACAGACTCCTCACAGAGACTCAGCCCTGCAATAAGACATCTTTTACTGCACACACCACACAGCAACCATCAGCACTGTTGAGCCTTTGATATCACCACTGATGAGCCTTTGATACTGGCATGACTAATCTTTTTTAAATAAAATATCCTAGTTTCCTTTGATTAGCACTGTACAAGTGTAGCAATGGCACCACGTTCCAGGATCCAGATAACGAGCTAAAATCTTGGCAGAAAGCAGGGCTGAGACACTGTGCTTGGCTGTGGGGTGAGCTTTATTTTATCCCTTTCACTTTGGTGTCTCTAACCACATACAAAGCCACATTTAGTCAGTTACAATCCAGATCATATTTTGCTTTTGTCCTACACTGTTTTCTCAAAATGCTCTTTCAAATCATCTCCTCCACTCTGGGGAACAATATTTCCCAACAAGCATCTTTGTGACCTGTGGGACTCACGTCCCTGTGTATGCTTTATCATTTTAAGCAGTAGTAGAATGTGACTGTTCAGAAATGGGAGGCTTTGAAGACCTCTTATGGCTAAGAAGTAGCTGCAAGTTAAGGGATTCTGTGATGCAGCTAAAAATCTTCCCAAGGTTTTTGCTTGTGGGAAGCTCTGCACTCATATTGCTGAGCCTCAAGGTTATTGTTTTGCAATAGGCTCAAAGAAGGAAGTAAGGCAATGATTCTTTAAAATATCAGGTCTTTTGCTTTTTGTTCTTAGAGTTTACATTAAATGAAGATCCAAACAAAAAGCACTTGATGAGTGAAGAGAAACTCTTATTTGTAAGTATACACAGAATGAACAGAAGCCTTGGTTTGCAAAGCTTTTAAAAGAATGTTTGCAACTTCAGGGAAAAAAAAAATATTCAGTTGTCTCTTTGCTTTATTTTGAGAACATTTTAAAGCTTTTCTCCACAACTGTTTTCTCTTTGTGTTTTGTAATTTCCTAGTACAGGAAAACATTGCTTCTTTCTTATTTCATATTGCTACCCTGTAGTTCTGCACTGCCTTCTTAAATTGGGAGGCAATGCATTCTGTTTTCATCCATCTTTGTGTGTGTTTGACATCATCCAGTCTCTGCAAAGACCAGAAGGGTTTGTCCTCTCTGTTAAGATACAGCTAGGGAGGTAAATGATGATTTTTTAGAAGACTTTGTGGTTTCCATTTATTTTGGTGCAAAAATAATGTACACCTCCAGTAAGAGATGACTAACTCAACATGTTTTTCCATCCCATTTGTTCTTCAATAGACTGAAGTTAAACTAAAAAGCATCAGCATAATGTTGACACAGCCTGCTAGACATCAGTCAAAGAGGTGCAGAATCACTAAAAGTTGTTTGCAAAAAATCAATATCTAAATGCAAACGTGCACTTGATATTTCATATTTTTTTGTATTTTTAGTGTTTTCCACTCAGCAGGTTCTAATACTTCAAACTTCAGGAGTGTGCCGTTATTTTGAAATGAAAAGAATTCTGTAATTATTTTTGTAGCATAGCCTGCATTACCATAACACAACATGGAATTAGAGGAAATTAAAATGCAATTATAATGCCCAGAAAGCATTGCTGAGGCTAAATGAGGATATCTGTGAAACAAATGCAGATTTTAAATAGACTTCTGTTAAAAAAAAAAAAAAGTATTTTTCATTTTAGCCTAGTCTAGTTCAGTGCAGAAATGTCAGTTCTGACAAACACTCATTTTTCAATTTTATTAAGTCTGTCAAAAGTAGAAATCTTTCCTTTGAATCGAACTTTCTTCCCCTCTGAATTCAAATGAAACTTCTCAGCTGGGTGCATGCAGGCTTCAAATGCTTCTTCTGCAGAACCCAACTGTCAGAACACATGAAAATCTGTGTGAAGCCTGCCAGTCTCTCAGCAGACATGTATGGGGGGATAAATTTTGCAAACACTTGTTATACAGAGTAGAGCTCAGTGTTTGGCAGAGGTTGTAAGAGTGCCATCATTTCTGACAAATGAGGGGGTTTTTTTTAGTAAGTTGATATAATGTTGATGTAACATAATGGTGACTCATGGACCTGGTTGGGAAAATGGCATTCAATGAAGGGAACCAGCCAGTGACAGGCTGATCTGGATTGCTAAGTCAGGTACAAACTAGCAACATGCATTTTACCATTGCAAATTTGTTCATCTAAAAACCAAATAGGAGCTTAATGGCAGCACACTGAGGAGCCACAGGTATGACTGGAATGAAGAGAGAATAAATATCTTCTTATCTCTACTTATCTCCAGGTATCTATAAGGGAATTCAAAATTTCACAAAGGGTTTTTAAATCTGAAGAGAGACCCAGAAGCACATAAAATGCCTGAAAGCTGAAGTTGTACAAATTCTGTCCAGAATTATGTTGGGTTTTTTTGTTTGTTTGGTTTTGGTTTTGGTTTTTGTTGTTGTTGCTGGTTTTTTGGTTTTTTTTTGTTGTTGTTTGTTTTTTTTTTTAATAGTAGGATAAATAACAGTAAGATAAAAGAGAAACAAGTTCCTGAAGGTTGGAATGAATATTTTTCAGTAGTAAAATTTTGACAGAGACCAAATTGTTTTCATAAGTCATAGAAACACAATGGTTTGGGATGAGAGACCTTAAAGATCACTTACTTACAACTGCCCTGCTATGGGAAGGGACACCTTCTACTAGACTGGGTTGCTCAAAGTCCCATCCAACCTGGCCTTGAACACTGCCAGGGATGGAGCATAATGACTTGTTCTGGCCTGAAGAAAGCAGTCCAGGGAAGTGTCATTGACTGTGCTGCACAGTCATAAGAAATGAGTGTGATGGCCTTATCCCCATTGACAACTGATGAATCTTGAATGCACAAGAATCTTTATTCTGATCATATTTCTGAAAGAACCCCCCTTGGCAATCGATCTCCTTTGTCAGCCTAAAACAGAGCTATTTTTGCAATTGTCCCTAAGCCCTCGGCACCAGCACTCAAATGAAATGGTGCCCACCATTGCCTCATGGCTGTTCAAGGTACATGCCCAGCAGAAGTTTAGCCAAGTGGTGAGACTTAACACAGAGAAGACCAAACCTTGCTCCAAGACTTGAGCAATATCACTGAACTGGCAGTTGCCAGAGTGGGTAGGAAGGCACAAAAACAAGAACAGCTTCTTGAGGAGAAACTCTCTGCCTTTAGATGTGCAAGGAAATAAACCCTTTCTGTGCTCCTTCTGTTCTTACAGATGTCTAGAGCTAAAATTAATGTGCATGAGGGGAATCTGCCTGAGACAGATCTTTAAAGCACCCTCCTGACAGCTCCTTGGTGCTTCAGACATTGTTCGGGGCAGTGGTGTGTGGGGACAAGGCAAGAAGGGATGAGACTGAACTGTAACTCTTTGACCAGGGTACAACCCCTCTATAAAATGTAAGATAATTATCATATTACTTAAAAAACCCAGTTTTAAGCAAGCTGGGTCCAGTGCTGAAGCAAGTACTGAAGAACTGTTACAGCCAGCAGGAATTTACACCAGTTGACATTGGCAAGGGGCTAAGCAGCATAGGGGAAGACCAGTTCTTAGGCAGCATGATACCACTCCCAGTGGTCTCTTCTGGTGTTCCTCCTCTCCTGTGAGATATTCCCCAGCACTTGGAAACTTCTATAGCTCGTGTTTCTTGTGAGGTTCAATATATAGCCTTATGTCATATAATCAATCAATCTTGTAAGACCAGCATTAATTCTCATTTCATGTGCCTGCTGCTAAATTCTGGCAAAATGACTTGTTATTTGTATTTCAGGTCAGTAGGTTATAGCTTTATGAATGTCATTACAACAGGAAACCTAATTTCACAGCAAGCAGAGTTTCCTCTGTGAAACATGCCCTGTGTCATGCTATACTCTGTGTTCATCACGCAATGATATTTCAGTGGGATGCCTGTAGTCTTGGGGAGCTGATAATCTCCTATCATAGCTGCCAGTAGCTTTTTTTTTTTGAAGATTAATGAAAATTATAGTTCCTGCAGAATCTTACAATGTAGGGATTTAACAATGACCACAAAATTCTGCAGAAACCTGCGTTTCAGTGTCTCAGTCACTTATTTGCAGAGAGATATAGGTCTCTTGCTGTCTCCTTAATTGGAATATCTGCGGAAAATATCAGTTTTCTGACTTCTGCTTATTTGTTCTTACTTCAGTTCAAGTTTCACCATTGGGCTCCAAAGGGTGACCATGATGTTCCTCCTCTCCAAGTGCAGTCTTGCTGCTGGGGTTGCTCACACTAACCCACACTTCTAGCACATTGCCTTTAGGGCTGTGGCATTTTTAAAACTTTTAAACTTTAAATATGCATTTTAAATCAAAACAGTGTGATAATGTCACTTTTTAGAGACGTCTTTTCAAATTCAAGCTTAACAACTTGGAGAAATGGATGAAGAGCTACTGCTAATCCCTCCTGACTTGCATGACTGGGAGGCTGAAACACAACACCTCAGAAATGAGAACAGAACTGGTAGGAACTTGCACAGTTTCTGATGCAAGAGCTGCAGTGTGCCAATCTGCCATGGCTTTGAGAAAGAGTTCTTTCCTTGCAACCCATTGTACTTCTCCTCATGCACTGGAAGGAGTTGTCTATATATCTCTGAAATGTAGGATCAAACAGAGAAGGTCAGTAATGTCAGCAACCAGCATATCCAATTGAGATGTGGCAGTTGTAGTAATATTGGTTATAATAAAGTATCTGGAGCCTTAGATGCATTGAGACAGCTATAGAATAACCAGTTTTTCAATATGTGAAGAGATCTTGACTACTGTAAGGTGAGTGCTTAGAAATATTGCTAAGAAACAACACAAAACCCCTGAGGTGCATGACAGATCTTCCTTCCCCATTATGAGCAAAACCAACTTATAAAACTATATAGGCATCTCCTCTTTTCCATAAAAGCAGAGGACAACTAAAAAAGTTTTTTTCCCCTCCCAACTTTTGGCAGTATGTGCTTCCTAAAAAAATTGAAAATAAGCTGAAACACCACCAAAGAGACTGAGGAACTACTTTCTGAACTTAAAAACGTTGAAGTACTAAATGAAAAATCAAAAAAACTCAGCTGGGAGAAAATCCCGTCTTGTGTTGTGGGTTTCACTGGTGAAACGGATGACATACCAGAGTCAGTTTTAAATTATAGTTCAGGTAGCAGTAGCAGTGTAATTGGGATAATGCAGAGCCCAGCCCTGCTTAGTTTTCCCTGCTTCTTTTCTGTGACTGTAATGTGAACATCCTTTGGACATTTACATAGATGTGAAAATGCTTCAGCATAACACCCTACCTGAACTCTTCCCCTCCCATATGAACTTGTAGTAGTTAAAAATCCTATGGGAAGCTGCATTTAGAATTGTAAGAATTACATGTAGTCTCTCTTTGAAACAATAATACTTAAAAAATGTGTTACATACTTATTAAATTTGCTCCTAACTTGCATCTAGCTTCTGCTCAGGCCAGGCAAGCTGATTTACACTTAGGCAGGATGTCTTTTCCCAATGTTTTCTAACAGCCCATTTTGTAGCACCCAGTATCTACATGTAAGATGTAAAACAGCCCTGAGCACCAGGACAGCACCGCCCATACTACTCAGTCTGGCAGGGTCTGAGCAGGATCTCCATGGAATCTGGATATCCACGGTGTTTAATCCCTTACTCAGATAAACTGTCCACAGAGAAGAGGCAGTGTGTGCAAAACTGAGCTCTCAGTAACAAACAAAATTTGTAGCTTTGATAGAGCAACATATGGCTGTTATCTGGCTCTGGGAAGGACAGATTTGTGTTGCAAATAAACAAATTGATGAATAAGTAGCAGAATTCAAACAAGATCTTTGATCTTCAGTGTAAAAGCATGCAGATGCTCAGAAGAGAGGAGAACTAGTAACAGAGCACAAAACCACCACAATCATGTAATTTCTCTGAGGATCTTTTCTTCCCACATATTGTTGACTCATGTTTGTTTTTAAGTGTATGGCAATGTCTTGAGAACTGAGCAGCTTCTCTGCCCAACCTTCTCTTCCATTTTTGTCTAGGCTGAATGATGTTTGGATAAAACCACTGGTTACAACTCCTGTACTGTTACAGTACATGTGACATCTGTGAGATTTCCGGATTATCCTTTGCGCAAGAGCAAGGTGAAAAGTGCTGCTGGCTTTTTAGGTAGGCCCTCTCATTCCTCCTTTATCTCAGTCTTTCTGTATTCTTTCATTTCTAGAACATGTACAGGGAAGATTTCAGGAACATGACTGAAGGGACAGGGAACAGCAGTGACTCCTCCTCGGCCTTCATTCACACCAGCACCATGAGTACCATCCTGATTACTGTCTACTCAGTTGCCTTTGCTGGAGGTGGAATTGGGTCCATCACAATGTCATTTGTGCTGGTCAAGATGAACACTCTGTCTGTGACCACTACTGCCATCATTAACCTGGTCGTGGTGCACAGCCTCCTCCTCTTCACCATGCCCTTCCGCATCCACTATTACATCCACAAGAGGTGGATATTCAAGATGCCACTCTGCAGAATGGTGAGTGCAATGGTGCACATCCACATGTACATGACCTTCCTGTTTTACGTGATCACACTGGTGATCCGGTGGCTCATCTTCTTTCAGTGGAAGGACAAAGTGGAGTTTTACAGGAAGCTGCATGCGATTGCAGCAAGCGCTGCCGTGTGGGTCTTTGTCATCGTCTTTGTGGTGCCGGTCTTTTCCCTCCAGTACGGACGCTCAGGCTCATACAATGATACAACATGCTTCAGGTTCCACAGAGAACTACAACTGAAGAGTGTGAAAGCCCTGAACTACATTGTGATTGTAGCTGTCGCCTGTATTTCTTGTGTCCTCTTGGGCCTGCAGATTTTCATCCTGGTAAAAGTGAGGAGAAAACTTTCAACCTCCCTCTGGTCACACCAAGAGTTCTGGGCCCAGGTGAAAAACATGATTTTCATCTGGGTCATCATAATGTGCTTCCTTCCCTATCACCTCTTTAGGATCTATTACATAGAGTACTTGAGGGATGTTGTCCACTTAGAAAGCTACAATGAGGTTTTTCTGAGCCTGACAGCCCTGAGCTGTCTGGACCTGCTGTCATTCGTGCTCAGTGGAAGCCGCTTCTTCAAGCAGAAGGTGGAGATGCTTCGCCGCAGGTTGCCTTGCTGCTAGTGCCAGCCTCCTGCAGAACTGGCACTGGGGGAGGATGGTGATGGGCAGGCATGACAAACCCTCTGCTCAGCAAGTCCTGGGGGACCCTGGAAACACTCACACAGGGCTCCTCACACCGGCTCCCTGAACTGCCTCCAGTGCCTCAGCTGGTACTGGAGGGTGACCTCAGGGATCTCCTCACGGCACTGCACAGTGCGTTGTGGAGGGACCTGGAGAAGAGGGATGAAAGATCATGGGCTTTTCTGTCTTTATTTTTTTATATATATTTTTACGTTAAGGTGTGTGAAGTCAAAGGCACTAGGAGCAGACTTGAGAAATTGCAGTGTAGAGACACAAATAGAAAAGCAGTTTTTTATGGGCTAAGGTACAGATTTTTGAGACTTAAAGAGCTACATAATTTCCTCATGCATTTCTTATGTAATCTCCACAAATTCTCATAAAATATCAGGGAAATTATAGTTCCTCCTGAGTAGGTCTTTCCTTCACTGTAAAGAAAAGTGTAACTTTCTAAGTGAACTGAACAAGAAAACAAATTATTTAAAACTAAACCAGCAATAAATAGTTATTTCTTAAAATATTTTTCAAAGTCACCTTTTGAGGATGGTATCACTAGCAGAAAAGTTTTGTTCTCTTTTCCACATTATGAAAATGTGTCTAACAAAAATTACACCTTGCTACTGAAATGAACATTGCATGCTCAAACAAAAGCCTGTATTATTATTTATAGAAATGTTCAATTTAAAAAAAAAAAAAATATTTTGCAGTGAGGATCATTTTATTTAGATCATTCAAACAGCAGTTGTCTTCTAAAAAGTCAAATATTTTAGGTATCCAAAGTAGCAATGCTTTTTTAAAACCTTACGTTGATTTTGTGCAATTCTAAAGTTTATGACTAGTTACTCACAGCTTGAGTATCAATTCTATATTTAGCTTGAAATCAATTCTATAAATCCTGTGCTCTGTACTGGTAGAAGGAATGAAAATGCTATTGCTTAGATTGGAGGGATGGAAAAAGGTAACAGACCTAGTGTAGCTAAAAAGCTTATTATATCTCAGCAAGGCATTGTCAGTTGCTGTCTCTGAAGACAGAAATGAATCCCACTAGAAGAATTCAGCAAAATAATTCTGTGAAATATATTCAGGTTTTCATAGGTCAGCTGCTTTCCACCTATCCCCTCCCACCCCAAAAAAAAAAAAAAAAAGTAAAAAAAAAAAAAAAAGTAAATCTATGACTTATATAATCCAAGGCATCAATGGCTAATACATCTTTCTTTTTCTTGCCATCTGCATGAGGTCACATTTTTTCATCTAGAGCCAGTGGGATAATAACTTAATCATTTGTCAAATTAGAGGTTGCCAGCTGGTCAGTTTCCAGTGACAGTCCCTCCTCATGATGTTATTGAAGTCCACCTCTTCATACTTGTGAATCTTTCCATTCCTTTCTGCTTCACCTTCAGCATGTCTTGCACATGAGACAGCAATCAAGCCATTGGTTGATCTTGCTGTAGCTGCACAATCTCACTGCCGTGCTCATTGCTTTTGGTCCCACCAATATGGTTACTTTATAAGAACTCTTCTATAGTCTTTCTTCTTGCTTCAAGCTGCTTTATATCTCTCGGGATGCTTGATCATAAAAAGGTAGTTTCAGGTCAGAGTATGAGTCACACTATGCAACACCAGAAGCTGGAAACCACTGAAGTTCATAACACAAGTGAGATGTGGGGCTCCTCTCATGGCTCACCCTTGGCAAACAGCCTGGATCTCGACATCTGTTAAGAAAGGAATGTGAGAGCTTGCAGTGTGTGTGGATCTGAGAAAAATCAGTCTGAGAAGGCATTTGCTCCCAAAGGATGATGATAAAGAGGAAGACAAC
This sequence comes from Xenops minutus, assembly GCA_035221455.1. NCBI lineage: Eukaryota > Metazoa > Chordata > Aves > Passeriformes > Furnariidae > Xenops > Xenops minutus. The sequence continues at coordinate 46,799,320 of JAWWEE010000074.1, forward strand.
TATCAGCCAGACCCAAAAGTACTCAGGGAACTACAGAAACTTTCATAACACAGAAGGAGTCAACTTCAATGTGTAGTTTGCTGCTAGTTAGCTGTGTGTCGTTAAGAAAGCAATGAACTACTGAGATCAGGATTATTTTAAAGCTACACAAACACATCATTTTCTCCTCGTGGCTGGAGAAGATGGAAAATGGCACAACATTTTTGTTTCTTCCCGTATGAACTTGGTTGGTTAAAGAAAATGTCTTGCATATGTTCTGTAGGCACTGCATAGCTTTGTAACACTATATTGTAAACTTTCTATCATAATAAAGTTGTTAACGAACCAAATGACTATGTGCTGAAAAAGTAAAGTAAGTCCTTCCTGCAAAAATACACGTAAATTGAAAGTGTTTTATATCTGAATTTGGAAAGACTTTCAAAAAATGAAACATATGTTTACAAACAGTACCTTCTGATGGTACAGCCCAACTAATCTTGTCTATCTATGTGCTAAAATCAAAAATTGTTTAATACTTGTAAAAATGCACACATTGGCAATAATCTGCACCATAGCATCACAAAAAATACTAGTGAGTTTTTTCCCCAAATAAAAATTTATGCTAATGATGTTAATACTAACTCAGCATGATAATGAGCAGATTAGTGAGTCATGATTTCATAATTTAAGTTGGTGATATTATCCAGCACCAAGCTTTTATGGAACTGTCTATGCAAACTTCACATCTGCCACTTACCTTGCTTTGTGAGAATTGGTCTCTGGCAGAGAAAGCCTGCCCCCACCCTGAGAGAGTGAAATCTCTATTAACTCTGGCAGCAATTGACCCACCAGGTGGTGACAAAGGTGATGCTTCCAGCAAGACTGCTGACAGGGCTCACAAGGAGGACAGGTTGCTGCCCCCTCCAGTCTCCCCCTGCTTTGCCTCTCACCAGCTTATTGATCTCTCCCACCCTCCCAGGCACCTTCCCTGCTCATTTCCCCTTTCCCTGAAGAGAGGCAGAGGTACCACCAAGCAATGACACAGAGGAGAAGAGTCTGAATAACTCCCGAAAATAAAAGTGTACACAAAGTGAGAGCAGCATCCAAAACACAGCCAAATGTCTCTTGTGACCAGGGATGGCAGAGGCAGTGATGGAAAACTGTGGAGATGTGGAACACAATCTATAGAGGAAGGGGAATTTCCATTGCCATCACCTCCTTGGTCAAAGGCACCTCAGTCCTGAAGGAGACCCTGATTTTTTCTGACTGGGTCATGGAGAATAGTTCTGTACTAGAAAACAACCACATGAGAACACAAAAATGATGTTGCAGAAGGACATAGCAATGATAGGACCTGGGGAATGTGACAGGGGATGAGGATAGGAGAGCAGAATATCAGCATGTTTATGCCACACAGCAGGAAGGTAATATGGACTGCACCTCCAGCCTTCATCTGATGCTGCTTATTGAATCCTTAGAGTTGTCAAAAAGTGGCCCTCTCACTGATGGGAGCAAACTTGCCCTCCGCCACTCCTTGTTCCCACTCTTGCATCACTGTTTCCATAGGGTTGATATTCATCTGATAATGCCTTTCAGCTCCATCAGCTTCCTCTCTAGCTCATGAGGGAGTCATGGAAAATCTAGTCAAGGCAAGGTTAAATACAGCAAGAGCCCTTTCTGCAGCAATGTTGATTTGAGGCATTTATCAGTCTGTAATCTGACTTGTCTAATTCCTCTTAGGATCTGGATCTTTTCTTTCCAGGCAGTTTTGCACAGGTCTATGTCACCTGACATTTCCATTTCCATGTATTACCAAGAACTTGGGTGCCTTAGACTAAAGGCACTGGCTGGGGAAGAAGGGACCTCCACAGCTGCAGGCTAAGAAAGGGGATTCTGGGGTTTCAGCCACTTCATTCTTTCTCCAGGGATGGAGAGAGATGGGCATGACAACCCCTGAAGGCAGCAGAGGCAGCAGTTCCTGAACAGAAACCTCAGCAGCATTGTGGGATTGGACATTTCTGACCCATAAAGTCACTCATTTTTGCCATTCTTAGAGAAATGGGACTTTGTGTACATTTTCCCTCTAAGTAAACCCTATGGCTAGAACTTGATTGGAAGCAAGGGCTGCTTTCAAAAGTCAAGGGGTCATTAATAAAACACCAGCTTGACTTCCCAGACAGAAATTTCAGAAAATCAATCTAAACTTTCTGGTACTCAGCGAGGTAATTTTCCCCACTTGCAAACAACTGCTTAATAAACCAGATATTTGCTGAATAGAGAAAAACCAATAAAGATAACATACGGTGTCCATTCCCTGGAGGTTAGCTTTAAGTAATGTACAGTCCTCCTTCTTTCTGGTGAGGCATCAGACAGGCTGGCTTGCTGCTTCCGCCTTCAACCAGTAACTTCCCCCTCTCCCAGTATTGCCTCCAGTTTGGGAGTGTCTGGATGATTTTGCTCATCAGCCTTCGATGAATTGTGTGCCACCCATGTGTGACTGGGACTCACACAGTCACAGAATGGGTAAGTTTGAAAGGGACCACAGTGAGTCATCTGGTCCAACCTCCCTGCTCAAGCAGGGCCATCCCAGAGCACGTGGCAGAGGATTGCATCCAAACCATTCTTGAATATCTCCAGTGATGGAGACTCCACAACTTCTCTGGCCAGTCTGTCCCAGTGCTCAGACACACATATGGTAAAGAAACTCTTGCTCATATTCATGTGGAACTTCATGTGCATCAGTTTCTGCCTGTTACCTTTTGTCCTATTGCTCGGCACCACCAAGAAGAGCCCAGCTTCATCCTCTTGGCACTCTCCCTTCAGATATTTATACACATTGATGAGGGCCCCTTTCAGTTATCTCTTCTCAGGGCTGAACAGGCAGAAGTCTCCCAGCTTTCCTCATAAGAGAGATGCTGAGATGCTCCAGTAGAGCAGTAGAAATGCTCATTTTCATAGCCCCCCGCTGGACCCACTCCAGGAGTTCCATGTCCCTCTTGTACTGAGCAGCCCAGAACTGGACACAGCACTCCAGATGTGCCTCACCAGGGCTCAGTAGAGGTGCAGGATCAGCTCCCTTTACCTGCTGGCAATGCTTTTCCTAATGCACCCCAGCATACCATTGGCCTCCTTGGCCACAAGGGCACACTGCTGGCTCATGGATGGCTTGTTGTCCACCAGGACTTCCAGGTCCTTCTCAGCAGAGCTGCTTTCCATCAGGTCAACACCCAGCCTGTACTGGTGCAGGGGGTTATTATTCCCCAGGTACAGGACCCTGAATTTGCCTTTGTTGAACTTCAGACAAGTAGGCCCTCTGGACTCAGGACTTGCTAATAGAAATGGTGCCAGAACCATTGCTGGGAAGGGTAACACACAACCAACTGGGGGCTCAGTTATCAAATCCATGTCCTTGAATTATCTCCTTGGACAGGAAAGTCTCACCAGTCCCGAGGCTGCATGCAGAGAAACACAAATGGGTGTGAATTCCACATACATGGAGACAAACTGCAGTGCCTGTCCTCTGCTACAGAAAGAGCACCTGAATGAGAATCTGTTCAAGACACAAAAGGCATTCATATGCTAGGAATAGCATCACAAGGTTTCACATTGTGAAGGGTAGTTCATAAGTTAAATTCAGCTTGCAAGAATAAAACTATCTTTGCAGTAAATTTGCCTTAAGAAGCTTAAATCCAAACAGCAAATAATATGTATATATTATGATGAATCTGTGAAAGTGTCTAATAAAAAGAAAAAAAGATCGGCAATTTGCATTTCTTTTGTGAAATGACAGTTTCAGCCACATGAAATGAGAGTGTTTAGGTATTTCAGAAAATAATGACCATTTTATTACACCACGGGACTGCATTCTTTACTTGCATTTCAAAAAATATCACCTATTGCCACTATTGTTGTAGTGAGAAAGGTCAGGTGTTTCAAATATCAATACAATGAAACCAAAAATGAGAAACAGCTGTAAATTTTACAAAGTAAACTTGACATCACAAGAGTCTATCTTAGCAAATATGATATATATTATGCTCTGTAATATACAGTTTGGAAAATAAAAATAAAAAAACTCAAGTGCTTTCTGCTACCTTTGAAACCAACAAGTTCAAAAAGCTAGAGAATTGATATTTTGCATAATACCTGCCTACTATTTTCTGTCATTTTGCAAAATAACTGGAAGTAATTTTGAGAAATAGTTGAAGATTTCAGTAATTTTACAAAATGACAGGTTTCACAACATGACTGCAGCACATGTCAGAAATTGGTGCAAGAGCAGTTGTACAAGAAGAGGGGCAGTTGAATCAGATTTCTCTGCTTGCTAAGTAATCATTCCTGAAAATGCACCAGGACTTTCAACTTAAATTTAGAGAAGAACTGCACAAAAAGAATAAGAAATGCTCCAACTACAGGATCCCAAAGAGAGAGTATTGTGCAACTATTGCCATAATAAAGAAGATGAAACAGAATCGCAAATATGAATACTACCTGCTCAGAAGGTAAGTATGGAGAACCTATTCTTTCTGGGTTTTTTAAGCCTAAGCGTATATATCACTGCTTTCCCCATTTAGATACACAGATTTTTTTCTAATAAACTGTTTGCTATTTCACTCATTTCAGATATGAAATTCTACATATGGAGACTGATTAAGAGGAGGCAACCATAAGAGGAATAGCTCCTATGTGTGCATCAAGGTTTTATATGATATAATCATAAAAGCACATATGACTACTGCCTATGGTGGCCACCATGCCATGAAACATTTGTTATCTAAGTATGCAAACATCACCAGAGATGCTGTTGAGCATTTCAAATCCTGCTGTGTAGTGTGCCAAGAAAAGAGAAGGCTTGGAATGGTTTACTGACTGGTCTGTTCTGAACAAGGAGCACTTACCACAAGGGCAAATTGACTTTATCAATATACAGTCCATGTGTCTAGGCAGTTTGAAGTGGATAATGATGTACCAGGACTGCATCGCCAGCCTTTGTGTTCTCCATCCTTCTATGTCAAAGAAAAAGCACCTGATGTGGCTCTACAGCTTCTTGACACCTTTCACACTTTTGAAGACCCTGTTGTGCTGTGGGGTCATGAAGGAACATAATTCATTACTCAAGTCATGCAAAAACTAAAGTATTTGTGGTCTCAGCTCAGCCTGGAACACGGAAAACCAGGACACTCTCAAAGGAAAGAACTAGCAGAGCATCCAGACAGCATATTATGGAGATGCTCATGGAGCGGATGGCAGACAATAATTTGTGGGACCGGTCTATGGGAACATGCCCTGTGAAGTTTATTAAGAATTCAGCTCACCACTTGGGAATAAAATGTGCCCTGTACTCAGCTCTGCTTGGAACCCATCCCAGGTGCAGGCTCACCTCAGTATCTTCTACTTAAGCTCACAATTTGAGCTTTCGGTGTTTTTAATGAATTTACATATGCAAATTTATGTACCAAGTTTTTTTCAAATATTAAAAAATGAGAAATAATGGTTCACCGATTTACCAGTCTGCATGTGTGAAGGAAAGGAAGGGATGAGGGAAGGAAGCTGTTGGCATTTTTGTGGAAACTGGAACAACCTCAGCTTACCAACACTGTCACCCTTCCTCCCTGTCAGTGCTTACTGTTCCTTGACAATATAGAATCGTGATATTGTTTATGTCACCCTGCCATAATGGAGTTAGAAACTTAAATACTTTGTGTTTGTATTGACTTTATTATAGATGTCTTTTACTGCATGAATTTAATCTCATTAGGGAGCAGAGTTAATTAGTCGAGCAGTTTCTCATTACAAATGTAACCCATACATATGCAGAGACTCATTAGCTCTGGTGTTATCTTCTCTGTGTGCACTATTGTAATAAATAAAGAGGCAATTTACTGTAGAACTGCTCTGATATTCAACAATATGCTTCTTTCAGGGCTGCTGAATGGTTGTGTCACACTTTTCATGCACTTGCTTTGTCTCAACAATAATCAACCTGGAAACTCAGTCAGAAATAAAATAATGAAAAATAATCACACGTGAAAGTGGCTTTCTCATTCCATCTGCCACTGGCAGGAGGCTGCAAATCTGAACTGATACTTCTTTCACTGAGCAGTATTAATGATCAATTGACTAAGAAGTTTGAAAAGCTGAGCCTTCTCTGGTGCTTCTGAAGAATTAGACCTCTTTGTAATGCAGCAGTAGGGTGTGGACAATAAACAAGGATGGTAAACACCACCAGCAAACTTAATACCCTAATGGATGTGAAGTACAGAAAGCTAAAAATTACAAGAACAAGTGAAAAAAGTGGCAAGTGAAATGAGACAGCATGCAGTCAGACAATAAACTGTGAGGTGAAAAAGCCAAGCTGTGAGACAAAAAAGAATCTATAATCAACTATTCCTTGGTTAAATACCCCAACCTGGTCATTCATGAGCATGTTTAGCTACACAAGGGACACAAAAGAGTGGTAGTAGAGACATCTGAAGAAATACAGCATGTGAAATGCATCACCATAACAACACCTTTCACAAAAATGTGTAGGAGTGTGAAACCACTGCAGTTACTGGTGAAGAGAAAATGACAAAAGTAATAATTATGTTGGACCAAGGTGGTTTCATGTAATTTAATGTCAAGGGGTATTTTTGCTGTAACAGAAAAATTCTGAGCTGATAAAATAATAGCAAGGACAAAATCTTGTTCTGGAGGTCAGGATGTGTGTAGGAGCAAATGAGTTAAATTTGTGTTACTAAATGTTCCACATTGGTAATTGCTTCAAGTTAGTTTCTATATTTAGTAACCAAATTTAGTAACTTGAACCTTCACAAAGGTAGAACATGAAGTAAAGATGTGGAGGAAAGGTTCACCTCTGTGGTACTGAGTTAAAATCACAGCCAAAAATAGATAGTAAGGTATCTCTCGAGATCTAGTCCTATCCCCTGCTCGAAGCATGGCTGAACTCAAAGTTAGATGAAGCTGCCCAGGACTGCATCTGGTTGTGTTTTGGAAATTTTCAAGGACAGAGAACCAAAGCACCTTCTCTGGGCCTCCTCACTCACAGCTACACAACTCTCAAGTTGTTACGTATATCACAGAACCACAGAATATCCTGAGCTGGAAAGGACCCAAGGGAATGATCGAGCTCCAGCTCCTGGCCCTGCATAGAACAACACAAGGATCACACCATGTGCCTGAGAGCATCGTCCAAATGCTTCCTGAGCTCTGGCAGGCTTGGGGCCATGGCCACTACCCTGGGGAGCCCATTCAGTGTCTGACCACCCTTGGGGTGAGGCAACTTGTCCCAATATCCAACCTAAACACACCCTGACACAGCTTCATGCCTTTACCTCACGTCCTGTCGCTGGTCACCAGAGAGGAGAGATCAGCCTGTCCATCTCTTCCTCCTGAGTGTTTGTAACCCAAACTTTATTGGTTGTACCCAAAGCCCTTATCCCTTATAAAGTGATCTGACAAACAACACACATGGGGTTCCATAATCTTATCTGCCCTCTCATTTACAAAGCGTATTTTACCAAGATCCACACAGCTTGCTGCCCCAAAGCACAATTAATTAAATTACAGCAGGGGAGCGACTGACCAACATTCCCCCAGCCTGCTGAGGTCCCTCTGAGCAGCAGCCCTGGCCTCCAGCACCTTCCTGCTCCCTCCCACTTGGTGACATCCACAAAGCTCTGTCCAGTTACACAGCTCTTGGTGAGGATGTTGAAGGTTACCAGATCAGCACAGAGGAGTTTTGCTTTTAACTGGCTGCCAGTTACTTTTGGCAGCTCCTCTTCAATACTCCTCGCACCTGAAGCCCTCGCTCACCTGATATGCCCCATCTTCCAGTGCCCAAACCCTTTATAACCTATCTCACACTGTCCCTGCCTTCCTCCACAAACCAGAAGTGATACCTTCCCTACCAGAGACAGATGTTTTTAGGAAAATATTAATACGGTCCTTATTACTGGTTCATTCTGATGAAAATTGCACCCCAGAAAGAATTTTTCCTGGATTAATCCATATTCCAGAAAAACTTTGTGAACAGTTCTTTTTTAATTTTTCCAAACAAAAGCTTTCATTTTGAAATTATTAACATTTTGTTAGATTTTCAGAATATTTCAAATATTTTCTTCATGATTGCACTTCTTTTTTTCTCTACTGGCTCTGACTGGGATGGAGTAATTTTTTTCCATGTCTGCACATATGATGCTGTGTTTTAGATTAATGGCAAAACAGTAATGATAACACACCAGTGGTTTAGCTCTTGCTGAGCCACACTTGTGTAGCACCAACACCTTCCCTGTTGTATCAGTCTGACCCTCTAGTCAGTGGGCTGGGGAGGAGATGTAACTGGGACAGCTACATGAACGACCAAAATTGAAATGATGAAAAGGATATTCCATCCTGTATAACATCACACTCAGTAGTAAAACTGGGAAGGGAGAGCTTTCCCAAAATAATTGTTGAGCATGAGTTTCTGGTGGTGAGGGATGATCACTTTGATATGGCTTAATTTATGTTTCCCTTTGTTCCCCTCTCCCTCCCTGCCCCCAAAACTTACTAAACTGTCTTTACCTTGACCCACAATTTTTCTTGTCTCTTTTGCCCTTCTCTCCCCCATCCCTCTAGGGGAAATGAGTGAGGGCTTACCTTAGCTGCCAGAAAGAATTTAAGTCACATTTTTAAAGGAGTTAAAACACTGTGAAATTCTTTAAATGAGTGGTTCTGGTTTCACCAAGAGGTTCAGTTTAAAAAAGAAAATTGGATTTTGATACAATCTTATTTTGATTCAAATAGTTAAATTTGAACACACAAATCAAAAAAGTCCCTAAGACTCAAACAGAAAAAGCCTACTACTTATTCATTTTTTAATCAGGAGGATTTTGAAATATCAGAAGTATCTAACAAGCAACTTTTAAATCAATTACTTTTTAACTTCTAATAGGTAGCAACTAGTTGACGGTGGCTTACAATGTTTTGACAATCTTGCCTAAAAATGCCATGCTTAGTGAAAAAGAAAATGAAGTAATAAGTAAGAGAATTAATTAGCCCTTTCACTGTCCTCCTTTGAACTGAGAACATAATCCCTGGATTTATTTTTGAGAGTTTGCATCTTCTGATGCCAAGAAACATAATTTTGAATTTTTAGATTAATTAGGCCTTCAGATTTACAGCTAGATATAATGTTTTCGGAGCTGCTGATTTCTACTACAATTATTTGTGCTATTTTGTACATTGAAAACATAGAATTGAAACACCTAAGTCTATGTACCCTTGAGATGTGCAGGTAAACTTCGTCCCTGATTTTCACCTACACTTCATATCAAATTATTGATCATATTTAAGCCAACCTTTTCTCTGTCTCAGTTTTGAGTAAACTAAATCTCCAAGGAGACCAGAATTTCCTTAGAGAAAAGGCATGACCTCGTGAAAAGAAAATCTTCCCCCTGAATTTATTTATTGTAGTAAGCAAACAGCTGCTGAAGGAGTGTTACCTGTGGTAGGAGTAGGTAATGCAGGGTGATACTTGGAGCATGGAAAGCCTCCTCATGGAAGTGTGTGCTTCATGAGGTGAAACACTGCACAGCAAATCTGTAGCACAGTAATAACCCTGGGGAAACAGCCACTTGCCTGATTATCCTTGGCCAGAAGGCTTTCATATGAACATAGAATAGACCTTCAAGTGAGAAAGAAATGGTAGATAAGGCAGAGAACTGCCTGTGCTGATTTTTTTGGCTTCTATTTGTCTCAAAGCTGTACAGGAAACATATCTAAAAGCATTGTTATGTTTAAAACCCGAGCTGGCTTCAGCTAGTCCCGTGATAGTCTGTGAAGTGCAGTCACTTTCTTCCTCACAGGTATTTGAAATGGGAGCTGAGCAAACACTTCAGGACTTCTTGATTATTTCACGGTCTCGATGACTGCATTTCCCTACAGAAAGGTTTGCACTCCCTGAGGCTCTGGACAGACATCTGACTGTCACTGCCCAGTCAGAGATTAGTCATGCAGGTTAGCAAGGATGTTAGTGGCCTACCAGCTATGATTAAAGAAATATCGTCTTCTCCTTGTATTTATTTCCAGAATGTATACTTAGCCTGTGGATGAACCTCTCTATATGAGAAGTACCACAGATGCCTTTTCAGACATGCAGCAACCTGACATGGACTCTATCTGCTCTTGCTACACCTGGGTATGAAAAAGGCAAAGTTCTCTTTCACTTGCTTCAAGAGCAACCCTACTGTTTCTAGCCCTGCTATTCGACTCCATTTTTATTTACCTTTTCCATTTTAAAATTGTTGAGTGTTTCTCAGCTGTTTCATCTAATTCAAAGCACCTTTCTATCCCCTTTTCTAGGTTTTGACTCTAGGGTTGAGCATTTCCCTCAGTTTCTAAATGTCTTGGATGTTTGATTCTTTCTGTTGGACTCAAGAGCTGCAGTGCTTCCATTAGCCTCTCCTCTTCATGCCCAGACCTCATTCTTTCCCTCTGCTCTTTGGAAAAGTCATACATCACTAGCAGGTGATTTATTTGTGCTAGATTGCATGGACTTAATGTTCTTTCAGGATCTGGGGATGTTCTTTACCTAATTTTTGGATGCAGAGTAGTAGGTTCCTAAGCTCTGCTTCACCACACTTTCTCAGAGGCTTTCAGCCAGAAGCAGACAGGAGAGGCTTGTTGGAGCTCAAAAACATGCTTCCATGGAAAGTGAAGAGAAAGCATCCAAAAAAGGACTGCCTCTACCATCATAGGAAGGTAACTGTTGAATTCTAAAGACCCCCTTACGCTTCTAAACGTAGCCCTATCCTGTATGTCTGAAGCCAAGACAGATTGCCTACAGTGGGGCAGTATTAGGAATGGAGGCATTTGATCATTGTTCTTGTTTCCCTCTCCCCATGTGTCCCTTCAGTTTGCAACTGATGCATGAAAATTATCAAGTTTCAAGCTTGTGCTCATTTGAGTTTCAGTCACTCAAAAATTACTGTAGTTGAATAAAAGATTTTATAAACTAACCTCATGTTTCTCATAGAGATAATTTCCTCTGTGCCTTCTGCATTAACAAAGGCTTTACCCATCCTTCATTTCTAAGAACTGCTGGTGGTTGAATAAAATCAATTGAATTAATCACTCCATTTTAAATATATCTCTCCATCCTATTCTTTTGTTCTGCAATCTATTTTTGTTACAGCAGAAAGATAAGTCCAACAGGACTCTGATAAACAGATTGTTTGGAACCTCTCTCATATTTCATTTTCATAGAGTTAGCTCAAAGTATGTTAATTAGCTGTGTGGCCCATCTATGCTCCAGGATAGAAATGTTCTTACAATTGCAGTAATTGCTCAACTCCTTGAACTGAGAAAACAAAGAAACAGTGAAATCTATTGAATGAATCTATGCAGACATTTTGATGGTACTTAGAGTCATGATCATTTTAGTATGTGTGCATTTTGACTGGTTGTGCATATTCTCTTTGCCATGTGTGGAGAGTATGGGGTATAGACAGGCATAAAGCATGGCATTCATTTCATTTCATTCCTGTAAACAGTGTGTATAATGGAAGCACAGAGATTTCTCAATTAACAAAAAAGGCAGCAGAAATTGCATGATTATTTCATTTTCCAAGTGCTGAATGTGGTGGGATTATTTAATAATATGTACAATATATACAGACTTATAGATATTATCAATATAATAAGCAAAAAGCCTTTATGAGTTGCTTGGGACAGGTTGGATTGGGCCCTGAATGAGTGGCATCCCTGTTCATGTGTGGGGAGTTTGGAGCTAGATGATCTTCCAATCCAAACCATTCTGTGATTCTATGATTCTCACGAGTAATGGTTCCTCACATTTCAAAAAACAGCAAACCTGGATCTAAATAAGCAGTTTGCTTTAATATTTTAAATGTCTTTTTTCTTTAGGATCCTTCTGTAAGGAAACCTGTGGTTGCTACTTCTCGATATCATAAAACTAGAAGGAGCAGAGGTTCTAGACTGGTTGTAAGTCAGAGAAGCCAATGTTGTCATTTAAGAGGTCTGCAACCTACTCCTGAAAACAGGAGGGACTGTGTCCTTTGGTCCCAAAAGAAACCCAAAGTCTAGAGAGAAACCCCACCAGAGATGCTATTTTTCCAGTAACTTTGTCAGTCTTTTATTAAACCGTGGACTTTCCAGATCTGATTGCACTAGTGATATTTGTGATTAGAATATAAAATGACAACTCTGCTCTGAGAATTGTGTGGGTCTGCTGGAAGCCCTTGTCTTCCCACAGGTGGTGTACTCGCCAGCACATAGGTTCCTTTCTGGCTGCTACTGGCACCATTGAAGGAGTTAACAGAAGCTTTCTCAAGGCAGGGCAGGGAGAAGCTGTACTTTAAATATACGATGAGCATCTCTTTTTAAATCCCTTCAGATTATTTTTGTCTGCACAATGCTTTAAGGCACTTCTATGGTTGAGTGTTGCAGAACCACTTTTTTCTCTGTCTTATTTTCTTCTGCAGTGGTGGCGATGCTGTGGACAAAGCACTCTGAAGGTGAGAGGGTCAGTTTTTGTGAATACAGAACTCAGTCCACTGCACAAATGGCCTCAGCTTTGGAATTTGCTCTACTTGTGGGAGTGCTGCACAGGAGTTTTTCCAAACCTTGACTCTATTTGTTCTTCCAGGGGCTTGAAGGAAGCAGTTTCTGGGGTGGCATTCACTAACCAGAATTAGTTCAAATTTCAAATTTCACACTCACTTTTGCTTTTCTAGGCACCTTTGGATATCTCACAGGAAATTAAATCAGAAAAGTCTGGTAGCCTGCAGTATGGATTTTGTATTCAGTTCTCTATTTAGTGATAGGAGCTAAAAAAATCTTCCTGTTTCACAACCAGTCTATTTTCCACCACTGAGAACATAATGGAATATTGCCACTATTAATTGCAGGTGCTCTAGGTCTTCTATTTCATACTGATATTTAATTTCTTTTGTATCTCAGAATTCATACTATCGATATTGACTCCCACTCCCTACCCCCCAACACCCATAACAATAAATGCTAATCCATTTTTTCTGATTCACTCATGGGTTTCAGTCCTACAGGGCTGATACAGGATACTTAAAGTTCTCGCTAGTTCAAAATCCTCTTTTCTCTTTCTAGCAACTGTACTTTTTGGGATGTGTGTTTTGATGAAATTGGGGTGACAGTCCTCTAGACATCAGATTCATTAAATTATAAAATTATTTACTGACAAATGTAAACATTTTTTTTTTCATATTCAAACTCCTTGTCCCTGTTTATATTTCTCTCTTTGCAACTCCATCCAGAACATGAACACTTGCTTTTCTTCCAGAAAATTGAGAAACTTACCTCAGTAAAGATAAGGCTCATTTCTGTAAGACATTGTCAGAAACACACAGTTGTAAGGTCTGAGAGAGTTTAAGATCAATGAGAATTTGAAAAACAACCCAAACTCAAAATCCAGTCACAGATAGAATCATAGATTGGTTTGAATTGGAAGAAGCCTCAAATATCATCTGTGGGCAGGGACACATTCTACTGGACCAGGTTACTCAAAGACCCATTCATCCTGGCCTTGAACACTACCAGTTATGGCTGGGGCATCCACAACTTCTCTGGGCAACCTGTTCCAGTCCCTCACCACCCTCACAGTAAAGAGTCTCTCCCTCATATCTAGTCTAAAACTCTCCTCTTTCACTTTAAAGTCATAACCCCTTACTCTATCACTCCATGTCCTTTTTAAAAGTCCTTCTCCATCTTTCCTTTAGGCCTCCTTTAGGTACTGAAAGGTGTTCTAATGTCTCCCCTGAACCTTCTCTCCTCCAGGATGAACAATCCCAGCTCTCTCAGCCTGTTTTCATAGGAGAGATGCTTCAGATCTCTGATCATTTTGTGGCTTACCCTGGACTGTAGGAGGGGAGTCCAGCGAACACGAGGACTTTCACAAGTGAATCGAGTTGTCAGCAAAATGAGAAGGACACCTACCAGATCTGGGGACTGTTACTTGGAATATTGGAGTGTTTTCCATGTTTTAAATTTTTTTAATAGTTAGATATTTAATGTATTAGATAGATAATTATTACATTATTTAATTGTTCTCATTGGTTGCTTTATC
>JAWWEE010000074.1:46813499-46845979 GCA_035221455.1 Xenops minutus
CAGCATTCCATATAGGGGCTAGCCACCCCCTATTTCCCCATATTTGTTCTAATTCCACCCCGTTTCTCCCTTATTTGTCGCACCCTGTCCTTATTCTCGCAGCTTCCACCCCAAACCCTTTATAAGTCCCGTGCTCCCTTAATAAATGTTCCGCTCCTGTTTCACCCTCCTCGAGTGTGGACTGCTCCTTGTAACCCAACGGATCGCGACACTGGACTTGCTCCAGTATGTTCACATTCTTCTTATCTTGGGGTCCCCAGAATGGGATAGAGTATTCTAAGTGGGTTCTCAACATAGTGGAGCAGAGGGGGAGAACAAACCCAAATCCACCCTCTCCATCCCACTTTGAAAGCACCTCCTCTGTGTTTTGGGCACCCTCCATGCTTCCTATAACTCACTGAAAACTGCTGTCATGCTTTCCTGCGTAAGGTAAATGGTTTATGTGCTTTCTTTCTAATTGCTTTTTAGTTTAATAAAGATCAAGGCTTGCCCAACTCTGTGACAAGCAAAAATTGGTTTCAGGGATCTAATTAGTGAAGATGCTTGTTGATTATTAGTATCAGGAAAATGGAATTCAGACTCTGTGGCTCTGACCTTATTTACCAAACAGAACATGTGAAATGAGGTAAAGTAGCATTGTGTGGGGCTATCCCTTGAAATTCAGGCTTCCAAGAAAAGCTGTGAGGCTGAAAACAAAAGGAAGTAAGTTTGAAAAGGACGATGAGTGACAGCATGGTCAAGCAGAAAGGAAAGCATTTGGGACCAGAAAAAGTTTATGCTGCCAGTGCCAGATCCTTGACTTACACACAGTTCTCTGCAGGTGTTCCTGAGTACAACTGTGCTTTATAGCCAGCATTCTCAATTTTCTGGAATAAACTAAAGCAGCAGCAATTTCAATTGCCTCTACAGGTGTTGGAGGGCAACTAGACCAAATAGGGGGACAAAACTCATTAATCTTCTAACTTACTGCTAAACTGGTATGTTCCAGCACAGGAAATTAATGACAAATTCCTGAATTTATGATAATAAATCTCTTTTCCTTGCACCAAACCAAAAAAATAACAGTGTTGTTTCAAAAGGTAAATCATAGTCTGTCTGTGATATAATCTGCCAAATTTTCCCACGGAAGTCCATGATATATTACTTCTATTTATATAAAGCATAATGTCTACTTTTGAGGCATATTAAATAGGTATGACTAAGGCAACAGTATATTATTATTTCTATTACAGAGAAGCCAGATAGCCTCTTCCATCCTGACAAAGCCTGAGAAACTTCTCACTAAATCTGCAACAAACTAATTAGAAGATTAGCCCAAGAATCTCAAGTCATCTTCTAATGTTGTTGACCATTTGTTTCCTGAAGTTAGTAAATTCTTCATGATGCGTGGGTGGATGGGATTGGCAAATTAAAGGGATTGTCCTGTAGGTTTCCTAACCTTAAAGTATGATTTTCTACTGTCCAGTACCTGTGACTCCTGTCTAACAGGGTGGAGTGAGAGAGCAAGAACTGCGTTTGCATCTGCAATCACCGAAAAAGCAGTATGTTAAAGCATAACACAGGTATTGTCTGTCTTATTGTTGTTTATGAGGCATGTGTAGCTCAGTTCTCATAAGTAGGTAAGATTAGAAGGTTCATATTAATCAAAATTTAAATTATCAGCAGTTATGACCCTAGGTTGGAAGCAGCTAAAACTGCAAATCTATCCAGTCACACAAGGCAGCACAGCTTTATGGTTGTCCCTAGACAGAAGGGAGCTCTTGAGCTCTTGTGCGAAGCCTTGGTTGCTATTGCACTGACCAGAAAACATAACATTTTTGTGAATTGACACAGGAAGCTCAGGAAATCGTGTAGAAATGAAACAGAGTTCTACTGTGGGTCTAGCCCCTGCTTAAAGGAGCTCTGCCACACCCACGGGCACCGACAGTGACACTTCCACAGAGACTCATCCCATCTCTGAACATCCCACAAGCCTTGTTCCTCTTCTCTCAACAACTATTTACGTTTCATTTTCCCCTCCCAACAACTGAAACCTTCACTCTTCTTTGTCTCCTGCTTAATCAGACATGCCCATTTCTTTGCTTCCTTAAAATCTCTTTGTGATCCTAGTCTTGACCTGGATCTCTGCCATCTATAGATGCATTTCTCTTTCAGTCTGTTCTCACCGTTAGTCAAGGCAAGTTATGTGCTGCCTAGGTAAGAAGCCAATGCAAGAGCTGAATGCTCATTTGAAGAGGCTGATGTGACTCAATTTCCTTTTGTACTCAAATAACAAACTAACCTAAAATCTAGATTATAGGGCTGAGTTTAGTGTTGAGTGATTTTTTTTAAATTATTTTTTATTTATTTAACAGAAGATCCTGAAGATAAAAGGTTAGCACACTGAGGAGCTTCAACATACAAGCTTCAAGAAACATTTTGAGGAAGAAACAGCTCCGAGGTATGTAAACATCAATAGAGAAGTTCAGTTTCTGAACACCAGCAGTTTTTATGCCAGCCAACAGCACTGACCCCAAGGTGACAAGAGAATTACCTATGCAACACCTTTGCTGGGGTTTTGCTTCACTTTATATCCAAAGAGCTCAGACTGGACTCAACAAGGTAACAGAGTGCTCAAACCTTTTGATCTCAGAGTCTGATTTGGCTCTTCTGGAGTGCCAGCACTTGAGACCATTTGAGGAACGCAATTTCTCTAAATCTCTTCTGGATTATTACTTGGTGTTTCAAGTTTTGTGGATGACTTCAAGTCCTACGGACGGAATACGAAGCATCAGAAATTTTCCTGCTTCACCCAGAGGCTGTGGATTTAATTTCATGGTCATTCTAACCAAGGCAAACCATCAGCGTCTGACACCCATGCTGTTCACTACCTTCCTGTGCATTGCTGCAGAACCAAGCACCAGCACTACGATGTCAGGCAGCAGCCTGTCCTTATGTGGGATTAAGTGATGCTGGAACCACACCTGGTTAGTACCATTATTCATGCAGCTGTTCTCCTTTAGTGCTCTCATGGAACAATTGCACATTTCTTTTACCCCAAGCCCATGACTATATGCATCATCCAAAATGGGCATCCCTCTTATTCTGAATCCTGGTCTGGATAAAATGGTAGCTGCTCTCTCAAAGCTCTCAGTTTATCCTGAGGCTATCTCACAGACTACAGATTGCTATTTCTACATTCTTGCTCACCCTTACAGTCCTTCCTGTTTCTCTTTCTGACATTTTTTTTTTTGTCTTCCTATCTCTTTTCTTCTAATAGTCCTCTTTCACATCTTGCTCTTCCTAACACCGTACTTAATGTGAGAGAAACCTCTCAGAGGGAACCATCCTCTCATCCACAGCAGTGGATGACTGAATGATGGCAAGAGCAATATTAATTCAACCCTGCTGGAATATTCACTTTATGTTATTGCTCACAAAACCTTACATGTTGCCTATCATGTTTGAGTAGTGATGACTCTGATTGAAGTCTACCTTTTTTTCCCAACTGTAGTTGAAAAGTAAGCTGGACTAACATTTTCCTGTTAAATTTCTGGGAAAGAATCTGCTTTTTAATGTCTCTAGAAGAGACCTGACTCAAAGCTTTCCCTTTTAGTGAGCTACTTTGTACTAATGATATGGTTTGGGGTCAGCATTCATTCCTGTGGTCCAGGCATAATTATCAAGGCCCACTGGCCTTTTTATGTCTTTTTATAACAGGAGGAACTGTTAAGTTGCTTTTCATATATGTCTGCCACTTATTTTACTTATAATATTTTAACAGTGAGTAATCTCCTCTGAACTCTTGAAGATCTAATAACATGTTAGAATTAAATCTTCTGTTAACTCTGCTAAACATTTGTTTTTCTGGCACATTTAACTTAATTATTAAATGTAAAACAAGCTCAGAGGGAAAGTGCATGCATAAGGAAAAAATCCTTTGCTCAGCTGCATATTTTTGCCCTTGACCAGCGGCACTTCTTACTTGTTTAGTAGCAAAACCCAGTAACCTGTGCTAGTTGAACGGCTCAGAGAATCACTGCCCATCTGAGCATTGACACTGACAAAACTGTGGGCAGAAGTGGCCCTGACTACATCTGTAGGTCTGTATGAGTCCAAGCACAATAATGGTCTCTGACAGCTCATCAGCTTTTCAGTGGTTCTCTTTTCATGATCAAAAGAACACTGGATGCTGAACGTACAAGATTGCTATCACAGTGAAGTAAAAAAAGGCCTGTTCCTTCCTGTATGTGGGCTGAGAACACCCTCAACTGTTCTTGGTCAAATAGTAGCACAAAAGACTCTTCTTTTCACACTGGTTAGGACATGTGCTACGGCTGGAGAAATGGCAAAGGGTGAAGCCACAAAAATAAGAGATTGAAAGGTAAAATTCAAATATTTTATTTCTATAAATAATGAAAAAAATATTCTATTTCTGAGTGATATAAAATGTTATAATTAAGCCATAATTATGCTGTTTGGAACAACAAAAAGATTGTACCTTCTCAAAGCCACTTTGAAATATTGAAAATATACATTAGAAAATGAATTTTCTTGTAAAACTTTTGTTGTAGCAAAGTTTCTGGGAAAGCAAATTTATCATGCTTGCCCCTGACATATTAGGTGGATGTACAATTTTAAACATTTAACTGCTTCTAAGATCATGCATTTTAAAGGGAAATGAACAGAAAGGTTTATATCTATCTTGGCCTTCTCAAGATGCTTTGCCTCATGTTTCATAACTGAGAAGTTTCTCTGAAAATGTTTTGCAGTTGCAGTCTATCACTTTACAGATTAGTGCAACAGAATTCAGATTTGCCAATTAAAACAAGTTCACTGATTTGAAACATCAAAGGAATCAGAGAGAGAAGGCACCGCTTTTTTAAGAGATGATTTTTCAGCTCGTACTTTGTTCTTTCAAAACTCTTTTTAGGGTAAAGACAGATTTCACTGACAAAGTATGTATCTATCCTTCAAGCTATTCCCATATACTTGTACAGAAATCTGTATGCAAGCCAGAATAACTGAGCAGTCCACATTTTGCCTTAAGTCTAAATAAGAATGTAACTTTATGGGGTTTTGTTAAACAAGTGCCAAAAGTATTATACTTTTCAGAAGACCACTCTTAAATTAACTTTTAGCTTTTCTTCACTTTTCATTGTAGAGTAGCTCAGGTGAAATTCTGTAGCAAAAGTACTTGGAGCTGAAGCAAGAACAAACTAAATTTTCATCTGCAGATCTTTATTTTCAATTTCCTCTATGTATCTGGAAAAAAACTGTTGCTAACTTATGGGTGTTCTGCACCCATCCAGCAAGATGTTAAAAAGATTAGTCAGGTCTTGTCATAGAGTATCCACAAATGATAGGTGGAACTTCTTCACATTTCAGTGAAATGGAGAAACCCATGACACCCACCTTCGATTTTATCTTTGTAAAATGAGTGAAGATTAAACCTGCACATTTTGCATGCAGACAGTGTCTTGGCTAGTTCAAATGGCTGAGTCTAGAGGCAAATAATTGAAAAAAAGATCTAGAATGCAGTTTAGTGAAGGAAGATCTCATTCATAATTGCGTAAAATGTGTTTTTAACAGAGAGGCACAGGTTATTGCTGTCATATGTAGTATGACAACAGTTATAAGGTTACTGCATAGGATAACATAATTTCAAATACAATTCAGTACAGCGTCTCTTCATGAAACTGCAACATTCCATGGTTAACGATAAAGGAAGGAATGAAAAAAAGGTGTCACTTTTATTTTTCATTTTCAGTAACCTTCAAAAGAAGAGTTTAGGAGGATGCCTAACAGCTGCATAACCCAGCAGAACCATTCCTCCAATGACACCCTGCTAGACACCTCAGAGAAGCTCCACACTGCTCTTGTAGTCATGTACATCATCAACTTGGTTGGTGGCACCCTTGGGGTCATTCTGATGTCCCACCAGCTGTTCCAAAGGAGAACACAATCTGTGATGACCATCATCATCATCAACCTTCTGGTACTGCACACCTTTATGCTGCTCAGCATCCCCTTTCGCCTCAGCTATTACATTTTGCGTGAGTGGAAATTTGGGAGGTTTGCCTGCAAGCTGGCGAGTGCCATCATCTACCTCCACATGTACACCACCTTCGTGTTTTACGTGGCCATCATCACAATCCGCCTCTTCCACCTCGAGTTCAGGAAGTGCTACACCACAACCTGGGTGGGCACTGTCTGGCTGGTGGGAGCACTGGTCATCACACCTCTTCTTCTCTCATACTACGGCACCACTAAGACATACAGCTCCTCCAAATGCTTTCAGTTCCACAGGGAGATACAAGAGCCTCACATAGTGATCGCAAACTACTGCTTGATCGGGATTTTGGTGGCAGTTTTTGCTGTGCTCAGCATAATCCAGATGGCTGTGATCTGTAGACTGGCTGTGAAATACTGGCCTGACGTTAACTCTCATGTGGAATTCAGGGCTCAGGCAAAGAGTTTGTTCTTCATCTTGGTAACATTGGTCTGCTTTTTGCCTCATAATGTATTCAGAGTATATTATATCCAAAACTACCACCTTGATAAAGACCATAAACTGCTCTCATATAATGAAATTTTTCTAGCTATAACATCAATGTGCTGCTTGGATATGTTGTGCTTCATAGCCGGATTAGCCCACTGAACTGTGAACTACCAGGAAATGCAGTTGCAGTGTGTCAATACTGGCTTTTGACAGAAACAAAACCCTGTAGCTTTCACAAGCTACTGGTTTTTATCTTCTCTCTTGAAGGCAAACACGAGGCATACACTAGTCTTTGACCTAAAAGTCATGCCCTGAAGCTTCATTAAGATCTTCCTCAGCTATCCTTCTCTAACAACTACTGCAAAAACATCCATTCCTTTGTTGTTTTTTTCTTCCTCAAAATGTCTCAGTAACAACAACCCCCTGTGGACAATAAGTTTTCTACTCTGAAGGTTTAACAATTTCTCCTGGCAACTGTGATACTGAAGGGAAGACATGGAAGAAATAAATGCCTTTACAGGATATTTATATTAGTGACTTTTAGATAGCAAGGACATAACCTCTCTTCAACTGAGAGGATTCCACAGAATGGGTCAGGTTGGAAGGGACCACAGGGCTGCTTTCCATCAGGTTATCCCTCAGCCTGTACTGGTGCATGGGGTTATTCTTCCCCAGGTTCAGGACCCTAAGTTTGCTTTAGTTGAACTTCAGAAGGTTCCTCTCTGCCCATCTTTCCAACCTGTCAAGGTCCCCCTGAAGGGCTGCACAGCACTCTGGGGTATTGGCCACTCCTTCCAGCACTGTGTCATCAGCAAACTTGCGGAGGAAGCATCCAAGTAATTGATGAACAAAATAAACAAAACTGGGCCCAGTATTGAACCTTGGGGACACCAGTAGTGAGAGGCCTACAACTAGACCTTGTGCCACTGATTATGACCCTCTGGGATCTGCCATTCAGTCAGTTCTCAATCCACCTCACCTAACCTAAGTTCCCAATCTGCTCATTCAACCCACACTTTAAGCAGAGTAGTAGCATATCTCAGTATAATCCTTCTTTTCTTAAATTACATAAAGTGTATATTATAATAAATTATGTGAAAACTTGTCATTATCACAACTCCACCTTTACTTGCTTCATTCAAAAACCACAAGCAACTCATTGAATTATGATAATTATATTTTTAGGGTGAATGAAAGCAGAACAGGCCACAGGATTCCAAACTTCAGCCTTATGTCACTCTGCCATCATGACTGGATCTGCGGTTGTTATCCCTCAGGTTCATTGTAACCTAAGAGATATGAGTTGCCATAGTTTCATAAGTGGATCTGGAATTTAAATTGAGGGGTCTGGTCTTTTACTGCAGGATCAAATGCTGTCTAGGAGAGGGAAGTATTTTATCAGCCTTAAAGAACCTTTGATGTCTGATCACTTTCAGTTGCCTGTTGATTTATTATCATATGCCATATTTTTTCCATTTACACATGTAAAAAAACCAGAACTAGAATAAACTTAATAAACAGCGTTCACTAAGTGTTCAGTGTTCAGTTCAACATATATATATATATGTATACAAGCTGGGGCTGGAGTATACATTTTCTCAATTAGACAGATTACATTCTTTGGGAATTACATCTGTTCTTGGAATCTCTGTTTTATCTTCATGATTTAAAAGGTTTTTTTAATGATTCATTTTTCCTGCTCTGCGCAGTGCAGAAGGTCTCTAACCCTTCTGCCAAAGCCCCCACTGTTTGCCATATCCCAGCAGCTTGAGGACAGATTTCTCCCACCCCAGACTCCTAGGAGTTACACAAGGGTAGGCTTCCTTCTTCACAGGCCCATAAATTGCCATAATTTTTAGTCTGGCAACCCTTGATACAGAAAGTGCTATGATCCCTGGATTCCAACAGAATAAATCTTGATCTGGGAGGTTTATAAAGTACACTTATAAAGTAATGCTACTGATATCTCAGATAGATGACATTTCTTTGAATGAAAGAGCTTATACTTCTTCTAAATCACTCAATCCTAAATAATTGGGTTTGCTTTGACATTTCCATAAAAATCTTTGTTGAAAACTCCTGATGGTTTCAGGATCCTTTCTGCCTCCTTTAAGAGGTGTGAGGTGTTGTGTCCAGCAGCAAGTCCTGAAGTTTTCTGAAAATCTTGCTATTATGTCTTTCTCTAGTGTTTCCAGGCCCACTTCTGTTCATAAACTAGTTTGATCAGCCCGTGGTTTTCAAAGGTGGGAGCTACATGTACAGTACAGTACAACAGAGATGAAGCGCAAAGAGATAGGCTTTGAAGCTGGATCTACCAAAGTCTTTAGAAAAAACAGCAAAGCTGCAGGTGATGCAACAAGTATGTTGTTTTTCCCTTACTGCACTCCTGTGGCTAAATAAAAAATCTGTTACTTTGAAGAAGTGTCCTGTGTCACTGCCTGTCCTCACTAACCAGTGTTTCCAAGGTGGTTTCCCCGGTAAAGATGAGAGTCATATGTCCCTGCTTGTCAGTCTGCTGGTAATCTATCAGTCCACTGTAACGGTGTGCAAGTTTGGGAGAGAAATCACATGCACATCCTCAGCCATGGTATCAAATCACACCTTGATGGCCTTGCCCTCAGCCATTGCCTGAGGTTTTTTACCTGTGCCTGGCTGTGTACCTTGCTAAAATAACCCTGACCCTCTGACTAGACTTCCTGGCATGATGCTGAAGCTGCTGCCCATCACGGCTCTCTGGCAACCACTGGCTGCTGGCTGGCACTGGACATGCTCTGCTTGCCCTGCTTGAGTACTGCAGAACGTGGCACTGGGTCTGGCTGGGATGGAGTGAACTTGCACAGCATCAAGCCTTTCTCTCTTTCCCACAATGAAGGGGCTGGGGCTAGACAAGATAATGGGAGAGGACACAGGTGGGGCTACTCACTCCAAGGGGACATAGGGCTATTCTATATCATACGATGTTGTGCTTGGCAGTGCAAAGTGAGGTAGCAGGAGAAGAGGGGAGGGAATTGACTTCTTTGTGACTGTTGCTCAGAGACTGGCTGCACATCCATCTACTTGTGGGAGATAATCTGAGATTTCCGGCTTATTTGTTTTGGTTTGTTGGGGTTTTTTTCTCCTCTTTCCTTCATCTATTAAACTGTCTGCAGCTCAACTCCTGAATCTTGCTTTTGTTCTTCATATTCTCTCCCTCATCCTGCTGGGGGTGGAGAGGCGGGGAGAGCAGTTGTGTGGGTGCTCAGCTGCTGGCCAGGCCCAGCCCACCACCCACCACCTTCCTTCGCCAGAAAATTGGGCATAGCTGAAATTTGTATCTGTGGTACTTCTGTCTTGCACCCACAGCCAACCAACCTTTATTGTTAACCATTGTAATGAATTGTACAGAAAGTGAAGTGCAGCTTCAACTTCGTCTTACAGTTAATAAAAATTGCAATATATTTTGCATCAAAGCTTCAGGTAGAACTCCATCCTAGTGCTTGCTGTACCATCCAGATCATCCCATTTCCTTTTTCCACCCAGTAGTCACTTTCTTTAACCCTACTCTTGAACCACACTCCTCTCTGCCTCTTTGTCTTCACCACTGAATTCTCTTTCCTGCATTTCCATCTAACGTCCTTTTTTTTTCTTTTCTTTTCTTTTTTTTTTTATGCTTGACCATTTTCTTCCTTCTTCCACTGACTAGGACTCAGCCATGTGAGGTCAAGCCACTCACTGGTCTCAGTATGGTTCTCTTAATTCAGAAGATAATGGATTGAGCATTGATCTCAGCCTTGTTACATATAAGACTCACATTAAAGTGATAGAGATAAGCTCTATTCCATACCCAGTCCCCTTCTGAGATCTGGAAGCACTCTAAAAACTTGTATAAATAGAAAATTATCACTCGTCAGAAGGGTGGTCTGAGAAATAAATTCTGAAAGGGCAATAGTTTTAAGCTCAGATCGTAGGGTACTATTCTTTCTATGAATTATGTAATGACACATCCTCTGGAAAATAGTTAAAAACTGCTAGTTTGAATGCCATTTGCAGGATCCAAGTAATTCTGGAAATAATGATATACATTAATACTTGCTTTCACATTAAATGAATATGTAAAATTATAAGCCATTTAGTTATCCCATTCATTTTTAATGTTATCAAACGAACACTGGGAAAATCCCCAGACTTCCTGGAGCAAAGAATATCAAGCTGATAAATGTATCTTCCGTTGTTATTGTTCTCTGCATGAAATTCTGCATAAACAGAGCAGGGAAGCAAACCAAAACCAAAAACCCATTGCTATCCCTGACTTCCTAAGTTAGTTTGGTAACAGAAAGCTTTAGGTGGAGCAAGAGGATTCTTGCCATCTAAAATGAGTGTGCTCACTGCTGTCACAGCTCCAGTGCTAGTGTTGGTGGCCTCTTTTGACCTAACATGGGTGTATCCTTTTCAACAGTGCTGAGGGTGATGCACAAGAGGCATATCTTTTTTAATTCATACCTGCTAGTACCCACAAAATCAATGCTTAAATGGGGGAAAAAATATCTCACTTTGCTTCTAATGAATCTGCTCCTTGTGCTTGCTTTTAGGGAAAGGTCATGCTGATGTTGCTGTCAGATGGACATGCCCCTCACTGCAAGCAAGCAGAATGAACAGATGCATTAGGAGAAAACAAAAGCACACTCCTACTCCCTTTTTTTAACCCTTCTCCACTCAAGTAATGACATTTTGAACACTAACAGATATAGGTGGGGAAAAGGAAAGGATGATCAAGTAATGCTGTTTGTTTAAGATGGCTCAGGCTGCCCAACCCATACATAGGAGAAAGCTCATTACAATTTACAAACCCTATTCTCCTGTCTGCAATATCTGAAGTTCATTGCCTTTGCAGTTAAGAAGTGCGAACTAAAGAAAGTGATGATAAAGAGGTCACCAGGAGAATGGTGTGGGAATGACACACTTGTGGAGTGTGTGTGGGATACAGACCAACTTTGCCTCCATGAATAATGAAATTGTTCACTCCATGTACTCTGCCCAGAATTCAGACTTAAAAGTGTCATCTGTCTTGTATTTCCACTGTTTGGGCCTGAACCTCCTGTGTTGACTATCCAGATACCCTGAGTTTCAGCGTGGCTCTTTGCCATGAAGATGTCAGTCCCCAAGCCCAGGATTTCTGTGCATCAAGATTTCCTTGTTCTGAACAGCAACTGCCATAATTATGACATTTTTGTTTGTTTGTTTCTGTGGCAATCCTAAGCATAAAAACACATTACAATCCCTGTCTTTTCTTATATAGACTCCAGTTTGGGTTTTGAGTGCCACCATGAGCCACAGAGCAACTATCTGGCATACAGAGCAGAAACACATGTGGCTAAACTTATGAAAGAAATAGAAAATTTCTTTATCCATAAACACATGGATGAAAACATTGCAGAAAAGCTACAAGAGGGCAGCATTTGTAGCAATGAAAGTTGCACAAAGAATAAATACCAGACAAATTAAACCCAGAGAAATCTTGAAAAAATAATTTAAAAAAATCAAAGGTACAAATGACCAGCAAAAAACCTCCCTACACTTTCTTCATGTCTTCTTTACTACATCGTAGTGAGAGGCCTTATATTAAATCAATGGTAAGTCAAGACCAGGCATTGTCACGCAAAGGGTGTGACATAAATTGTACAGACACATCTTGTTCATCCACTGACCATTTCATAACCGGGCTGACAACCAAAGGGTGAGAGAGAGGGAAATGCTGATGTTGTACGTAATGAAAGAGCTGCTTCACTGAAACCATGCAATGTAAGGGGAAGTTAATAGCAAAAAATGTAATTTCTGAATGCAGTCATGGTGGGTGTTATCACTCATGGTCATCTACTCCCTGTCATAATCTCAACAGAACAACAGGCAAGGCAAGGAGCTGCAGTGAGATGCTTCAGCTCTTCCTCAGTTGTAATAAGATTTCTTGTGTTGAACAGTTAGACAATATAAATTCTTTGGAGTTCTAGGAAAGAAAAAGTGTGACACACAAAATCCAGTGCATTGAGGAACCCCATTTCTGAGTCTTCAGACTCCACAGCTTCTACCTGAACTTTTGAGAGGATTCATGTTTTGACTCACCTAATGTGCTCCCAACCATCTCAAGAACTCTCCAAAAGTGTGAAATCCTCATCAAATGCACTCTTTGTGTACTCAGTGAAATCAGCTCCTTGGCAACCTTGTCTTTCTTGCTTTGTGCTTCTTAGCTGTCTCTCACTGCTTCAGATCCTCAAGCACATCCCTCATGTCCCAGTTCCTGACCCACTCAGGACTGAGACGGCATCCCTGACTAGAGGGGCTCTCCCACTACAAGTAGATGTGTATGATCATTTATGGAAAACAACACAGGAGCAACAAAGTACATATAGAAACACACAAGCCAGTGAATGTCACTTGTAAAGTACTGGACTTGCACAGAGCAGAAGAGGAGAAAGCAATTTTCTCTCTTCCAAGGAAAGATGTGATGGGGGTTCTCAGTGCCTTCGTGCTAACAAGAAAGTAGCTTCCTGCTTTTAGGTCCTGGCAAGCAAGGGGAGAGATGATGAATGTTCCAAAGGAGAGAAGACTGCAAGAAACAAACTAGAAGATATTTGACTTGCAAAATGATTCTTTCATTCATGATTTCTCTTGAATACTTGGAAAGAATGTTTTGTACTATCCAAAACATAGTACCATTGCATAAAACACAGTGTAAGTCTATGAAAAGGTAGAGCCTTTATATGATATTAAACAATAACACAAAAATACATACTGCTTTCATTTCACACTCTGCTTGGCAGAAATATCAAACCCAGTGACACATCTCACATTAGCATCGACTACAGTTTGTTCAAAGATGTCATAAACAATTCTTCAGCCACATTTTTGAATAAACCTGCTTCCTGTAGTGGATTCTTCCTCTTTCATTTTCATATTCTTTATCTGTGGAAACCCCCTCTAAAATGGTGCAATATGAAAACCAGCCCATGAAAAGGGTTCTCACTGGGGAAAAAAAAACAAACCTGTACATAAAGGGGAAATTTCACAAGCTCCACATTTTCTTTTCTTGCTGGCATAATCACACCGCCCTTCTTTCCCAAAGCTTAACCCAACCAGGGGAATGCGTGTGTATCCTGGAGCAAATGAAGAAGCAAGTTCAGAAAGATGCTTTTCCACAATGAGGAACACCAAGATGACTCATCTACTGCTCCTGGTGCCTCTGTCATTGTCCTCTGGCTCTGCTATGAAATGCCAGGGCAGAGGCTGGTGGCTCCTCCCCCATAAACAAGACCGTGTAAGTCACTAGACACTCTCCTGCTTTAGCTCTACTCTACCCTCTAGTTACCCCAAAAACATTTCTATCTGTAAAAAGGCACTTTTCCTAACCACTAATAATCTTTGCCTCTAACCCACAGAACTCCCCAAAGAAGAAATATATTTTCAGACAAAAAGCACTTGAAAACAGCCAGTCTTTTTCATCTCAGACATCCTCCTTACCTTGAAATTTTACACTCTGACCTCCTGAGAAGAGTAACATCAATAGGAGTTTACTACTGGATTAGTTAAAACTTTCTAAAATTTCAGGCTGATGAACAAAATATCTCTGTACAACTTATGTCCCATCTTTTGTGCTAGAACAGATGGTCACAATTTATGACTTACCGTGTGTGTGGTTTAGCCCCAGCTGGCAAATAAGTACCACAGAGTTCACTCCCCCCACTACCCTCCCCAGTGGCATGGAAAGCAGAATTAGAAAAAAGGCAAAATTTTTGGGTCAGGATAAGAGCAGTTTAATACATGAATTCCAGCAAAATATAATAATAGTACCAATAATACTAATGATGATAATAAAATACTAATTATAAGGAAAAGGAGAGAGAAAGAGTAATAACACCCAAGAAAAACAAGGAATACACAAGTGCCCAGCCTGTTTACCAGCAGCAATCAGAGGGCTTCTGGCCAACTTTCCACAGTTTATGTCCATACTGAATATGATAGTCTATGGTAGGGAATATCTCTTTGGCCAGTTCAGGTCAGCTGTTTGGTGAAATACTGGTTTCATGTTTGTGGGTGGGAAAACTAACTTACCAAGTGCAAAAAAGTGCAGTGTAATTTTTCCGGGTTTCTAGACTGGAGATAGTCTATTACTTATGACCTTAATGCTTGACTTATTTGACAAGTTCTGTCATAAGGAGGCTAGAGAGTATAAGGTTTGACAACCACTGCCTTAAACCAAAATTATAGTGCGACTACAATCACTTTCCAGAAGAATCGAACAGCTTTAACTCTTATTTGGGTCACAAAAACTTACGCAAACAGGTGTCTGACTACAGATATGTCATCTGCAGTGTAAGAAGGTTCCCACCATGCAACCACCTCAACTCAGAACCTCTATACTAAGACCCATATCATATACATGGAATGGACATGGTCCTCTGACTCATAAGACAATCTTTAAGGCAAAGCCGGGGCTTTTTGTTGAACTATCTGAACAGTCTTGATGGCAGCTTCCTCTGACAGCACACTCTGTATAAATATGAGAATGACTTGGGAAATAATCTCACAAGAACAGTATCTGCATGTGAAGCACTAGACCACGATTAGATCCACATAGAGGAAGGAACTCTCAGAGATCTGCAAATTGAGACTACAAGAACAATAAAATCTTGGCTCATTTGCAAAACTCAGGCCATTATAAGTCAAGATAAAACAATGTAAGGAAGAATGGGAAAAGATGGAAATGGTGTAACTCAAAACCATTTGCTTATTTATTATTTCAAAATTACAAAGTAGTTTAGAGAGAACAAGAGGGAAATAGATAAAAAGAAACAAAAGATGCCACTCAAGAAGGTGTATCTGAAGTAAGGTAACAAAATGTGATGGGTTAAAAGTAAACAGCCATGGCTGTCTGACAAACAGAGGTGGCCAAAAGATGAAATGTTAGGGAGATATTAAAGACATTTTTTAGGGGAGTCTTAGTAGATCCAAACTATGGATTGCACTTGTAGAGGTTGAATTGGCCTCTGAAATCACAGCAAATCAGAATATCTCTAATATTATGCATAATGATATAAAATTCTATTAATTTTGTTTTAGACTTTTTCTCTAACTAGTGTTCACAGAGCTTGAGAAGGAATTTAATTAAAAAGAAATGCTTTTCTCTCTTTATCAGACGGAATAAAATCTGTTTAATAGGATCTTGCCTGATCAGAAAGAATAATAATCTAATACGAAAGCAATACATCCTCGACACCTACTTCTGCAGCGGCAAGCTCCTCATGAAACAGCTCCTGGGGAAAAGCTCTCAGCTCACCTCTATTCCTGCTCACTCACTGCATGGGCCGACAGGATTCTGATCAAAGCATCCCAGTTTTTCTGCCAGCTGTCAGCCACCGACCAGGCTCCCTGTGCTGACATCTCCCTGAGCACCTGCCACAGAGAAGGCTCCACCTGAAGGGCTTGGAGGCTCATCCACCCCAGCAATGTCACTTTGTAATCCAGACACGGAGTGCAGGGATGTACCTGGGATAGCTCTGCCTGGGGGAATGTGGTACAGGAACAAAGTGAGGAGCCAGGGAGCAATAAGGGCCTTGTTGTCTGACCTAAACACCAATAGGTGCAGTTCTGCCAGTCATCACACTGTAAAGCCATGATCCTTGGACTTAGGAAACACTCTTCTAGCATACAGCTAGCTAAGCTAGAGCTTGGTGTCTTTTGGTGAGTTTTTAAGCTGGAAGAGGGTTTCCCACCTATAAAATCTACACAAAACTGCAATCCAGCAAGTTTTGGATCATCAGCTCTTCCTGCAAACCCAGAAGAGAATATCCACCATTCCTTACCACTAATGGTAAACCCCAGCCTTTGTTTTCTGGTGAGTAATGTCCTTGCAGTAGGAACATTTCATGAAGTGCTGCCAGCTGGCCATCAGAACACGGCTGGGCACTTGTTCCTGTGCAGGAGGGCAGTGGGAATATGAATGTATAAGCAGCTAGCAGAAGCAATAAAACACACTTTCAGAGAGTTAAACGAGATGGACGCTAGCCAGTCAGAAAAATAATTATGCAAAAGCATATAAAAAAATATGGTAAGACTTCGAACAGTTGAGATATACCATTCATCCATCTGGTAACCTGAGAAACACTTTCTACACAGAGTTAGAAGAGGCACCAGTAGAATATCTCAAATAGACCTGACAATGACTCAAGCACCCAGTTTGGCAATCCCTAAATATCCTTATTAGCTGCTCTGGGTCATGCCTCTTGAAACCTGTGCATGCTTTCAGAGGAAAAAACTCATTAACCTCCAAACCAAGATGTAATTGTTCCACAACACAAAACTATAAGTATGCCCTGTCAGTCTGTGAGTCATAATTCTTAAAGGGACTATGCTAGTACGTGTCCTCTGATAAACCAGTGGGCATCATGGAAATGCACGCAAAAGAGAATTTGAACACCACTTAACCCTGTCCATCAGAGTTGTAGGGAGTTCTCCCTCTTCTCTTGCCAAACTCTCTTGTTTTGTCTAACATTACAGGAGCAGTTTGTCTCTAAATGATATTGAGAAAAACGAATATTATTAGGCATGGATATGTGCAGCACCAGTACCACACTGTTCTGCCTTGCACAGCTCTGGACTGGCTCAGTATGAACTAAAGTATGATTGTTCTGTTCCAGCAATAGGAAGAAAGGACCAGTAAAGACCCATGACCTATTTTGATGCACTTAATTTTCCCTGCCTAATGCTTATTGCTCCTCTTCTTGTCCATCAAAATGCCAGGAACCAGTAGAGATTCTCTACATATGAAGTTGGTGTGTCTCAGAAATGAGACATATATCTGGAACAAAGTAAGGCAGGATATGTCAGCAAATTACTTTGCCAGTGCCTCTACTGAGGTGGAGAAGTTTTACCGATGGTGTTCCAATGCACATACCTCTGCCCACTGAATGTTCAAAGAAAATAGACATTTTGCAAGCCTGTTTCACTATGTCTAAAACACAGGTGCAGACTGGGTGTGCTAGAGCTCATGTCTCTGTATCAGGAAGGGAGTGATCAGCAGGTCTGCATGATAAGCATGCTGATGTCAGCAAAGACTAAATGGCACAAAGGATTAACAGAGTATATCTCACTGACTCTCAAGACACTGATGCAGTTTACTGGAAAGAACAAAATACCAATTTTCATAGTGGAGAAAGAATGATTCCAGAACTTTCTGAGAGCTACACAGAAATGCTGACCAGCAAATTCTCACTGGGAACAGAAATCCCAGAGTTGCACACAGCAGCCCTGTCAGTCTCTGACTTTGGCTTCTTTTAATGCTTTCATATATAGTAGCCAGCAGCTGTGGGCCTCCCTTGGCAGTGATGGTCGATTGCTTTCTTGTTACAGGGAAGGAAATTATGCTGGTCAGGATGTGTGGAACCCAGGCAGCATTCTTAAACATCCTAAACTGGTGTAGATTTTATGAGCAGACTGCACCAACAATCACCTCCAAAAGCACATACAAAGAGGGTTTTTTGGAAGAGTTTTGGGGCCATCCATAGATGAACCTCTTGCTTTGGACTGATAGTGTTTCATATTATAATCTCCAAGTGCCAAGCAAAACAGGACTGGCCTCAGGTGACTGTGACTGAAACTACAGGCAGCGGTGAGTGCAAAGTATGTTGAGACCATCAAGGCCAACCATCAAGGATTGAACCACTGAGACTGGAAGAAGCAAGATTTCCTCACAGTTCTGTCAGACATAGCTTGTGAGAGCAGCAGAGAGAGCTATGGGCTCTGTGCTGTGGAACATGCTGGCTGTACTACGACCCTTGCAGGTGCAAGCTCTCACTTTGCACGATAACTGAAATGTGCTGTTTTATGGATAAAAACTAATCAAAAGTAGCAAGGCTGCAGCAGGTCTCTAAAAGGAGCATAGCTTGTCTCTGACTCGAATCTACTATCATGCTGGTGTGTCAGAAGCTGGCTTTGCATATCCTTTGAAGCAGCTTCTGATAACTAAAGAAAAAAATCCACCAAACCAACTTTTAGTTGAAGATTGGCTGAATGAACCAGATGCTGAAACAAAGTTTATCTGTGGCAAGTATGAGCAGTTTGGTAATATTGATGGAAATTAGAAGCTCACAGCTATGTTTTAAAACATTTCATTTCTATCAATATAAACCCAGCTGGAAGTAATGCAGAATCCCCTACCACAGCCATTTCATAGGTGAAGAAATAAGTGCTGCCCTGCAGCAAATCTGCAGCAGGTTGTGTGTAACATTTCTGGATCCATCTGTAGCCCAACATGCAGCTGCCTTTCTTTTACGTACCTGATGGCACCTGCTCTTTCATTAAAAAGGTAACTAGGTTGAGAATAAGCACTGTAGCAACTGGAAACCCAGCCACATAAATCTTTCTTTCTTTTGACTTGCCTTCTGTTTTACCAAGTAGATTTTCCTGTAATGTCACAAAGAAAAAAAGTCTTCAGCTTTGTCATACTAAGTGGCTCACTAGTTTTATAGTGCAGAATGTTGCACATGCATAGGCAATAGCTGTGACAGCCTGAAGAGCATTACATGATGAAACTTTCACAACAATGCAATTATTAACTCAAGTCAGACACATTTTCCAGTAACTGTTTTGTATGTTTGATACCATAATCATTTATGTTAGATGACTCAAAATGCACCACCATAAGAAGCCCTTTTGATGTAATTTTTTTCAAACTTGTTTAACAGACCTATGGTACTTGGTGATATAGTGAGATTTTTTGTTGGTTTTGGTGTCATGACTCAAGTGGGATTACTCATCAGCACTGTCTTCCCTTTCTTCTTCACTGTGCTCAGTTGCATCTGCTCACTTGTCATCTTCTCAGAAAGCCTGTTACATGCTTTCATATGTGTTTCTTCCTCATCAGTAGCCTAACCACCAAGTGGCATTCTCAAATTTGGCTGGATAGTTGCGAGGCTTCCAAAATTTTGGTCCCTCTAAAAGAGGGTCTGCCAGAATTTTCACCATCAGCTGAGAGGGCCTTTGAACAGACTGCCTCTTGCTACCCTGCACAGACAGCTGTGTGCTTCCTCACACAAACACAACACAAAAAACCACCCAGAACTGAGAATATTCCTCATACTAATGGAGCTACTGTAAACCAATTATGTCAAGTAATCTACTGTGTGAAAATCACATTCTGAAAAAGAGTATCAGTGCATAACATTTAGCAGAGTGTTTTTAAAAAAGATTAGAGAAGGTTAGGAAATCTTTTTCCATTTGGCTGTAATGAATCACTCTGTGGTTGGTATTATCTCTCCCTGTTTTTCCACTGTTTAAACTTCCCGTTCGTCACAAAATCACTCACTGCTGCTGTGGCTGCCCAAAAGATGTCTGTATAGTTTAAGCCAGCTATCTTGCAGAGATGGGCACCTTCAGCAGGCAGTCCAACCCTTTCAAAAATAGGTGTTTAAAATAAACAGGACAACTAACATTTGAACTCGCCAATCTTTCATCATCATCACTACTCAGGAAGTGGAGATATTTGCCTTAATCTCTACATACTACTGGAACCCGGTATGAAAAGAATACATGTACTTCTGGAATACAAGGGAAATATTTTATCCATACGATCTCCAGCCATACTTGGTTTTAATGACCAAACTGAGGGCTCTGACACTTCCAGATCAAACACTCAAGCTTTCTGCCCTTCATATTACACAAATTATTGTAACTCTCTAACTGATCTGATTTCCAGTGCTTTACAATTTAGTATTCATGGTCTCATTATACCTTTTTATATTCTTTTGAAAATGTTTACAGTAAGTGATCCACACTGGGCAGTGTAATCATGATAAGTTTGTGGGGAATGATCCAGATTACCTCAGCTCTTTGAAGGGAGCTATGAAGGCCTCATAACTTGTATTATTCACATAACAGTGAAGCTGGTGGAGAGATGCAATTTAGTCTCAGATTCCTCAATATTAATCATTAATCACAACACACATCCAGTTACGTAGCAGGTAGAGGCAGGGTATGCTTGAAATGGATCTGCTACCAACACCACTATATTTAAAAATAAAAGCAAACAGCAAAACCAAGGAGGTGAGAATCTGAGGTGAGTTGTAATTGACCTGCTTCATTGAAATGCTTCAAGAATCTATTTTTTCTCTGACCCATCTCCCCTTTGAAATGATAAGTTAATCAGCTAGGATAGTACACAGTGAATTCTCATGTCTGTGTCAGCCTTTCTTTCCTTTCTCACAGAAAGGTAGTCCTCCATTCATAATTTTACATTAGTAAGTGGTGTGTTTAGAGTAGTAACCTTCACTTTACATAATCCTCTCCTTTATATACATTTGCTTTCAATTGGGATCAAATGC
This sequence comes from Xenops minutus, assembly GCA_035221455.1. NCBI lineage: Eukaryota > Metazoa > Chordata > Aves > Passeriformes > Furnariidae > Xenops > Xenops minutus. The sequence continues at coordinate 46,834,329 of JAWWEE010000074.1, forward strand.
TAAGCTTATCATGCATAAGATATATACATAATTGTCCGCTAACTCGGCTGTCTTCTCAGTACCGCTGCAATAGATGAAGTGCATCAGTGCTGACACTTATCATATTAAAGCTCTGAAGATGCACAGCAGTGCAACTGTAATATTATCGTTCTTTACATTTTCCCCTTCTGGCTGAACAGATAATATAATTGATGGCAGAAAGCCTGGTTAAGCAGAAAGTAGTTACTAGTAAAAGAAGCATTTCAATGTGTCATGAATAAAGATTTAAAGGCAAACCAGAACCTGCAGTTAAACACAGGCTACAGAGCAATCTTCTATAAAAGGCAAACCTTCCTTTTTGTTATAACTTACCCTTTGACTTAAAGGAAAACTTCAGAAGACAAAAGTATGCATACATGAATCAAAACTATCCAGTTTGAAATCCATGAGACAGCTTGGTTTCTAGAAACTGAAAGATATGAAAGGATGATAAAAATACAATCCAAACTCAAAAGAGAAAGAGCATCAAGAAGTGAGAAAAGCAAAATTTAACATATATACGGACTGCGGGGAGAAAAAAGGCAGAAAGGAAGAAGTTGTTTCCATTTCCTCCACAAAATCAGAGATTGCCACTCTGTAGCATCTTTTTAAACATTTGAAAAGAGGTTCCTTGTGTGACAGAAAAAGGAAGGATGAGAAACATATGGGCTTATATGGTAGCTATGCTTTGTTATTTTATTTTGTTTATTCTTGAAATCACTGTGAAAGATAAATATATAGATTTCCGTAGCATACAGGAAAAAAAGTATTAATTTCCTCAAGTCTTAGGTAATTTCAATCCTGCCACAGAAGGGAGTTGTTCTCACAAGTGTATATCAAACCGCTGTTTCATCATCACACCTGACTTGTGTGATTTTGGGGGATGCTCTTTGCCAGTTGTTAGAGCTGCTGCCTGTCAGCTCTCCCTTTCCAAGTCTCTCCCAATGCAGTGAATGCCACTTACTGGTTTTCTGCTGCCATTACAGCTTTCCATGCTGCACTTAGCTCTGGGGAACAAGCTCAGGACATCTCATTCAGTTCAGTAAGTTTGGAAGTTAAGATTTATGTAAAACTGAAACTCCCCCCCCATTAATTCAATATAAAATCTACCAATTTGTTGATAGGTAGCCTGGCAGTAAATATCAACACCACAGTCCAGGGGCAGCTTGCAGGCTGGTGAGTTCTGCATTAAACAACTCTAACCCATTGTACAAGTGTTGTGCTAATTGTGCTCGTACAAAATTCCTGCTCTTGTATGACAGAAGCATCATGGAACACAAAAATCCAAGAGAAAATACCAATAAGGAGATTATTCCAAAGTGTATGTTAATTAAATACCAAGTAATAAAGCTTTTAAGAAAAAGCTTGAGATGTATCTGAAGAACCCACCTTGATTCTCCAACTAAGAAACCTCAACAGTCTATTCCTTCCTTTTTCCACTTGGTTCTTATTTTGAGGACAAAGCATCTCTAAAGAAAGAATCTGACTGCAGGAAGGGAGAAGCACCGATAACTGCAGTGCTGCTTGGGTGTTTATGTGATATCACATGTCTGTCACTTCAGAGCAGTAGGAGAAAGTGAGTGTGAAGGTTTAGTACAAACTCACTGCCATTCTATGAGCTTCACCATTCCCTCCCTCCAGTCCTCCACCACTGATGTTTCTCCTCAGGATCTGGTTCTGCTGAGGTACTAACACAATTTACAGGCACGTCAGGATACTTTATATCAGACTTTTAAAACTTTCAAAATTATTCATAACCACAAGACTCTGGCATTAACCACATCACGTAACTCCATTATCTTACTGTTTGGAACTCTTACAATTTTAAAAAGAAATAAAATTAAAAGAATGCAAACACTGGGCAGGATGAGCTGGGCCTGCAAGAGCCAAAATGTTTCATTTAATCCTTTTATTTTTTAAAATGTTACTACGTTTTTGTTCAGAAATTTTTGACATTCTGGATGGCATATGTAGAATAAATCTCCCCTTTAACCCCACAGAAGAAAAACTCACAAAGCCAGAGCTCCTGATGCTGGGGAAGGATTCACCAGACTGTAAGTCACCATTTTAGAGAGACAGCAGTGCAAAGTTAAAGTATTGTTCCAGTCAGGGAATTGTGTGGAGATGTTTATGTGAGCCCTACATTAACGCATTCTCACAAATCAGATTTTGTTCTAATGGATAAATCAAACCTGGAAAGCAGCTTCTTGCAACACTCTTTGCCTTGTGTCTTTGTGTTTTGCTTGGGTCTATCATGTAACTTTGAGGTGCACCATCCACATTCCACCCATGAGTATTTGTTTAAAGGATCAGTAACTGCCCCAAGACCGCTGGGTTAGAACACAGAAGTAGTTCAGGATCTGACAAAGTGTGTCTGATTTCACCTCCCTGCATAGAAAAAATCAGCATTTACTTCAATTTTGGCACAAGAACTTTTATATAATACACTGTTTAAAAACTCATCACATTTTGTTTCATGGAACACCAGGTAAACTTTCCTGATTGTGGAAAGGGACCTTTTGGGTGCACAACCTTTTGTTAAATCTGAGAGCTTAATGCATGAGAACAGTTATACAGCAATAATGTAAACAGGCAACGATGATCACATAGAACTAAGAGAAGCAATTAGTAGTTGAAAACACAAAAATATTGAAATGCCTGAAATAGTCAAATATTGGTCCATGTTAAACAGACCTGGTGAAGTGCTCTCATTCTTGCTATGCAGTAAGTGAAAGCAGCAGAACTGATAAAAGGATTTTTTCACTGGAGAATGAACAGAACTAAGATTGTCTCTCTGCCCTTCTATAATTTTCTGCTTTATTTTTTATGAGTAATACATTCTTGTTTTCCTAGTTGTTATCCACAGTGGAAAAGTCTTACCTCCCACACTAATGCCTCAGGGAGGCCAGCACTGGACACACAGGAAGAGCATGGGAGCTGATCATCTTTGGCACCATCTTCAGGAGATCCTTAACTCAAAAGGAATCATTGTCCTGCCCCAGGTTGCAGATGACAAATCAGACTTACTACTTTTGAGCTGGTGCAGTGTTTTTACCAAAATTAGGGCAAGAAACACGTTATGACAGAGTAAAGGAGTTTGCTTCTGTGCTGTATTCCATTATAGGTGGGAACTAATTCCCAGAGTTGTAGTGGTTATTTTACAGTGTCATACATTCAATTCTCTACCCATTCCAAAGATCACACTTGTGAAACCTGCAGGACAAATGATTTCACTGAAGCAATAATTGGTATTTCCATTCCAGTAAAGGAAAAGGTGGAGGGAATGAAAGCCAGAAATCAGCAACAGGAAGAACCTGACATAACTGAAAAAGGTAGAAAATTTGAGGCTGATTTTTTGAACTAAGTTCAAACACTGAAAAACAATATGGCTGCCTTCCTATGGGTTTGCATTCTGACTGTGTACACATTTCTGTGTGCAAATTTCATATACAACCTTCCCCTGTAGTACTATTTGGAACACTACATCTATATTATGCTAGAGATTTCACAATGTATCTTCACTCAGTTTTAACGAAGGGTGTACTTCTTGCCAGTGAAATAAATTAATCTGCCTTTTTAAAATGTGTGATACAGGGTTTACATCATTACCACATGATATGAAACTCCAGTGTTGGATGTTTCCAAGTCCTCTTAAATTAAACTGCAGTAGAACCTGCTGGCAAATTTCATCAAAAGCAGGTCAAAGGTGCTGCTGATACAGCTGTCTATGCCACAAAAGTTTACATTTACTGTGTATGCCAAGTCAGATAAAAAAGGGAGAGACACGAGAAAATGGTGACTAACCCCTGCAATTGATGGGGGCAGGAGGTCACTCCTTTGGCTGCACAACCATGAAGTGATACTCTCTGAGGCACAGTTTGGGCACCAGTGTAGAGAACACTTCATGGACCACTGCCACTCTTCTAGCAAAATGACAGTAGAGAATCTGGAACCTCCAACACGTGCATAGATGTTCCAGCCCCACAGGCCTCACAAGACTTAAGGAGAGAAAAGTCAATGAGGCCGTTTGGTGCACTTGGTACAGGGCTAGGGCTAGTTCACAATAGCACTCAAATAAATCACTGCAACAAACCATCAAAGCCTTGCAACCATCTTGCTTGCATTTTTTGAGAATTATTAGGTTTGCTTCTCCTCCTTAGCAGACCTTGTACACACAGACCTTCTTAAAGATCTGTATCTGCATCTCCTCCACAAGTGAACTGCTCTTCAGTGCTGCACATGACAGATGGGCATTCCCTAAGCAACCAGACTGTTCTCTACAAATGAAGCCAGGCTGTATTCCTTACTTTGTTAATGTTTTGGCCTGTTTATGCCTTTTATGACCAGGGATGCGGTCTGTGGCGGGTGCCAGAGTGTGGCAGAGCCCTGGAAGGGACAGGCTATGAGAGCCTCAGGGATAGAATTCTATGTGCCTGCCAAAAGTCAGCCTCATCTGGCACCTGTAACCACTTTACTGTGCTTGCCATCCCGGTGCCAAGCATAATATGAAGCAGGGGTTCCAGTGGGGACCACAGCTGGTTGCCAGCAGGCAAGCTCTGGCTGAGGCTACTTGATCTGCTGCTGTTGCCACAGGAGACTCCTCTTTGAGGAGGAGCTCCCTGAATTCTCCTCCCTTCCACCCTCCTGCCTGCTACAGCACATTCCCTGCTTCTGCATATGTTGCCTCACAGATAAAGGCACCGCACCTGCCTTTAAACCTCAATATTTTCTCTCATGAGAAAAATTAAGGCTTAAACCTCAATTTTCCTATATCAGAGAAACCTCAGGCCAGATCCTATTGCTGAGCAGGATGTCAGCATGAGAGAAAGGCCCCTCACCTGGGTTGTTCTTGGGGGATGAGACAATGCTACCAGAGAAGAGTGACATATTGTCAAAAAATAAGCTAGAAGATGTGTACTTGGGACCTCCTGCTCCTGACCCAGCCTCAGATTGGAAGACCTACTGCAGAGCAACACAATGATTTTACACAGGCCAAATTGCAATTGATTGAGGTTTCAGCCCTGAGATCTCCTGAATGTCACTATTGGCATCTTCAGTGTCTTGAGAAAGCAGGACATGGTATCCAAACCTCCACTCCTGTGGTTCCCAAGAGGTCTCAGATGGAGATGAACTCCTCTCATTCTTGTTTCAGAGCCTCTTTGGCTAGGAGAAAGGCATTCATCCTCCTGCACCATGACATTCTTCAACTCAAGGCCAAAACCAGAAAGGCCTGGGTCTTTCATATCATGACATTAGTATGTCCAGCAGAACCTAGAGCATAGACTGAGATATTGCCTGAGTACCATGTCAAAGCAAGCATGGCCATGTCCATAGTAATAAACAGGAGGGGTCCCTGGAACCACCCCAAACTTTCACATCACAGGCAGGAGACGTTCATCAAAAGTGCTAGCTGTCAGGGATAATTACTTCCCTGAGACCTTTCACCAAATTTACAGATGATTCTAAGAGCTTACAGGTTTACTAAGCAAGTGTAATACCAGGGAATATTCTTGCACATGGTTCAATTCAGTAGTATAAATGCAACCAGCATGTGGTGATACAGAATGGTTGGTAAACAGATATCACAAGGCAAACAAGAAAATCTGAGAGCTTTTATTTGGCTTGAGCAGATGTCTCTGTGTCTACGACTGTAACTTGCTGCTATGGCTGTGTTTTACTGCCAGGTTTCCTCCACACACACAGGCAAAATGCTTTAAAAGCTGTATGGAACGTTTCAGTCTAGCTAAATGGCCGAGTCGCTGGGAAGCATCCAACAAAGAGAAATTTCTGTAATTCAGATTCCTCTCCAGGCAGCTGCTTTTAATACCAAATATTCTCTTTCAAGCAACCTTCAAAAGCTAAGGTGTGTTGAACCCATCAGGCTGCTGTCACCACTCCTGTCTGATGTGGGTCTCACAAGTGAAGCAAAACAAGTGAAGCTGAGTGATGTGGGAGGATGCTAGGCTGGAGATGAAGTTTCATATTGTTATTATTTTAGAATACAATGGTTTTATTTTAAAGTGGAAATTATAAGTGAGTTTGAGATATAGAAGGACAAATTTTCTGGCTCCAGAAAGTGTTTTGCTTAAAACTCTAGGTATGTTGCTGACTATATTGTGCTATATACACCACTTGACTGCATTAAAAACAAACAGCTATCACAAATTTTATACAAGAGACAAATGTACTACTGCCATTTGCAAACTGAAGTACCTCATTGCTTCACTGTGTTACTGATGCTGAAAACTTTAGGCAAAGTGTTGAAAGTGGAATGAGCAGGAGACTCATCTGCAAAAGTATTGAAGTTCTGAGCTTGAGTTAATGAAAGCTTATAAAGTAGTGGTGAGATATATTAACTGGACATAATTGAAAACACTGAACATATTTGGACGAAAAATGTGTGCAATCAGACTTTTAAAACTATTTTTACCTTTGTATGTGCTCAAAGTTGAAAGTAAAGGAAGATTGATAGCTAATGTATAAAACAAATAAGTCTGTTGTGTTTAACTCTTAGATGTAAAATATTGAGTTTAGATATACGTGTACCTTATAACGCAATTGTTCTGAGGAAAGCACTGAAGCTAATATGCCATCTTGGAAATATCTGAAAGATCATTCACTTACTCTTAACAAGATTACCATTTTTATAGCCTGTTCCATAATTTAAATAAAAATAGAACCTCTCTCATTTGAGGATCAAACCAGCTTCCAGCAACATGATAGAGATTTGGTACATACAGAAGAGGGAATAATTTAAAAGAAATGATCAGCAAAACTCTCCCAGATGGCCTTATAATTGCATTTATGTATTTTCATACTATGTTATCAGTAACACAAGGAGCTCTAGAATTAAAACATGCATTGAAAGAGAAAAGGTTATGAACTTTTAGTTGGGCTCCAGAGTGAAATTAATTAGATTTGGTCTTGAAGTCTATTGAGTCCAGTGAGGATATTTCACTGGAATATATATAAATTTCATATTGGTCTTTGTGTTCAAGACCAGCACAGAGGAAACAAGTTTGTTATCCCTCCAACCTCTGTGGTGAGGCTGTAGGACTGACAGGGTGTTTGGCACTTAGGTTGTATGCAGCAGCAATCCTTGTGACCATGACACAAATGGTACACATGCATTGTGTACAGCAGGGACACAGGAAGGAAACCACGACAGCACAGGCAAATCTGTGTTTGGGATGACTCAGAGGTGATTTCTGATCCTCTAGCATACACTATACTGGAAACCCCAGGAGAAACCCAAGCTGCAGCTCACAAATAAAATGAGTCATACAGCCACAGGCTTGCTCTGTATCATCCTCTTCCAGGAGGACCCTTCATCTTTAGACAAAAATACATCTCCAGCCACATAAAAACTTCCTGTTCCTGCTCACAAGTGGCTATTACTCTCTGTCCCAGTGACCGCCCTGGTTGACGTATGAACATTCATTACATGACCAACCCCCTGATTTCCTTTCCCCTTCCACAGGACTATAGGAGAGAAATGAACACTTGTGGTTTGTCTCATGCTTCTGTCACACACTGGGGAGGCACATGACGTTTATCCCTCAAAATCCTTAGCAAATAAAGGCGGCCTATGCCAGGTGAAAGCTTGGCTACTCTTGGCCTGTGAATATAAATTCTGTGTACAAGCCAGGACGTGGCATCCACTAACAAGTTGAACGAGCGTAAATCCTTGGATGTTAAATGGATATTTGAAATGGGATCCAGCAATTAAAATGTTTCTGAATGCCACACCAATATTCACCATTTCTAACCAGCAGTCTTCTAAGGACTGGGGCATATTTTTGAAATATACAGTTGCCTAAATGTTGTAATTACCAAAGACATTTTATCAAGGCTTATTTTCTGTCCCTAATAATTTTATTAACTTAGAACAGATATATAACAAATATTTTAGAAATATGTAGTCTTTTTTGCTTGCATGAATTGGATTGGAATCTGAAAGACTCAATAAAGAGAAAAACTCTGTAATTTTTTTCCTACAGAAGCTTGAAAACATTCCAACTCCTTTGGCACATCCTTTAGACTCAGAAGAAGTCAACAAAATTTTGTTTAGATTTAGCCTTCTCAATGTCATCTCTTCCAGTGCCTCTGCCTTGTGTGCTCTTTCTGTTTATAAACTACCCATTATCCTTTTTTTTCTTTTAAATGACCACAGAGTGCCAATTAGTAGGGAATATAAATACAAAAGCAAAACAAACTTACAGCATCCAAATTGTGCTGCAACTGCTTGATTATTTTATGCATTAGATCCATAAAAACATACCTCAATTATTCTCTGGCAAAGTTTTTAGTGGCTCTTTTACTGTGCTAATTTCCTCTCCTACCTTAGCAAGAAAAGTACTTCATATACTACAAAATTTTCTGCCCACTCAGCTGTACAGTCCACGACTGGAATGTAACAGCCTATTCTGCTTGGACTACATCACTATTCAAGCAGTCATGTAATTTTCCATCATATTTTCAGACCTGGTATTCTCTAAAACCCTAGAACTTACCTCAAGCATGTTTTGGTACTCAATGTATCAGGATGATGAAATTGTTTGTTCCTCTATTTTTTCTGTCCTGCTGGGATTTACTACCAAGAATGTACTAAAGCTTTTCACATATACCTGGTCAGATTGTCTCTGCAGATGAAGTTCTCCCAGTCAAAACTGGAATATGCAACAGAGTTTTACTAATTGGAGATCCCTAAAATATTGAGAGGTCTGAGTTCAATCCAGCCATGTTAACTATTCTGGAGGTTCTTAAACCGGACTCTGGGGATCTTTGGTAAAATAAAAACCACCACTGTATCTGTACCAGTCAATTTCAATTAAAATTACTTATGTGAACCTCAGTCCCTCTTTGTTACCCTATATCATGGGTTTTGCTCTTCAATATATAGGAATGTGTTTCAAGCCAGTTTTTCTTCACTTTCCAGATCCCATTGCAAAGACCAGTCTTCTTTGTCTGTCTTTAAGTAGAGGGCTAATCAGTACACACTCCCAATAGAAAACTGTACATGAATCTGGTTAATCAATGTGTTCGATACTGTCAGAGAATGACCAAATTCTGTCAGTGGCAGGTACATTCCCCTAATTTGCCCTGAACACAAACAGGAATGGTAACCCAAAAGGAAGTTACTAACACATAAACCTTCACAAAATTTGTACCACAGTAGTTTCATGAATGTTAGCATGGAAGATACAGAAAATGTACAGATGCAAAAGAACTGAGATTAATTAAAGTGCATATTTATAAAAACTTCTAAATCACCAAATTGTCTCAGTTCTTAGCCTTAGTTTATGTACCACTGACAGACTTAGGCCATTCTCTGAAAGCAAGCTTTCGATTCCATTAAGTTAATCACCATTTATGAGCAAAGCTCAAGCCCTCACAGCTGTAACCTTGGACATGGACTGCCACCCAGAAGCTAACTCTCTGGTTTTGGTGTCATCTGCTGACTCACCTTGAGAGCACACGAGCTGGTGTGTCACAATAAGTCCTCACAGAAAATTGTTTGCTTATATTGTGCTGTTTCTATGTTTATCAAAGCAGTTCTGCTGCACAGAATTATCTTCCATGGTGAGCAGTCCTAGAGTGAATCCAGACAGAGAAGCACAAGGAATACCAGGACTCATCCAGGAAATCTAGCAAGCAAATGGCACAGATTGAATAAACTGCAGCACTAGCACTTATGAACTATACAGCTACAAAAGACATCACAAAGGATTATAAATTAAGGAGATCAAGGTCTCTGGTGTGTTTACAAGCAGAGAGTCATCACAGCTACAGAAGCCAGTGTCTTCTGAGCATGTACTAGGGCACATGAAAAGACAGACTTGCAGGGAAAACCCATCCCTAGTTCTGTCTCGAGGGTTACAAGTCTCAGCAACGTGTACAACTGTTTTCCATTACTTTGTAAAAGAATGTTAGTCATTTGGAACTAAGTCACTCTGGGCATTAAGAGCTCATGACAAAGAGCAGACCTGAAATCAAGTGGTATGCACAAAATGGAGAGAAATAGTTTCAAATTCCCTCAGAAATATTGCTCGGTCATTCATCATGAATCTATTTTGGTTTATCCATTGCATATTTTCATTATACTTTTCATACACTTTATATAAAACTTGAATAGTTTTGCCTCAGGAAAAAACCCCAATAAACTTCTAACCCCTTCTCTCTGGATGACTTTTACAATGAGTACCAAAAATTCTGGTCTGCATAAGCTAAGTATGTCATCATTAAACTCATTAAAAATTTTATAGAACTATATGCTCTAACCTAGAGGAGCATATTCTTTTTTTTTTTTTTAATGCCAAATGTCTTTACATTAACCCTTTACATTAATTTTGTCATATCCAAAGCTTACATTTAATTAGTTATAGCAATGCAGTTAAAGAACAGGCTGTGTCAGCCTTTTAACATTTGGTACATGAGCATTACTTCATTCTAGTGTTTTTCTTCAAGATTTTTTTTCCTAATATGTGAAAATGTGGCTGCTCATGAAGAAAGTGATGTGGATAAAGAATTTAACAGTTTATGAAGGAAACCCCCAAAAGACACCCTCTGCTTTGGGGCTTTAACTTCCACATGGCAGTTGGGTTGAATATCTCATCTTTTGTAGTTCTTTCTAATTTTGTGTGCCTTTGGAGATTTCAAAAGTTGTTCTCCTACTCATGTAGGAAAATAAAGATTATTCAAGGGCACTCCTCCTCTTCCAAGCAGGCCAATACAGAGTTTGTACTAGGTCCAAAGCCAAGGTTTTCCAGTAAAAAATGTAGGAAGTAATTTAGCCTACAGTAATTTGCAATCTGAATGCAAAGCCTGTCTTGCCACCTCATCGATTTAATCCAAGCTGTCAGGGCATAGCACAATCTGAAAAGTGCTGCCACTCTGTGGAAACGCTGCCTCATTCCCACTGCTGCAGAATGAACATCCTTCAGCTTGGGAAGATTTAACTGGGAGGAAGAGCATCTATTCTGGTACCTCTGGAAGCTTTTGCCCTGCCTTTTTCTTCATGTTAGTTTCAGGAAATAAAAGTAACTTTGGTGAGCAATACCAGAAAGCTTAAGAAAAGTAACAAGAAATTCACTGAAACTAGATTTTCTCAAGATGTAGCAGTACCTGGTATGCCTGGGCAGGGTTTCAAAGTAAATTGAATGCACAGTTGATTTATCACTAAGGAACAGCACACATATGCGAAATGTGTGCAGTTTAGAGACACCTGCCTGTGACTTGTGAACATTCTCAAACTGACACCTCCACAAGGAAATTCTCACCAGCTGTGATGCCTTTAAGGGCTCATATATAAAAACAGCCACACTGTACTCTGGACCAATTGTGCTTTCTATATCTATAAATGAACTTCACCTTTATCTTTTGTTAAGTTTTAGGCCTGTCGCAATCTGTCGGGTAACAAGGAGCAGTCCACACTCGAGGAGGGTGAAACAGGAGCGGAACATTTATTAAGAGAGCACGGGACTTATAAAGGGTTCGGGGTGGAAGCTGCAAGAATAAGGACAGGCTGCGACAAATAAGGGAGAAACGGGATGGAACTAGAACAAATATGGGGAAATAGGGGGTGGCTAGCCCCTATATGGAATGCTGCTGCGTACCACAGACTAGCCAATAGG